>JAOPSE010000024.1:27222411-27804001 GCA_029449295.1 Zea luxurians | reverse complement strand
TTTCTAAATTATAGAATCTCTTTTAGGTTTTAAATTCCACTTTGGCTTTTTAACACATTCCTTGTCACATTGTTATTTTATATTGTCACAATATGCTCACAAAATACAAAATCCAGCATGAAGCATAATTGAGTGGCATACATTTAATTATTTGTTTTTTAAATAGGGTGTTCACATGTAATGATTAGTAGATTCAACTCACACATATAATAAAGGAAAAACTTTTCCCCTCTTATATTATATTTCACAAATTACAAGTTGGGGTATTACAAATTTCGATGGCATTTAAGCTCTGCATCCCCTTAGGAACGACTTTGGAGCTTCTTCACCTTCTATTTCGGTGGCATTTAAGCTCTGCATCCCTTTAGGAACGTCTTTGGAGCTTCTTCACCTTATAGTTCAGTGGTATTTGGCTCTGCATTCCCTTAGAAACGACTTCTGAGCTTTGGAACTTACGCTGCGCTCCCTTAGGAACGACTTATGTAGCTTCGAAACTTACGCTGTGCTCTCTTAGGAACGACTTTTTGCAGCTTCGTCATCCTTTGTGGCGATTACAGCTCTGCATCCCCTTAGGGACGTCTTTTGAGCTTCTCCCTGTTTTCTTTTACACTCGATGGTGCATGCTCTGATTTTACATATTACATCTTTGGGGGATTTTGGCCCTTGTATTGCGTAGGGCTAAATAAGAATGAAAATTACAAACTATGGCCCCATTAAAAACCTTTCTCCCCTCCTGAATGGAAAGGGTGACAAAGGAAAAATTAAAAAGATTACATCAATTACACATAGTACTGTCGAAGCTCATCCGCATTCCAAGATCTAGGTATGTCGTTGTCGTCCATATCCTTCAATCTGTAAGAATTGGGTCTTGACGAAGATACTACCAGAAAAGGACCTACCCACTTCAGTTATAATTTGCCCACTGTATCTAGGTTGGCCACTCTCCGAAGCACCAAATGTCCTAGCTTGATGTTTTTTCAATCAAACTTTCCTATCACGCCATCTTATTGTTTTGGCCTGATACTTATTGATGTGTTCTATGGTCTGAAGTCTAGTCCCTTCTATAGTGTCTTTTGTTGTTTGGTAATCAGCTTCGTCCTCCGCTGAAGCTGTTGTTCTTATTGACCTTGTCTTTGCTTCTTCTAGTGTTATAGCTTTGTCCCTGAACAGGAGCTTGAAAGGTGTAAAACCTGTTTCCCTTGACACAGTTGTGTTGTCGCTCCACACCACTTTAATCAACTCGTCTAGCCACTTTCCTCTGGGCTGGTTGAAGATTAACTTCATTATTCCTGTCATTATAATTCCATTGCTCTTTCTACCAACCCATTTGATTCTGGATGCCTTACTGATGCAAAATGGATTTTTGTACCAATTCGGTCACAAAAATCTTTGAACGTTTCAACATCAAATTGAGTCCCATTGTTCACATTTATTGCCTTCGGCACGCCGAAGCGACAAACAATGTTTTGCCAAAATAATTTCTGTACTCTGGCCGAAGTTATTGTGGCTAAGGGTTTTGCTTCGATCCACTTGGAAAAATATTCCACTTCTACAACGACATATTTCAAATTTCCTTGTGCTGGTGGAAGTGGACCTAACAAATCCAGACCCCACCTTTGCAGTGGCCAAGTTGGCTGTATTAACTGGGTTAGAGATGAAGGTTATTTCTGGTCTTTTGCACATCTTTGGCAATTTTCACATTTTTGAACCAGATCTGCTGCATCCGAAGCTACCTTCGGCCAATAAAATCCTTGTCTGAAAACCTTCCCCAGCAAAGGCCTAGACCCAATATGAGATCCACATAAACCTGCATGTATTTCCTTCATCAGCTCTTGACCTTCGGTTCTGGATAAACACTTGAGTAGTGGAGAGAAAACTCCATATTTATATAACTCCCCTTCTATGATCACATATGGTCTTGTTCTTGCTTCAATTCTTTTATTATAAACTTCATCATCCGAAAGACAGTTACCTTGGAGGACAGATATAATTTCAGTCCTCCAATATTCACTATGTACAGGTGATATTGTAAGCACTGTTCTCTCCATAAGTTCGACTGAAGGTGCTTTTATTGTCTCAAAGAACACTTCTGAAGGCAAAGGGAGCCCCTGTGCCGCTGATTTAGCTAGCAAATCTGCATGCTCATTTTCCCCTCTTAGAATATTTTTTTACAGAAAATCCTTCGAAAGAAGCCTCCAATCTTCGGACTGCATCCAAATATTTTTTATGCTTCGGATCCCTTTCCTTGCTTCTTTTGTCTACATGTCCAGAAATAACTTGGGAATCAGTTTTAAGGATTGCCCTTCTTATTCCCATTGTCTTTAGCTTCTGAAGCCCTAATAGAATAGCTTCGTATTCAGCAATATTATTTGTACAACAAAAGTCCAGCTTTACTGCGTAGCATGTCCTGACTTTAGAGGGCGCTACTAGAGCAGCATCCGCTCCAGCACCGAAGGTTCCCCAAGAACCGTCACAGAATACCGTCCAGGCTTCGGCATCTTTTGTTGCTTCTTCTCCTTGAGCCCCTAATGTCCAATCAGCAATGAAATCTACTAGCGCCTGAGATTGAATTAAGGATCTATGTACATAATCAATGGTGAATTCATTGAGTTCCGCAGCCCATTTTCCAATTCTTCATGTAGCTTCTCTGTTTCTCATTATGTGCTTCAGAGGTTGTGATCAAGGGACTATTATATGATAGGCTTGAAAGTAATGCCAAAGCTTTCTAGAGGCCATTAACACAGCATACAACACCTTCAATTCTGTGTAATTTTTCTTTGATAAACTGAGTACTTCGGAGACGAAGTATACTGGTGCTTGTCTTTTTACTTGGACTTGCTTCTCCTGTACAAGTGCCGCACTGACTGCAGAATGGGAGGCAGCCACATACAGGAGTAATGGAGTTCCTGATGAAGGTGGAGTTAGAGTTGTCAAGTCTATCAAGTACTGCTTTAACTCTTCAAAAGCCTTCTGTTGAGCCGGACCCCATTGAAAAACTTCGGCTGACTTTAGTATTTCAAAGAATGGTAGATTTCTCTCTGCTGATCTTGATATAAATCTATTCAGCGATGCCACCCTTCCTGCCAATCGTTGAGCCCCCTTCTTTGAATTTGGCAGCTCCATCCGAAGGATAGCTTCGACCTTACTTGGGTTAGCTTCGATACCCTTTGTTGATACCAAACAGCCAAGAAACTTGCCCTTCTTTACTCTGAAAACACACTTTTCTGGATTTTAACTTGAGACCAGCTTGCCTAAAACTAGCAAACGTCTCTTGCAAATCGGCAATGTGATTTTCTTGTTTCGTTCTTTTTACTATGATGTCATCAACATAAGTTAGCACATTCCTGCCTATTTGAGAGTGAAGAACCTTGGCTGTCATTCTGCTGAAGCTTCCTACAACATTCTTGAGCCCCTTGGGCATCCGAAGGTAACAATAAGTACCACTAGTAGTTATGAAGCTTGTCTTTGGCTCATCCTCTTTCTTCATCCAAATTTGGTGATAACCTGAGTAGAAGTCCAATAAGCTCATGAGTTCCGAAGAAGCTGCTGCATCTACAAGGGAGTCTATTCTTGGTAAAGGGAACTCATCTTTCAGACATGCCTTGTTGAGATCTGTGAAATCTATACACATTCTCCATTTCCCATTAGCCTTCTTCACCATGATAGTGTTAGCTAGCCATTCTAGATATGTTACTTCTTGGATGACACCAGCACTGAGAAGTTTCTTTACTTCATTCCGAGCACCTTCGGCTTTATCCTTAGACATTTTCCAAAGTCTTTGCTTTCTTGGCCTAAAAGATGGATCCACATTGAGTGAATGCTAAATGACATCTCTGTTAACACCACAGAGATCGTTAGCTGTCCAAGCGAAGACATCTTTGTTGTTGAAAAAAAATCTTAGCAGAGTCTTTTCTTGTTCACCAGATAACTGAGATCCCAGCATTACCCTTTGGTCTGCTATATCTTCACATAGGAGCATAGGCTTCGGCTGATCTGCCGAAGCAGCCTTCTCTCTTTTGTGCTTATATTGTTGACAAGCTTCAGCTCCATCTATGTTATGGATCGCCTTTGAATCCGTCCAACTCCCTTCAGCCCTCCTGGCAACTTCTTGACTCCCATGAACAGCAATGGGCCCTTGTTTCAAAGGTATCTTCATGCATAAGTATGATGGATGAAGTATTGCTTTGAAGGCATTAAGCGTCCCTCGACCAATGATTGCGTTATATGGGTACTCCATGTCAACAATGTCAAAGACAACTTGCTCAAATCTTGTGTTGTGAATGTAACCGAAGGTAACTGACATTGTTATTTTGCCAAGTGCCACAATCTGTCTTCCTTCGAAGCCACAAAGAGGGTGTGTTGCATCATGAATCTTGTCTTCTGGTTCTTGCATCTGTCTGAAAGCCTTTGCAAAGATGATGTCCGCTGCACTACCTGTGTCAACCAGAACATTGTGGACCAGAAATCCCTTGATGACACAAGATATAACCATGGCATCATTGTGAGGATAGTCTTTAAGCTGAAGATCCTCCTGAGAGAAGGTGATTGGGATGTGAGACCACTTGGATCTGATGAAGGGTCCTTGCACCCTAACATGCTGCACTCTTCTCTGTGCTTCCTTATTCTGCTTCTTGTTAGCTGGCTCAGAGCTTGAACCGCCTGTGATTGGGAGCACCAGCTTCATAACCGAAGGTGCTATAGCTTGGTTGTTGTACGAAGCCATTGTTACAACAGTGGAAGTGAGTTCACCAGAGGTGGGCACCAATGTTGGTCACTTGTTCTCAAAAGCTATGAATCAAGAACAAGGCAACACAAATGTTAATGGTTAAAGACCTACGTCCTTTATTACCTTATCTCCCTTAGGATATAATGATCTTCGGACGAAGGTCATGAAGGACATACTTTCATCATTTTAATATGCAAAGATATAAACAGGGACATATGAAACATAAAGAGAGCATGAATAATCATTTTAAATCATTAGATTATTCATATCATCATCATATATCCATGAACAAACATTAATGATACTAAATTACATTTGTACCTTCGGCTTGACGGAAGGTAAAAGTCCGAGAGTGACGTGCAAGCGATTACTAGTCAGCGTGAACAGTATGGGGGTACTGTTCATCTATTTATAGGCACGGAACACAGCCCGGAAAAAATTACATTCATGCCCTTGATAACTAATCATAACCATGACACAAACTGTCAGGGACTATGCGGTCTTTTCCTCTTTAAGTCGGTGCCACCCTTCGTCTCAAGCGCGTCATCATGTCGAAGCTCTTTCAATTGTAGCTTCGGCATACATCTTCATGTCACGCCTGCTTGCATGTCATCTTGTCGAAGGTGTTTTTGCTTAGAGAACCTTCGGCGGAGAAGAAGGCCCCCAACAGTACCTATTTCAAAACCCTCTTGAAAGCTAAGAGGAGAATTTAATTCAGGGGGAGTTTTATTTAGTCAAAGGAAAAGCATTTGAAACAGGGGGAGAAATTTCAAATCTTGAAAATGCTTCTTGCAATCTTATTCATATACCTTTGACTATTTGCAAAAAAAACTTTGAAAAGATTTTCCAAAAGAATTTGCAACAACAAAACTAGTGGTGCAAAGGTGGTCCAAAATGTTAAATAAAAGAAAAGCAATCCATTCATATCTAGTAAGATTATCAATTGGTTTAATTCCAAGTAACCTATGCACTTACCGTATGCAAACTAGTTCATTTCTGCACTTTATATATTTGCTTTGGTTTGTGTTGGCATCAATCCCCAAAAAGGGGGAGATTGAAAGGGAAATAGGGTTAACCTTTTCCTACAATTAATTTTGGTGGTTGAATGTCCAACACAAACACATGGACTAACTAGTTTCTCAAGAATTCATGTATTACAAGTGCATAAAGGTTCAACACAAACCAATAAATATTCAAGTTAGGGACCCAATTCAAAAGAAGCAAAAGGGACTTGATTGTGCTGTGGTCTGGCGCACCGGACTGTCCGGTGTGCCACCGGACAGTGTTTGGTGCACCAGGGCCGTACAGGAGCCAAGCAGCCACTCTCGGAAAAACGCAGGCGCGCTCCGCTATAATTCACCGGACTGTCTGGTGTGCCACCGGACTGTCCGGTGAGCCAGCGGGGTAACGGCTACCTGCGCGCAACGGTCGACTCTGATAGCGCTACAGTGTCACGATAGAAGTCAGAGCAGCGAGTCAGAGGGGCACCGGACTGTCCGGTGCACCACCAGACTGTTCGGTGCCACAAGAAGACAAAGGCGCCAACAGTCAACTGCTCCAAAACCCTAACGGTTAGGTGACATGGCGACGCACAGGACACTGAACAGTGAGTGTCCAGTGGCGCACCGGATTGTCCGGTGCGCCCATCGCCAGCAGCCTCCCCAACGGCTACTTTGGTGGTTGAGGGCTATAAATACCCCCAACCACCACAACTTCAAGCATCCAAGTTTTCTGAAGATCACATTCAATACAAGAGCTCTAGCATTCACTCCAAGACACAATACAAAAGATCAAGTCCTCTCCGAGTCCCGAATTCACTCCAAACACTTAGTGGCTTGTGAGAGAGAGATTTTTGTGTTTATTTGAGTTATTTTCGCTTGGATTGCCTTTCTTCTTTTCCCATTCTTATTCTCAAGTGCTTTGTAAGCGAGGCAAGAGACACCAAGAGTGTGGTGGTCCTTGCGGGGTCTTAGTGACCCGTGAGATTAAGGAAGAAGGCTCACTCGGTCTAAGTGACCGTTTGAGAGAAGGAAAGGGTTGAGATAGACCCGGTCTTTGTGACCTCCTCAACGGGGACAAGGTTCTTTGGATCCGAACCTCGGTAAAACAAATCATCGTGTTCACTCGTCTTATTTCTTGGTTGATTTGTTTTCCCTCTCTTTGCGGCTTGAGTTTAACTCTAACGCTAACCCCCGACCTTAGTGCGTGTTTAAGTTTATAAATTTCAGGTTTCGCCTATTCACCCCCCTCTAGGTGACTTTCAGTTATATAAATTTTCAATATCTGACATGCGCTTGTGCCATGCAGAATGCAACATGATCAGCAAGAGATCCTTTACGGTCCCAATGCTAGTGCTGGTAAAAGGGTTGGTAGCTCAACCCAATATAGATATCCAAGCAAAATCACACTTTTAGAATCGGGAAAGACAGGCGAAAAGTTGAGAAGTATATACATAATATGAAGGATTTTAAAGTCTGATACGCCACCTACATAGGACACGCAATGCTTCAATTTCAAGATAGATTAGCCATAGTGGCCCATACAACTTTAAGTAAGTGTGATTTTGCATAAATAAAAGTAACCATTTCTATACACATGCATCACAAACTGAATTTATACAGGAACCACTGGATATGCTTCATCCTTTATCCCAAGGTTGGAAAGGTGCTGGTGCTTGACTCCTTAGATTACGACCCTTCGAGCTATGCAAAATTCCTCAGCATCTTAAAGTTGTAAGCCTTTTCTATACATGCATACTTTTATCGATGAAAATTTGAGAATAACATGGTTATTTTATTTGAGATCACAGAGTATATATGTTCTATAATATGCAAGGTGGAAAGTATGATACGACGAAACAACGCATGCCACTAGACACCCATTATAAATGGTCGGTAAGTATGTGAATTTATGAATACATATCATACATGTACGTACATAGGATAATGTTGTAACTAAATAACCGATCTCCCATTATGTGGTGCCACAAGCAACCACCCGGATCGGTGCTATGTGGGTTCTATGTGTGCGAGTTCATGAGAGAGAACAGACAATACATCACGAACCCTAGAAACATATTATTAGTAATAGTCATGTGTGTCCCTTCCACTTCCTTTTAATTAACATCTTGTCTTGGTGAGCATGGCATTGTTCTCCTTAAGCCACAAGAAAATTTTGACCAGCTTATATACGAATCTTTCCTTTTGTACTGCTTTAAAATCATGTGGCACCTGTCCTGCACTTGCATAGATAGCTTTCATTAGTAGCTTTCTATGTTTCATGCTTTCTATGTTTATTTGTATTTACTTGCATTTGTTGGAATGACGAAAAACCAAATGCCATAGAGAGAGATCGAGGGGAGAGAAAGGCCACCGCAGTCGTGTCTCGCGTCCACCGTCGTTCGACCATTTTGGAGAATCCGAGCATGTTAGCCATGAAGCGTGTGTCGCGTGCGAGCACGTTGGTGGGCGCGAGTGTACTTGGGGCACCCTCAATTGCTCGATGGAGCTTGGGTTCTGCAGCCGAGCCACCTTGTACCGTGGCCTGGACATACCACGTCACGATTTCTGGTCAGAACCCTCTCATCCTATGTGACATCATCCCATATGCGTGTAGCACCTGTTAGTTCGCGGATTAGGGCATATTGGCGTCGGCCGTGGTCGCGCTGGCAAGCTCGCCGTCATGGGAAGCAGGAGCGCCGCTGTGCTCAGGGTCGGGAGGACGAGGAAGAACCCGCGCCGTCAGATCTTGATTGATTAAAAAGCCTGGTAATGGTTCGGCCAGGCGTGTGTGATCTGTTGGATCCGGATCCAGTGGTTGAGATTAGATTTGTGCGTACCTGTTTGAGGGATCGAACCTAGACCACTAATCCGCGATCGGGTGGGTGGCTCTAGCGTGTTCGAATTATAATGGTCGTGGCCGTTTTCTAAAAAGACCTTGTTTTCTGGGGATTCAACCTGCAGTCCCGTCTAATTCAAAAGAGATTACAACTGAGTCCTGTTATTAATAGATTAAACCTTGAACTCTTTGGTAATAGGACCCGCCAGCCATTTTCAGTCATCAAAATTAAATAAAATCCGGAAATTACAAAAGAGCGTTTAGTAAATGTTTTCCATTATAAAATTAATATAAAAAATGTCTAGAAAACTAAGAAAAATCATATCTTCTTTGTTTTAATTTTGATTTTAGTGGTTCTTGAATCTACGGTTTCATAGCGACGCGTAGAATATTATTATACAATTTGTTTTCATGTTTGGTGTAATGTTATTTTTAGCTATTCTTTTCTATCTATATATATTGCAACGAATAGAAGCGAAGTTACGAGAAAAATGAGGAACCTGAGGCTACAATTGGAGAATTATCTAGAGTTGCACAAAAAGGCAAGTTGTGTCCTTGATCACTTTCTTTAACCTAATAATGTTTTGTTAATCACCATGGCACAGTTAGGTTAAGTTGATGGGACCTAATAGATTACCTAGTTTGTTTACCCTACACCTTGCAAACAAATGAACTATTGGGTAGCCTTGCTATTGTTCTACCTGGTTTTGGTGTTAATATTATATCTGAATTATGTTCATTCTTTGTTATTATTGTTGGATTACTTATTGTCTATGACAAGAATATTTTGTTAATTGGAACATGGAGAACCATTCGAGAAAACAGTGCTACCACAAGGGTGGAATGGGACGCCCTTGGCCAAGTAATTAGGAAAGCTAGAGAGATATTACCTTACCAGAAAGGGGCAGGCGGGGAGTGCATCACAGCAGAGTATAGGGAGATCCTTGGGTCGAACTGTCTGTAATAGCTTTTCAGACGAGGGATTCTAGGGATAGTAATCGTGCGGATAAAACGCGGATATATGGTTCGCGTACCCATACTCGCGAAACAAAATCCAATCCATATCCATAATCGTATGTGCTTGTGGGTATGGATTTGTATCCATACACATACCCGCCGGGTATCCATTATCCGACGGATATCTGTAACCCGCCCGCATAAACAAAAATCCATACAATATATCTATATCAATATATCAGTAATATATATACTAAGCCCTTGTTGCTTGGCACGACCTGCTTCAATGTTCATGGAGAGTTGGAGAACAGAATGCAATGAAATTACATGATGTATATACCAACGAGGAAGCGGGTAACGACACGAGGTGGGCAACGCGACTTGCTGCAGCATGTAGGGCACTGGGCGTCGGTGGGAGGTTGACATAGGGCATGGGACAGTGGTGGCTACTCGCCGCAGGGCGCGGGACGGCGGCGCAAATTGCAGGGGAGTAGTCGAGTGAGGATTAAGGGCAACCTGACGATGATGCTCGTTGTTGCTGGATTGAGACAGCAAGACAACAGGCCAACCGCCAACAGCTAGATGTGAGTAGCCACTCGGCTTGGGTTGGAATGTAGTGTACGAGGGATTAGGGTTAGAGAAATTGGGACCCACATGTCATATATCCACCGGATAACGGGTATGGATACCATATATCCATACCCGCAAAATATTTACCTGTGGATACTTTATAGTATTCATACCCGTACCCGCGAAGACGAAAATCCACCATATCCGTACCCGACGGGCAAATATCCATAGTTATTTACCAATACATGTACCCATTACCATCCTTAAGGGATTCATAAGCTTCTTTCTTCCTAAAACTGTAGCTGGTTTTCTCAAACTAGTGGAACTTTGGAAAGACCTCGTAGTGCTACCTTGCGACAACACTCGCATGAGATTCATGACCCAGTGGTTATCCACGGTAGAGGTGTATGGGATTCATAACCCCGTGGCATATGGGTATCACAACTTGTGGGTAAACATGCACAACCCCTGCAGAGTGTAAAACTAGTATATCAGTCATGTTCACGGTCAAAAGCGGCTCGAACACTCACATGAGTAACTTATGAAATTAAACTTAATCTATCATTTGCATTGCATTGTGGGATTTATTATTAATTGTGATCAATTATTTAATTGGGTTGGTATACACTTAGACTTAGTAACTGCAAATAAATTTTGATGAACTTATTAAAAGCAATGCTCCGCCTTAACCATTGTTCCTTGGTAAGCCTTACACTATACATGAGCCCCCACCAAAAGTGAGCCCATGCACATTATTCCCCACACTTGTTGAGCGATGAACGTATGTAAGCTCACTCTTGCTATATTCACATCAGGTCAAGAACAGGTACCGCAAGAAGAGGAACAATCTTGCTAATCTCGTTGTTCCTTATAACATCCCTCGGTAATGAACTTCTTTACTTCGATCATCCTGATGGAACCTTACTTATCTTATCCTTGATTGTTTTCTCCACTTCGTCACTTTGCGAGTCTTGCCTTAACTCTATCCATGGATTATGTTTTTCATCATTAGCACCATTGTCCTTATCACCTCTATATCTTACCATGATGTTTATCTTATATCGGCCTTTAAAATACCCTCTTTTCCATCTCAATCTGACCATTGCATTTTACCTACTTTTCCCTTGGTCGTATCCTCTTCCTCATTGCTTGAGTCTTCAACTCCATCCTTTGTTGTGCCTCTGTTTAGAGTTGCCTTGACCTTTCCCATCTCTCGACCATACCTTGGTGATGACATTATTTCTGTTATCTAAAATCTCCAAGCTCCTATCTCAATTTGAGAATGGTGTTTTACTTATCTTATCCTTGGCAACATCCTCTTCTTTACCGCGTGTAAGCCTTGACATACCTGCATTCTTTATTGTACTTATACCACTGGCTCTTCTATGCCTTCATCTTTTCTCCTATACTCTTGTCTGTTATCACCTTTGACCCTTGCGATACTTATGTCTTGTACCTAAATGCTTACCTTGAACTTATCCTTTAAAAGCCACTCCTTTATTTTGAGAAAGTTTGAGATTTTCGAGTTACCTATCTCTCCCTTGAATTCTTTTCACTCCTTGTCGCCTTACAAGTTTTGTCTTAATTCCATCCTTTGTTGTGTGTTTTTTTCTATCACCATTACCTTGTCATCCATCGGTCTTGCCTTGATACTTATCTTTATTCTTGCTCTTTAAAAAAATCTCCTCTCTTCCACCTCAATTTGAGAGTAGCAGTTTACCTATCTGGCCCTTGGACGTACTCCATCCTTTATTGTACTTATATCTTTTGTCTTATGCCTATTTACCTCCTCTCCTACATCCTTGTCCGTCATTACCTTTAGAACCCTCGTGATATCTATGCCCTTGCCCTCATGCTTATCTTGAACCTATCCTTTGAAGCCTCCACTTTTCCATCCCTGTTTGAGTATAATGCCTCATCTATCTCATCATTGACTGCTCCCCCTTCTCTAACACCTTGCAAGCTTTTCCTCAAATACATCCTTTGTTGTGTGTTTGTCCGTTATCACCTTAACCCTTATCATCCCTCGATCTTTACCTTGATGCTTATATTGTACCTGCATTTTAAAGTCGTCTCTCCTATTTCATTTCAAGAGTGATTTCTTACCCATTCCGCTCTTGTTCATTCCCTTTTCCTCTATCGCGTTGCAAGTCTTAGCTTTTGCTCGATATCACCCTTACCTTCCTAATATCAAGATCTTTCCATGATGTTTATCCTATGCCTACCTTTTGAAATATCATCTTTCCCATCTCGATTTGAGAATGATGTTTTACCTATCTTGACCTTGGTTGCATTCTCTCCTTGTCGGTTACAATCATTGCTTTAGCTCCATCCATTATTATGTTCATGCCTCTATCCTGCACGTCTTGTTCTTCTTCTCGTCCTTCGACAACCTTAGAGAGTAGTTATTCCCTTTTCAAGAAAGACCACCATTTAATTAAAAGGAACGTATAGCAACAAGATGTTTGTTGTTGTATGCTTGTGATGTTTGTCTTTGTGTTATGACTGATTTGCTTCTTTGTGATGAGTGTTGATGTGTTGTGGCCCTTGGTTTGCAATGGCATTAGTTTACTAGACGAGTGCCACAAAGTTAGGTAGTTGGGTGCTCTCCCTTCAATCCATCTATGCTTATCTTTTATACCTATATTCTTTCCTCTTGCACCTATGCAGCTGACAACCTCTAACCTCTCTTAATCAATCAAGATTAGAGTCGACAACATCTTCACCAAGTGCATATCAACGCTTCTGTTAAGGGGGTTAGTCGCTAACCCCAATGAAAACAATGCGATCAACATCAACCAACAAGATCAGAGTGGCACAGCGAAATCGTGTGTGGGTCCTAACCCACAGGTCCAGGAGATCCTCAAGAATTGCATCAATCGGTCTCAAGCATCTGATGGTCAAAGCAACCAGTCTGCAAGTTAAAGTTTCTAGAGTCAAAGTTGAGTCAGGAGAAGCCATGAAAGATCAATGAACCAATCTCATTTTCTTGCTAGCCTCTTCTTGAATCTCAAGGGCGAGATTCTATTAAGGGGGTTAGATTTGTAACACCCTGAATTTGGGGGTATAATTTTTTTCTCTAATATCCATCAAATTCAGGTGTTACTTTCTTGTTCCTCTTTCTTTTCGCTCCTTTATTCATTTCTTTCCTTTCTTTCCAAGTAATAGGAAACTTTACTCCAGTTATAGTTGTTAATAAAACCCTAAGGTCCCGTTTGTTTCATTGAAATTGAATTCCATTTTAATAATTATAATTTAGACAAAACTAATTAAGTTCATATATTTATATATGTAATATATTTGTATATTATCTTAAATCATATGAGAGAGATAGTTATATACTACATTCATGTTATAACGAAGCAAGTAGAAGAGTTTGTTATAAGTTGTACATCGGAAAAATAACATGTAAATCTATAGAATCAATTTCTATCTCCCACCCCATGAATTTGAGATAGACTTGTATGATAACTTTGGAAAGTGGTGGAATATCACATTCTAAAAAATAACCTATTCCAATAGTAAGATTCCAATTCCTCAAAATGAAAGGAAACAAACGGGGCCTAAGGGAATAATGATTGATGCATCATGCTGAAATATATTGTTTTTGTCTGATGTTTTGCTTTGGTGTGTATCCATTTAATATGTGGCTCATTATTGTAAATGAATTTGATAGCAGGAAATAGAAAAAGAAAAGGAAGAAAAAAATAAAAGGGAAAGCCACCCTCAGCCCCCTAGCCGGCCTTTTCTGTGGCCCAGCTCCGCTTTCCCCAGCGCCTCCTAGGCGTGCCTCGCCGGCCCGTATGGCCTTGCGTGGCCTGGCGCCCCCTCGCCATCAGCTCTCGCGTGTGGCCCACGCGCCTCTTCCCCCCTCGGCCTGCCCCCGCGCCCCACAGCCTAGCGCTCCCGTGCTCCTGGGCCGCTGCACACCCCCCAGCTGCCCCGCGTCAGCACACCCCCCGCGGCCCAGCTGCCCCGCGTCAGCACACCCCCCGCGGCCCAGCTGCCCCACGCTAGCACCCCTCCGACGCCAAGCGTGCGCCCCCAGCCCATTCCCCCGCGTGCATGCAGCCAGCCGCCCAGCCACGCGCATGCAGCCCCAGCACGCATGCACAGGTGCTCCCAGGCACCGCCAGAGCCCTGTTCCTCTTCCCCAAACTGCACCCAGCGTTTATCTCGCCCACGACGCCGTGTTTGTGCTCACATCTCTCGTTTTCTCTCTCTCTACTCTCGGACGCAGGCCCTACCTCCCTCTATCTTCCCCCCGTCCTGGCCTCTGCCCGCGAGCTCGTGCGGCGACGCAGCACGCAGCCTACGCGGCCCAAAACGTGCAGCCTACGCGGCCAGCGTGACACGTAGCCGGCGTTGCATGCGGCGGGCAGCTAGCGCGGCGGCCCGACGTGGCTCGCCTGAGCAGTCCGGCTCGATCCATGCGTGACCCTGCTGCAACGACGACGTCCGCCCATGGAGCACAGTTCTCAGCGAGGTAAGAAACTCCCTGTGACACATGCTGCCATGGCTGTGCGCCCTGCTGTGCCTAGTCTTGGGTGCATGTGCTGCGTTGCCCTGTGTCGTTCCAGCCATACGGCGCGCCGCCTACGTAGCCCACACCCGCCGTGTCCGTGCGTGCCCCCTGCGCGAGCCGGAATTGGTGTGGTTGCTGTTCCTGCAAGCAGCTAGGGAGAGAGGAGAAAACGTTCATGTGTGATAGTGGAGAAGAAAACGTGGTGGATCCCACTTGCAGTTTTTTTACCTTGTCCATGGTGTTATGCACGTAGTAGAATCTGGCTCCCCACTCAAAAAAAGGCCTGTGCAGGATTTATGATGGCTATGATTTTGTGGTCCTTTGTGTCCCTTTGGTTCAGCCACTAGAAATATTCCACCTCATCTTAAATATTTAAATTAGTAAATATTCAATATATTTTATGTCGTAGATCCATTTCGACTATTTTAAGTTGTGTTAGCTACACAATAACGTCGTTAACATGTCAAAATATTATTTTATCATGGCACATGTTTTTGTTAACCAATTAATTATTTGTTTATTCAATGTAATTAAAATACCAATTTAGCTAAAACTAATTTATAGTTTTAAGTTGTGCATTTGTAAATCAACATTAGTCCAGTTAATGTTAACTGGGCTATTCTTATTAAATAATCGGTTAGTTTAATTATGTTATTTATTTATTAGTTTTGTGTATCGTGTCAGTCCGCGCGTACCGTGTGCGTGCCGCGGTGCTGTTTCGCGCGTCGTCGCGTGTCGCGCGTGCTGTTCGCACGTGTTGCCACGCATCGCCCGCGCGCTATTTTCGTGCATTATCGCGTCTCGTAAGCTGTCTGCGCGTGATATTAAATCATTCACTTATAATCACTCGGGTCAGTTAATTAATTATTGGTTCAATCGTTCACTATTAAAATAGTAATTTAGTCAAATCTAAGTAGTAGTTTTAATTTATATTTGATATAATAATGTCAATTCATGTAACTATAATTATGTCGAACTAATATTCTAATTAATACTTGCTTAGTGTAAACACGTTAACCTTTCGACCGTAGCTTCGACCGTCGCGTTTCTTATCCTCGCGTAATCGTGGAGGCGCTCTCTATTTTATATTACTCACTTTTATAACATTTTATCTTGTATGGTGTAATGTTCTTATATATATGTATATGTTTGTTTGCTTGTGCCTGTTTGTATTCGTTGCACGTCGCGAATAGATTGCGATCTGTTCCTGAGCTTCGAGGAATCGACGATCGAGATTTGGTGAACCACTGGTCCCGTGATCAAGCTCTTCGAGTTCTACAAGGTTGAAGACCATGAACATCTGTTTGGTGAAGGCAAGTATCCTCTGACCCATTATGTCCCATTTACTTTATAATTCATTGTCCCGCATACCATGATCAACCTAAGGATTGACTAGCTTTGTATTTACCTTGTCCTTGATTACCTTTTGGGTTACTATGGTTAGCTTCATGCTATCGCTTTACTTTAATCAATGAACATGATGTTAACACTTATGATACAATATTGTCATTATGATTATGATGTTGGACTGGTGATACTTTAGCGGACTCGAGCGGTTTCTCGAGTGCCTCTCCGTAAGAACTAGTTCTTTGGATGACCGCCCGAGAAACAGTGCAATCATGAGGGTGGTATGGGACGCCCTTAGCTGAATAATTAGAGGAACTGAGGTGTAGTTTGCTTCGCAGTCGTGCCGTCAATGGGGCTCGGTGTGTGCGGCTCGCTCTGCCGAGGGTGGATTACCACTTGGGGAGGAGTGCGGTACATTTAGAAAACCTAACGGGCGGCTACAGCCTCAGGGATTCTTTGTAAAGGCTTCATAGTGAATCCCTGGCTATTCACCTCGGGAGTGAACAAGGGTCTTGCAAGCTCGGGCTAGAGAGGGAATCACGGCTTGTGGGTAAAGTGCGCAACCTCTTCAGAGTGTTATGAAACTGATATATCAGTCGTGCTCGCGGCTATGAGCGGCCAAGGGAGCTCCATGGATTAGAGACACATTGAATCATGGCTACTTTGTTTACAGATGATGATGAGGATAGTGTTGGTTTCTATTGTGGTTATGATTATGATTATGATTATGGTTTCTAGTATTCTTTCCATTTGGAAAGAGTACTTTTGGGTTAACAACTTGGGTTAATGTTAAAACCTGGCTCTCTACTAGTGATAATTAGCTGACCAACTAAAAGCAACTGCTTGACCTTAGCCCCATATAAAGCTAATCCACTACAGCCAAACAGGACATTTGCTGAGTACGTTGATGTGTACTCACCCTTGCTTTCACAAAACACCAGGTTTCCTTTGGTACAATCTATGCTCGGGTAAAGAAGGTGTCGAGGTGGATCTCCCAGAGTTCCAGGACTTCGACGAGTTTGAGGATTAGGCTAGCGACCTCCCCCAGGCAGTTGCCTGTGGTGGGTTAATTTACGTTGGCTACGTTTCGATTCTGTGTACTTTGATTTATATTATGTAAATGGCTCTAGTCTATAATATTATTACTTACTCTTTATTGTTATTCGAAGCATTGTGCTATGATGAGTTATTTATGTAATCGCTGTGTACGTGAATTACTGATCCTGGCACGTACATGGTTCGCATTCGGTTTACCTTCAAAACCGGGTGTGACATAAGTGGTATCAAAGCCTTGCTGACTGTAGGACCGCTATCCTAGACTAGCATTGGCTGTTTTAAGGACTTATTGATTATTATTACTTCACCTCATCCTTGATGCTGATTCAAAATATTAGTCACCTCGACTACTTTTATGTTGTGCTCCTATATGCCCCTTGCCAAAAGTATTTTATTATAATATGGTCCATACTTTTCTTAATATATTAGATCTGATCTCACTCTTGTGCTTGCGACATCTTTGTAGATGCCCCTGACCAGAACCTATTTGTCTTTTGGGATTCTTTCCTCTGCCAGCATTAAATTTCTACTATTTGACCATCCCTATTCCCTTGGTATTGACATGCTTGTACCCCTAGATTCTTCAATACTCTTGTTTCAAATACTTACATCTGAATTTCTCCCGCCTAATTAAACACTCCAGTTTGTATGTCCATGACCTTCGTGTCTTTTGAGACCCTTCCCTATTCTATTGTTAAGTCGCTATCCTTTGGCAATTTCTATTCTCTTTGTCTTGGTATGCTCATATCCTTGGAATCTTACCTATTTTCATCCTTTTATATATGCTTATCTTTATACCCCAATGTCCGTTTAAAACATTTCAGTTTACATGCCCTTGACCACCCTTGTTTCTCGATGAACCGTGAGCGGTCATTTTATTTCACATATTCTTGCTAATCTCATTGTTCCTTATAACATCCCTCGATAATGACCTTCTTTACTTCGATCATCCTAATGGAACCTTACTTATCTTATCCTTGATTATTTTCTCCACTTCGTCACTTTGCGAATCTTGCCTTAACTCTGTCCATGGATTATGTTTTTCGTCATTAGCACCTTAATCCTTATCACCTCTATATCTTACCTTGATGTTTATCTTATACCGGCCTTTAAAATACCCTCTTTTCCATCTCAATTTGACCATTGTATTTTACCTACTTTTCCCTTGGTCGTATCCTCTTCCTCATCGCTTGAGTCTTCAACTCCATCCTTTGTTGTGCCTCTGTTTAGCGTTGCCTTGACCTTTCCCATCTCTCGACCATACCTTGGTGATGACATTATTTATGTTATCTAAAATATCCAATCTCCTATCTCAATTTGAGAACGGTGTTTTACTTATCTTATCCTTGGCAACATCCTCTTCTTTACCGCGTGTAAGCCTTCACATACCTACATTCTTTATTGTACTTATACCACTGGCTCTTCTATGCCTTCATCTTTTCTCCTATACTCTTGTCTGTTATCGCCTTTGACCCTTGCGATACTTATGTCTTCTACCTAAATGCTTACCTTGAACTTATCCTTTAAAAGCCTCTCCTTTATTTTGAGAAAGTTTGAGAGTTGCGAGTTACCTATCTCTCCCTTGATTTCTTTTCACTCCTTGTCGCCTTACAACCTCTGCGGAGTGTTATGAAACTGATATATCAGCCATGCTCGCGGTTATGAGCGGCCAAGGGAGCTCCATTGATTAGAGACACATTGAATCATGGCTACTTTGTTTATAGATGATGATGAGGATAATGTTGGTTTCTATTGTGGTTATGATTATGATTATGATTATGGTTTCTGGTATTCTTTCCGTTTGGAAAGAGTACTTTTGGGTTAACAATTTGGGTTAATGTTAAAACTAGGCTCTCTACTAGTGATAATTACTTGACCAACTAAAAGCAACTGCTTGACCTTAACCCCACATAAAGCTAATCCACTACAGCCAAACATGACATTTGCTGAGTACGTTGATGTGTACTCACCCTTGCTTTCACAAAACACCAGGTTGCCTTTGGTGCAAACTATGCTCAGGTAAAGAAGGTGTCGAGGTGGATCTCCCAGAGTTCCAGGACTTTGACGAGTTCGAGGATTAGGCTAGCGACCTCCCCCAGTCAGCTGCCTATGGTGGGTTAATTTACGTTGGCTACGTTTCGATTCTGTGTACTTTGATTTATATTATGTAAATGACTCTAGTCTATAATATTATTACTTACTCTTTATTGTTATTCGAAGCATTATGCTATGATGAGTCATTTATGTAATCGCTGTGTACGTGAATTACTGATCCTGGCACATACATGGTTTGCATTCAATTTACCTTCAAAACCGGGTGTGACAGTACTGTTTCCCTGGGTGGTCATCCAATGAACCAGTCCTTATGGAGAGGCACTCGAGAAACTGCTCGAGTCCCCTTAAATGTCGCAATATCATCATCATAATCAAAAAGGGAAAACAACGTATCATAAATAATCTCATCATGTTCATTGATTAGGGTGATGCACTAGCATAGAGCTAAACCAAAATGATCCAACCCAAATAGGTGAACAAGGACATGATAAACAAAGCTAGTCAATCCTTAGGTATAAATTATGTAAATGGAGGGAGTGAATTTTAAAATGAGTAGGACATAGATGGGTCAAAAAACACTTGCCTTCACCAACCAGCTGCTGCTCAGGGTCTTCACCTGCAACCCCTTCGGACTTCACCAATGGACCGTTATCTATGAGAGTGCAAACATACATTCACATCCTAAATCAGGAAAGGAACAGTACACCATATAAGGAAACAAACAAAGCTCACGTTTACGATCACGCGAAACTAGCATAAGCGGAACGACACACGACGACGCGTGAAACCGCACGTGCTACTCGCAACAACTACTAGCTTGATGACACATTTATACCTAACGAGTATAAAACATTCGAGGTGGCCTAATTACACTCACGTATGTTCACAAAGTGTAAGTCCAGATTGTAAACTAGTCTTCGCTAGCTCGCTATTTTAATAATTATTGGATCCACAATTAATTAAATAATTAGCGAAAGCATGCGCTGCGATAAGCTAATATTACTAGTACGTGAATGATATTATCAGTTTATCATGAACCCATCGTATGCATACATAACTTTAATACTCACCTCTGATTATTCTGTTACTCTAAAATCTGTCGGTTCACTAATGAATTAATTGATCAATGTAATCGACTTCGCGTGAGGAATAATAATAATGCGCGCAACGCGGACGCACGCGCGACGAACACGGGGTGATCACGCACCTGCACCGGGACACGCGTCGGGCTGGCCACGTCGCGCCCGGGACGCTGGCCGCGCACCACGCCAGGCCAGACCGCCGGGGCCGAGCCACGGGCCCGCGCGTCACGGACGCGGCAGGTGGGCGGGCTGAGCCGCGCCGGAGCGCCGGCCAGGCCAGCGCGCCATGGCCGGACCAGGAGCGGGTGAGGGGCCCGCGCGACACGCTAGGCCACACGTCAGGTCGCATGCACCGAGTTGGTTCGGCTAACGAAGAGGTAGGATGGGGAGGGAGAAGGAGAAGAGGAGGGCTCACCTCGATGGTTGCGCACGCGGACGGCAAGGCGACGCGGCAGCGGACGCTTGACGGTGAGGATGAGGGCGTGAGGGAGAGGGATGGCAACTGGCATCCGAGGGAGGAAAATGGCAAGAGAGAGGAACGTGGGCACAAGGTGGGCGGTTGGAGAAGAAGTCGGCGTTCTACGGGTGGGCCCAGCGGCAGTGGCGGCGCGGGCACTCGCCCACGCGCGCCGTGCTGGGCTACGGGGGGTGAGGGCGCCAGGTGAGCCGCGCTGGGTGCGCACCCGAGCGGGCCACGACGCTGGGCCGCCAGCGCGCCGAGCTACGTGAGGGGGTGCGAGGCAGGGTGGGCCGCAGCTGGGCTGGCCAGGGAATGGAGGAGGGGGCTGCTGGGACGGTCCGGCTTTCCCTCATTTATTTCTTCTTATTTTTACTATTTGAACCTCGTTCTAGATTACATGAATGCACCTTAAAACACACTCCTCATCCAAAGAAAAAATATATACTCCAGCATGATGCAACAATGATTATTACCTTAGGGTTTTATTAATATGAAAGGGAAATAGGGTTTAACCTTTTCCTATAAATAATTTTGGTAGTTGAATGCTCAACACAAATAATTGAACTAACTAGTTTGCTCTAGATTATATATTCTATAGGTGCATAAAGGTTCAACACAAACCAATAAAAGATCAAAGTTAGGGTTCAAAAGAAAGGAGCAAAAGAAACCGAAGAGAACCCTGGTCTGGCGCACCGGACAGTGTCCGGTGCACCAGGACTGTACAGATGCGAACTCTTCACCTTCGGGTTTCTGGGGCCGCGCTCCGCTATAATTCACCGCACTGTCTGGTGTGCCATTGGACTGTCCGGTGCACCAGCGGAGCAATGGCTAACAGCGCAACGATCGACTGCAACGGACAAAGCAGCCGTCAGAGGCGCACCAGATAGTGGACAGTACCTGTCCGGTGCGGCACCGGACTGTCCGGTGCCACAAGAAGACAAAGCTCCAACGGTCAAACCCTTATGGTTGGGTGACGTGGCTGGCGCACCGGACCGTGTCTTGTGGCGCACCGGACTGTCCGGTGCGCCCATCGACAACAGCCACCCCCAACGGTTGAATTGGTGGTTGAGGGCTATAGATACCCCCAACCACCTCCACTCCAACCATCCAAGCATTCAACACATTGCATTCAATACAAGAGCAATAGACTCCACTCCAAATACACAATTCAAGTGATCGATCCGCTCAAAGTTCTTGATTCAACTCTAGCGCATTAGAACTTGTGAAAGGATCATTTGTGTTTCTTTGTTGCTCTTGTGTGCTTGGCTTGGCTTTCTTTTCTTTCTCACTTCTTACTCTCAAGCTTTGTAAGCGAGGCAAGAGACACCAATTGTGTGGTGGTCCTTGCGAGGTCTAAGTGACCCGTGAGATTAAGGAAGAAGCCTCACTCGGTCTAAGTGACCGTTTGAGAGAGGGAAAGGGTTGAAAGAGACCTGGTCTTTGTGACCACCTCAACAGGGACTAGGTTCTTTAGAATCGAACCTCAGTAAAACAAATCACCGTGTTCATCCGCTTTACTTTCTTGGTTGATTTGTTTTCCCCTCTCTCCCGGACTTGATATTTGTTCTAACGCTAACCGCGGCTTGTAGTGTGTTTAAAGCTATAAATTTCAGTTTCCACCTATCCACCCCCCCTCTAGGCGACTTTCAATTGGTATCAGAGCTCGGTACTTCATTAGAGTCTAACCACTCGAAGTGATGTCGGGAGGATTCGCTAAGAGGGAGATGGAAACGGTCACAAGCCACGGGAAGGCTCCATCAAGGGAGTCCAGCGCCAAAGGAAGGGAGGGATCACCTCCGCGCGTCAAGCCGCACCGGAGTAGCGATAAGAAGAAGAAGATGAAGAAAGTGGTCTACTACGAGACCGATTCTTCGTCGCCTTCCACCTCCGGGTCCGACACTGCGTCCGTCAGTTCTAAACGCCATGAGTGCAAGAAGTTTAGTAAGATCCCCTTACGCTATCCTCGCATTTCTAAACGCACTCCTTTACTTTCCGTCCCATTAGGCAAACCACATGTTTTTTTATGGTGAGGACTATTGTATGTGGAGTGATAAAATGAGGCATCACCTAACCTCACTCCACACAAGTATATGGGATATTGTTGAGTTTGGAGCGCAGGTACCATCCGTGGGGGATGAGAGCTACGACTTGGACGAGGTCGCCCAAATCCGGCACTTCATCTCCCAAGCCACTACTATACTCCTCGCCTCTCTATGTTGAGAGGAGTATAATAAGGTGCAAGGGCTAAAAAGTGCCAAAGAGATTTGGGATGTACTAAAGACCGCGCATGAAGGGGATGAGGTGACCAAGATCACCAAGCGGGAGACGATCGAGGGGGAGCTCGGTCGATTCGTCCTCAACCAAGGAGAGGAGCCACAAGCGATGTACAACCAGCTCAAGACCTTGGTCAACCAAGTGTGCAACCTCGGGAGCACCAAATGGGATGACCATAAAATGGTCAAGGTTATTCTAAGATCACTCGTTTTTCGCAATCCTACGCAAGTTCAATTAATACATGGTGATCCTAGATATAAGCTAATCTCTCCCGAGGAGGTTATAGGAAAGTTTGTGAGCTTTGAATTAATGATCAAAGGCTCCAAACAAATCATCAACTTGGAGCAAGGCAGTACCTCCACACCCGAGGTACAACCCGTTGCATTCAAAGCAACAGAAGAGAAGAAAGAGGAGTCTACATCGAGTAGGCTCCCCATCGATGCCTCCAAGCTCGACAACGAGGAGATAGCGCTCATCATCAAGAGCTTTTGCCAAATCCTCAAGCAAAGGAGGGGGAAGGACTACAAACCCTGCTCTAAAAGGGTGTGCTACAAGTGTGGTAAGCACGGTCATTTTATTGCAAAATGTCCTATATCTAGTGACAGTGACAAGGGCGACGACAAGAAGGGGAGGAAGAAGGAAAAGAAGAAGTACTACAAGAAGAAGGGCGGCGATGCCCACGTGTGTTGGGAATGGGACTCCGACGTGAGCTCCACCGACTCCTCCTCCGACGAGGATGTCGCAAACATCGCCATCAACAAGGGACTTCTCTTCCCCAAAGTCAGCCACAAGTGCCTCATGGCAAAGGACGGCAGAAGGAAGAAGGTAAAATCTAGAGCCTCCACCAAATTTACAACATCTAGTGATGAGGGTAGCTCTAGTGAAGATGAGGATAATTTGCTTACCCTTTTTGCCAACCTTAACATGCAACAAAAGGAAAAACTAAATGAATTAATAGGTGCTATTCATGAGAAGGATGAACTCTTGGATAGCCAAGAGGAATTCCTTATTAAGGAAAACAAAAAGCATGTTAAAGTAAAAAATGCTTATGCTCAGGAAATTGAAAAATGTGAAAATTTGACTAAGGAGCTTAGCATTTGCCATGACACTATTTCTAACCTTAGAACTGAGAATGTTAGCTTAATTGCTAATGTTGAGAAATCAAATGTTTGCCATGATGAAATTGCCAATCTTAGAAATGAAAATGCTAATTTAATTGCTAAGATTTATAAATTGAATGAATCAATTTCTAGCCTTAAAACTGAGAATGTTAATTTAAAATTTCCAAGGCTAGAGACTTAAATGTTTGTAATGATTCTATTTCCAATCTTAGAAGTGAGAATGCTATTTTACATGCAAAGATTGATGAATTAAATACTTGCAAACCCTCTACATCTACTGTTGAGCATGTTTCCATTTGCACTAGATGTAGAGATATTAATGTTGATGCTATAGATGATCATCTTATTTTAATTAAACAACAAAATGATCACATAGCTACATTAACTACTAAAATTAATGAGCATGAAATTGAAAATAAAAAGTTTAAATTTGCTAGAAGCATGCTCTATAGTGGGAGACGCCCAGGCATTAAGGATGTCATTGGTTTCCAACAGGGAAGCAATGTCAAGCTCAATGCCCCTAAAAGATTGTCTAATTTTGTTAAGGGCAAGGCTCCCATGGTTCAGGATAACGAGGGCTATATTTTATATCCTGCTGGTTATCCCGAACACAAAATTAGGAGAATTCATGCGAAGAAAACTCATTCTGTTTCTCACCATGCATTTTTGTATAAGAATGAGGCTTCCATCTCTAGGCAATCAACCCATATTAAATTGCCTAAAAAGAAAACTCCTACTGCATCAAATGAGCCTAATGTTTCATTTAAGACTTTTGATACATCTTATGTTCTAACTAACAAATCAGGCACAGTAGTTGCCAAATATGTTGGGGGCAAACACAAGGGGTCAAAAACATTGTGTTTGGGTACCCAAGGTGCTTGTTTCTAATGTGAAAGGACCCAAGACCGTTTGGGTACCTAAGAACAAGGCCTAAATTGTTTTGCAGGTTTATGCATCCGAGGGCTCAAGTTGGATTATTGATAGCGGATGCACAAACCACATGACAGGGGAGAAAAGGATGTTCTCCTCCTACGAGAAAAACGATGATCCCCAACGAGCTATCACATTCGGGGACAGAAATCAAGGTTTGGTCAAAGGACTTGGTAAAATTGCTATATCACCTGACCATTATATTTCCAATGTTTTTCTTGTAGATTCTTTAGATTACAATTTTCTTTCTGTTTCTCAATTATGTAAAATGGGCTACAACTGTCTTTTTACGGATACAGGTGTTACTGTCTTTATAAGAAGTGATAATTCAGTAGCATTTAAGGGAGTATTAGAGGGTCAGCTATACTTAGTTGAATTAGAGCTGAACTCGATACTTGCTTAATCGCTAAGACTAATATGGGTTTGCTCTAGCATCGCCGACTAGCCCATGTGGGGATGAAGAATCTTCACAAGCTTCAAAAGAGAGAGCAGATTTTGGAACTAACCAATATTCATTTTAAGAAAGACAGGGTTTGTAGCGCATGTCAAGCAGGGAAGAAAGTTGGTGCCCACCATCCACACAAGAATATCATGACAACGAACAGGCCACTGGAACTACTCCACATGGATTTATTCGTCCCGATAGCTTACATAAGCATCGGCGAGAGTAAGTACTGTCTAGTTATTATGGATGATTATTCTCGCTTCACTTGGGTTATCTTTTTGCAGGAAAAATCTCAAACCCAAGAAACTTTAAAGGGTTTCTTGAGACAGGCTAAAAATGAGTTCGGATTAAGGATCAAGAAAATAAGAAGCGACAACGAGACGGAGTTCAAGAATTCTCAAATTGAAGGCTTTCTTGAGGAAGAGGGAATCAAGCATGACTTCTCTTCTCCCTACACACCTCAACAAAATAGTGTAGTGGAGAGGAAGAATATAACTCTATTGAACATGGCGAGGACCATGCTTGATGAGTACAAGACTCTAGACCGGTTTTGGGCTGAGGCGATTAACACCGCCTACCACTCCATCAACCGGCTATATCTTCACCAAATCCTCAAGAAGACATCATATGAACTCCTCACCGGTAAAAAGCCCAATGTTTCATATTTTAGAGTCTTTGGTAGCAAATTCTTTATTCTTGTTAAAAGAGGTAGAAAATCTAAATTTGCTCCTAAGGCTGTAGAAGGCTTTTTACTAGGACATGATTCAAACATAAGGGCATACAGAGTCTTCAACAAATCCACTGGATTAGTTGAGGTTTCTTGTGACATTGTGTTTGATGAGACTAATGGCTCTCAAGTAGAGCAAGTTGATCTTGATGAGCTAGATGATGAAGAGGCTCCGTGCGTCGCGCTAAGGAACATGTCCATTGGGGATGTGTGTCCTAAGGAATCCGAAGAGCCTCCACAATCACAAGATCAACCATCATCTTCCATGCAAGGATCTCCACCAACTCAAGATGAGAAACATGCTCAAGATGATGATGAAGATCAAGAGGATGAGCCACCTCAAGAGGAGGACAATGATCAAGGGGAGATCAAGTCAATAAGGACAAGGAAGATGAGAAAGAGATTTAGGGTCAAAGACCACCACACCCAAGAGTCCACCAAGCGATTCAAAGAGATCACCCCGTGAACTCAATTCTCGGTGATATTCATAAGGGGGTAACCACTCGATCTCGAGTCGCTCATTTTTGTGAACACTACTCTTTTGTGTCCTCTATTGAGCCATACAGGGTGGAGGATGCACTAAGAGACTCGAATTGGGTGTTGGCATTGCAAGAGGAGCTCAACAACTTCACGAGGAATGAGGTATGACATTTAGTTCCACGTCCTAATCAAAATGTTGTAGGTACCAAATGGGTATTCCGCAACAAGCAAGATGAGCATGGTGTGGTGACAAGGAACAAAGCCCAACTTGTGGTCAAAGGCTATTCACAAGTCGAAGGTTTGGATTTTGGTGAAACCTATGCACCCGTACCTAGGCTTGAGTCAATTCGTATACTACTTGCCTATGCTACTTACCATGGCTTTAAGCTTTATCAAATGGACGTGAAAAGTGCCTTCCTCAATGGACCAATCAAGGAAGAGGTCTATGTTGAGCAACCTCCCGGCTTTGAAGATAGTGAGTACCCTAACCATGTGTATAAACTCTCAAAGGCGCTTTATGGGCTCAAGCAAGCTCCAAGAGCATGATATGAATGCCTGCGAGATTTTCTTATCACTAATGGCTTCAAAGTCGGCAAAGTCGATCCTACTCTCTTTACTAAAACTATTGCAAAAGATTTGTTTGTATGCCAAATTTATGTTGATGATATCATATTTGGGTCTACTAACAAATCTACTTGTGAAGAGTTTAGTAGGATCATGATTCAAAAATTCAAGATGTCAATGATGGGGGAGTTGAAGTATTTTCTAGGATTTCAAGTCGAGCAACTCCAAGAGGGCACCTTCATCAGCCAAATCAAGTACATTCAAGACATACTTAACAAGTTTGGAATGAAGGATGCCAAGCCCATCAAGACA
The DNA here is from genome assembly GCA_029449295.1 of Zea luxurians. Taxonomy (NCBI): domain Eukaryota; kingdom Viridiplantae; phylum Streptophyta; class Magnoliopsida; order Poales; family Poaceae; genus Zea; species Zea luxurians. The sequence goes on along the minus strand of JAOPSE010000024.1, from coordinate 27,776,533 downwards.
CCCATGGGAACTAATGGGCATCTCAACCTCGACAAGGGAGGTAAGTCCGTAGATCAAAAGGTATACCGGTCGATGATAGGATCTTTACTCTATTTATGTGCATCTCGACCGGACATTATGCTTTCCGTATGCATGTGTGCAAGGTTCCAAGCCGATCCTAAGGAAGTTCACCTTAGGGCCGAAAAAAGAATCATGAGATATTTAGTTTATAATCATAAGTTTGGACTTTGGTACCCCAAGGGATCCACTTTTGATAGGTTATTCAGATGCTGATTGGGGAGGGTGTAAAATTGATAGGAAGTGCACATCAGGGACTTGTCAGTTTTTGGGAAGATCCCTAGTGTTTTGGGCTTCAAAGAAACAAAACTCAGTAGCTCTTTCTACCGCTGAAGCCGAGTACATTGCCGCAGGCCATTGCTGTGCGCAATTACTTTGGATGAGGCAAACCCTCAGGGACTATGGCTACAAATTGAGCAAAGTCCCTCTCCTATGTGATAATGAGAGTGCAATCCGCATGGCAGATAATCCCATTGAACACAGCCGCACTAAGCACATAGACATTCGGTATCACTTTTTAAGGGATCACCAACAAAGGGGGGATATCGAGATTGCTTATGTTAGCACCAAAGAACAACTAGCCGATATCTTTACCAAACCATTAGATGAGAAAACCTTTAGCAAACTTAGGAATGAGCTAAACATACTTGATTCTCGGAACTTTGATTGAAACATTGCACACATAGCTCATTTATATACCTTTGATCATATCTCTTTTATGTCTACGACTAATGTGTTTTCAAGTGTATTTTTATGCTAAGTCGTAGATTGAAAGGGAAATTGAGTCTTCGGCGAAGACAAGGCTTCCACTCCACTCTATCGGTATCATTTACCCTTCGCCGTCACTCCACCCCACTCTTCGATTGGTATAATCTTCACTCATATTTTATCTACCAATGGAAGAGAAAATAAAAAGGGCTCACAAAGTCTCCGTTTTTGGCGATTCATGCCAAAGGGGGAGAGAGTATTAGCCCAAAGCAAAAGGACCCACCACCACCTAATTTCAAAATTTTTGAAATAAAGTTTTTCAATTGGTATCTTGTAATTATTTTTAATTGATACATTTCAAATTGGTATGATTTGCAATTCGTATATTTTCAAAAATAGCATCTAAATATATTTCCAATTGAAATCTATTAAACCCTCTTGAAAACTAAGAGGAGAATTTCACTCAGGGGGAGTTTTGTTTTAGTCAAAGGAAAAGCATTTGAAACAGGGGAGAAAATTTCAAATCTTGAAAATGCTTCTTGCAATCTTATTCATATACCTTTGACTATTTGCAAAAGGATTTCGAAAAGACTTCCCTAAAGAATTTGCAAAAACAAAACAAGTGGTGCAAGCGTGGTCCAAAATATTAAAATAAAAGAAAGCAACCATGCATATCTAGTAAAAGTAAGAATTGGTTTAAATCCAAGTAACCTATGCACTTACCTTATGCAAACTAGTTCAATTCTGCACTTATATATTTGCTTTGGTTTGTGTTGGCATCAATCACCAAAAAGGGGGAGATTGAAAGGGAAATAGGGTTTAACCTTTTCCTATAAATAATTTTGGTGGTTGAATGCACAACACAAATAATTGGACTAACTAGTTTGCTCTAGATTATATATTCTACAGGTGCATAAAGGTTCAACACAAACCAATAAAAGATCAAAGTTAGGGTTCAAAAGAATGGATTAAAAGAAACCGAAGAGAACCCTGGTCTGGCGCACGGGACTGTCCGGTGGACAGTGTACGGTGCACCAGGACCGTACAGATGCGAACTCTTCACCTTCGGGTTTCTGGGGCTGCGCTCCGCTATAATTCACCGGACTGTCCAGTGTACCACCGGACTGTCCGGTGCACCAGCGGAGCAACGGCTAACAGTGCAACGGTCGACTGCAACGGACACCTGCGAACGCTACAGTGCGCGCGAAAGTCAGAGCAGCCATCAGAGGCGCACTGGACAGCGAACAGTACCTATCCGGTGCCATAAGAAGACAAAGCTCCAACGGTCAGTGTCCGGTGCGCCCATCGACAGCAGCCACCCCCAACGGTTGAATTGGTGGTTGAGGGCTATAGATACCCCCCAACCACCTCCACTCCAACCATTCAAGCATTCAACACATTGCATTCAATACAAGAGTAATAGACTCCACTCCAAAGACACAATTCAAGTGATCGATCCGCTCAAAGTTCTTGATTCAACTCTAGCGCATTAGAACTTGTGAAAGGATCATTTGTGTTTCTTTGTTGCTCTTGTGTGCTTGGCTTGGCTTTATTTTGTTTCTCACTTCTTACTCTCAAGCTTTGTAAGTGAGGCAAGAGACACCAATTATGTGGTGGTCCTTGCGGGGTCTAAGTGACCCGTGAGATTAAGGAAGAAGCCTCACTCGGTCTAAGTGACCGTTTGAGAGGGAAAGGGTTGAAAGAGACCCGGTCTTTGTGACCACCTCAACGGGGACTAGGTTCTTTAGAACCGAACCTCGGTAAAACAAATCACCGTGTTCATTCACTTTACTTTCTTGGTTGATTTGTTTTCCCCTCTCTCCCAGACTTGATATTTGTTCTAACGCTAACCCCGGCTTGTAGTGTGTTTAAAGTTGTAAATTTCAGTTTCTGCCTATCCACCCCCTCTAGGCGACTTTCATAATACACGACATCGAGTTAACTCTCTCTCTCTAGGACTTTGAAAGGGACAAGGCATAGTGAAAAGGATGGAAAAGGGAAGGTAAGGCCCGAATTTGTGGATGTTAAGGAAGAAAACTTACACCCCCAAATTCAGGGCGTTACAATGGCACATCCAATGTCCGTGAGCAAAAACATTGCCTAGTCTTAAATGAGTATAATTCTTTTGCTTTGAAGGATAATGAGCTTGTTAGAGATATGTATTCTCGTTTGAATATAATCATAAATGAGCTCAATTCTATTGACATTAATAAGCTAGGTGATGCGGACATTGTGAGAAAGATCATCTCCCTACTACCACAACAAAGATATGGGAGCACCATCACTATTCTTCACAACATGGAGGACTTGAGTACAATGACCTCGATAATTGTGATTGGGAAATCGTGGCTTTTGAGATGTCGCAAAAAATGTGTCGGGGAGAGGAGCCCACTTCTTCAAGACCATATGCTTTCGCATGTGATGAAAGAAAAGGGAAAAAGAAGGCTCCCACTCAAGTTCCTCGAGTCAAGAAGAGGAGTAAGAAGAAGAAAGTGATAATGATGAAGATAATCAACCATCAACATCATCCTCTGAGGACGAAAAAACAATCTGACGTGTCGCAAAGGTAATGGGGATGATCCGTAAGATTAATCTAATGGGTGTGCCCCTGCAGGTAGAAGATCTTCTCTTTAACATTGATAGGAAAAAGCAAAGTAAGAGAGGATGCTTCACATGCAGGGAGAAGGGCCACCTCAGAGACAGTTGTCCAACTATGGTCGAACCCACAAAAGGGAGGAGCAAGGGCAAGGCGCTTACAAGTGTCAAAACTTGGGATGACTCTTCAAGCGAAGATGAACCTCCAAGGACATGCAGCCATCGATCCTCATCACGATCATCATAGTCATCACGCAAGTGCCTCATGACAAGAGGTAAAATGAGTATTCCATCCTCTAGTGATGATAGCAGTAGTGATGATGAAAGTGAGGGAAAGCCCTCCGTAGATGAGCTTGCGGAAGCCGTTAAATTTTTTCAGGATGTTTGCACTAAACAAAAGGCTCAACTTAAAACTTTGAAAAATAAGTTGATTAGCTCTCAAAATAATTATAAAGGTTTGCTAGAAAAAATTGAAACGTTTGTAAAGTTGAATTGTGAGCTATCAACTAAAATTGAGCAATTAAAGTCTAGTGCTCCATCCACAGCTACCAATGATGGCCTTATTAAAAAGAACGAAAAACTTAAGGCTAAGTTAGCTAGCTCCCAAGAAGCTATTGAAAAATTGCTAGGGGAAATAGAAATTCTTAGCATACATAATAATGAGCTAACTACTAAGCTAGAAAACATTGGTAGCTCCCTAGAAGTATCTTTGGTTCAAATACCTAAAATTATTAAGAAAGATGCTTCTACTTCTTGCTTTGATTTAGTTGATAATTCTAACCGCTGCAATCAAGTTCTTGTTAAGAATGTTGTTATAGAGACATGTTCGAACGAGATTATGAGAGCACCTAGAGGCAGGGGGTGAATAGGTGATCCTATAAAATTCAAACACTAGTAGCCACAAAACTTAGTTATGAGTGTTAGTATGGCTAAATAACTTGAAGCGAGGACTTGTGAACACAAATAATCACAGAGAGATCAACACAAGACACACGATTTTTATCCCGTGGTTCAGCCAAGTAACACTTGCCTACTTCCACGTTGTGGCGTTTCAATGGACGAGGGTTGCACTCAACCCCTTTCAAGTGATCCAATGATCAACTTGAATACCACGGTTTTTCCTTTAGATGATTATTCCCGTTTGCGAGGAATCTCCACAAGATTTGAGTCTCTCGCCCTTACAACAAAGATCACAATGAAAGCCTGGAGTAAGGTTGGGATGAGCAACACACACAAGACACAAATCGCAGCACACCCACGCACACAAGAGAAGACTTGAGCTCAAATGACAACACAGGGAGTCCTTGACTCGAATAGAGCTCAAATCTCTAACACAACGAAACGAATGCATGGGAACAAAGTCTGGATGCCTTAGGATGCTTAGTGAATGCTTGTGTTACTCCTCCATGTGCCTAGGGGTCCCTTTTATAGTCCCAAGGCAACTAGGAGCCGTTGGAGACCAATCAAGGAAGGCCAAACTTGCCTTCTGTCGGGTGGTGCACCGGACAGTCCGGTGCACCACCGAACAGTCACTGTAGCTGTCCGGTACGCGATCTCCTTCCTTTTCTGGTGCATCCCACTATTGGTCCTCGGGGGCAGTTGGCGCACCGGACACTGTCCGTTGCACACCGCACAGTCCGGAGCCCCCTGCCGACCATTGGCGCGGGCCACGCGTCGCCCGCGGATTGCGTGGCCGACCGTTGCGTTGGCGACTGTTGGCTCACCGAACAGTCCGGTGTACCACCGGACAGTCAGGTGAATTATAGCCGTATGCCGCCAAACTTTTCCCAAGAGCGGCTTGTTCACCGAAGACCAGCCTGGCGCACCGGACACCGTCCGGTGCACCACCGGACAGTCCGGTGCGCCAGACTGAGCTGAGTTTTGGCTGCACCGAGCCAAGTCTTTTTCCAATTCTTTTCTCCCTGTTTCTAGCACTTAGACCAAATATGTTAGTACTCAAAAGAATGTACTAAGTCTAGAAACGTACCTTGTTACATGATTTGCACTTCTTGCTTGTTTGGCACATAGCTGCTCACTTACTATGTGTTGGACACTTAATCAGCAAAACATTATAGAAATGGCCCAAGGGCACATTTGTCTTTCAGATTGCAATGGAGAATGAGCAATTAAAGCAATAGGTGGCTCACCTTGGGAAGGCCTTGTATGACAAGAAAGGCAAAGCCAAACAAATCCAACTCATCAGAATAACACCACTACGGGAGTGAACAAGCCTATGGAGGGTGAAACTATGATTTGTAGGCTATGTCACAAAGAAGGCCATAAGACTTTCCAATGCAAGGCAAAGACTAGGGATAAGCAAAAGCTCAAGCAAAAGCCAACAAGCAAAATCTCCAATACCTACATCAACAAGGTGGACCAAAAGGCTGCTACACCATACTTGATCAAAAAGAAAAATAATGGAAAGGTGATAGCAATCAAGGCCAAACAAGCATGCCAACAAAGGAAAGAGGGCCAAACGCATCAGGTGCCAAAGGAGATTATTTTGACCATGAAAAGCACCAAGAAGGTTTGGATCCCAAAAGGGAGGTGAGTGAAAGGGAAATGTGCCCTTGGGCCATTTCTATAATATTTTGGTGATTAAGTGTCCAACACATAGTGAGTGAGATATTATGTGCCAAACAAGAAAAAGGTGCAAATCATGTAACAAGGTATGTTTCTAGACTTAGTACATTGTTATGAGTACTAACACATATTTTCTAAGTGCTAGAAACAGAGAAACGAAGAAAAGAAAAGAGGTGCAAAAGACTTGGCTTGGTACAGCCAAAGTCCAGCTTGGCTTGGCACACCGGACAGTTTCCGGTGCGCCAGGCTGAACTCCGGTGAACAGGCTGCTCTCGGGAGAATTTGGCGGCGTACGACTATAATTCACCGGACTGTCCGGTGAGCCAACAGCCGCCAGCGCAACGGTCGGCAGCACAATCCGCGAGCGACGCGTGGCCTGCGAAAATGGTCAGTAGGGGGCACCGGACTGTCCGGTGCGCCAACTGCCACAAATCTGCAACAGTCGGCTGCGCCAGAATTGGAAGGAGATCGCGCACCGAACATGAACAGTGGCTGTCCGGTGGTGCACTAGACTGTCCGGTGCGCCACCTAACAGAAGGCAAGGATAGCCTTCCTTGTTGGCCTCCAACGGCTCCTAGCTGCCTTGGGGCTATAAAAGGGACCCCTAGGCGCATGGAGGAGCTAACCAAGTATTCAAGAAACATTCTAAGCCTCCAAGACTCCAACTTCGCGCATTTGATTCTTTGAGATAGTAACTTGAGCTCCATTTGAGTTGTGAACTCCGTGGGTTGTGTTTTGAGCTCAAGTTGTGACAAGTGTGCGTGACTGTGTTGTGATTTGAGTCTTGTGTGTGTTTGTTCTCCCCTCCCTTACTTTTGTGCTTCTTTTGTCATCATCATTGTAAGGGCGAGAGGCTCCAAGTTGTGGAGATTCCTTGCAAACAGGAGAAAGTCAAAGAAAGGAAAAATCGTGGTATTCAAGTTGATCATTGGATCACTTGAAAGGGGTTGAGTGCAACCCTCGTCCATTGGGACACCACAACGTGGAAGTAGGCAAGTATTACTTGGCCGAACCACATGATAAAAATCACGTGTCTCTTGTGTGCTTTACCTTTGATTATGTGTTCAAGAACTCGCTTCAAGCACTTAGCCGTTCTAACTTTCATAATCAAGTTTTGTGGCTATTAGTGTTGAATTTTACAGGATCACCTATTCACCCCCCCCCCCTCTAGGTGCTTTCAATTGGTATCGGAGTCGTTCTCTTCACGTAAGGGACTAATCGCCCGAAGAGATGGATCCTAAGGGAAAGGGGATGGTGGGCAACGACAAGGAGAAGGAGTCCCTCTTCAACGAGCCAAGGGATGACAAGCTCACCGACTCCGGATCGAGTCACAAGAAGAGGGATGGGAAGAAGAAGAGGCGCATCAAGAAGATCATCTACTATGACAGCGACGCCTCCTCTTCTTCACCAAGAGAAGACGAAGAGTCGTCTAAAAAGAAACCGGTTAATAAAAACTATTCTTTTGATTATTCTCGCATTTCGTTCAATTCCAATGCTCATTTGCTTTCAATTCCACTCGGTAAACCTCCACACTTTGATGGAGAAGACTACTCTTTTTGGAGTCACAAAATGCGTAGTCACTTGTTTTCTGTCCATCCTAGCATTTGGGAGATAGTTGAAAATGGAATGCATTTCGATAGTACGGATAACCCTGTGTTTATTAATGAGCAAATTCATAAGAATGCACAAGCTACTACTGTTCTGCTAGCATCCTTGTGCAGGGATGAATACAACAAGGTGAGCGGCTTGGACAACACCAAGCAAATTTGGGATACCCTCAAGATATCACATGAGGGAAACGACGCCACCATGATCACCCAAATGGAGTTGGTAGAAGGCGAGCTGGGAAGGTTCGCAATGATCAGGGGAGAGGAGCCAACACAAACATACAACAGGCTCAAGACCCTGGTTAACAAGATTAGGAGCTATGGAAGCATAAGATGGATGGACCACGACGTCGTCCGACTTATGCTAAGGTCATTCACGGTAATTGACTGCCATCTTGTCAACCTTATTCGTGAGAATCCCAGGTACACCAAGATGACGCCCAAGGAGATTCTTGGAAAGTTTGTGAGCGGGCGCATGATGGTGAAGCTATAGGAAGGCAAAAGGTGAGGCTCATCTTGGCAAAGAATGGGACTCGGACTGCTCTTCATCCGACTTCGACGATGAAGGACTACAGCCTCAGCCTTCAACAAGTCTTCGCTCTTCCCCAACGAACGCCACACTTGCCTCATTGCCAAGGAGAAGAAGGTAAGTGTTCGTGATACCCCTAAATACACTACTTCTAGCGATGATGATTCTAGTGATGATGAAGTAGATTATTCTAGCTTATTCAAAGGTTTAGATAGAGCGAAGGTAAAAAAGATCAATGAATTGATTGATGCTCCAAATGCAAAGGATAGATTGTTAGAAAAACAAGAGGATATTTTATATGAGGAGCATGATAAATTTGTTTGTGTGCAAAAATCTCTAGCTTTAGAAACTAAGAGAAATGAAATGCTTTCCTCTGAGTTATCTGCTTGCCATGAATCTATCTCTAATTTAAAAACTTTGAATGATGATTTAAATGCTAAGCTAGAGGTAGCTAATAAATCTAGTTCATGTATAGAACATGTTATAATTTGCAATAGATGCAAGGATTTTGATATCAATGCTTGTGATGAGCATCTTGCATCAATTGCTAAACTAAATGATGAGGTGGCAAGTCTTAATGCTAAACTTAAGACTTGCAAGGTTGATTTTGATAGATTAAAATTTGCTAGGGATGCCTACACCATTGGTAGACACCCCTCAATTAAGGATGGACTTGGCTTTCGAAAGGAAGCCAAGAACTTAATAAGCCAAATGGCTCCCATTTCCAACAAGGAGAAAGGGAAGGCCCCTATGGCTAATAGTGCTCCAAGGAATCATGCTTTCATTTATAATGATAGAAAATTTTCTAGAAATGCTCATTATAATAGGAGTTATGATCATGATGCCTTTAATTCACATGCTATGTTTGCTTCTAGCTCTACTTTTGTGCATGGTAGAAGTAAGCCTAGGAGACATCATGTTGCGCATCATGTGCCGAGGAAAGTATGCAATGAACCTTCTACTATTTACCATGCTTGCAATACTTCTTTTGCAATTTGTTGTAAGAATGAAAAAGTAGTTGCTAGGAAGTTGGGATCCAAATGCAAGGGAGATAAGACTTGTATTTGGGTTCCAAAGACTATTGTAACTAACCTTGTAGGACCCAACAAGAGTTGGGTACCTAAAACCCAAGCATAAATTGTCTTGCAGGTTTATGCATCCGGGGGCTCAAGCTAGATTATCGACAGCGGATGCATAAACCACATGACGGGGGAGAAGAAGATGTTCACCTCCTACGTCAAGAACAAGGATTCCTAGGATTCGATCATCTTTGGAGATGGGAGCCAAGGCAAGGTTAAAGGATTGGGGAAGATAGCCATTTCATCTGAGCACTCTATTTCAAATGTATTCTTAGTAGAATCATTAGGGTATAATCTCCTGTCTGTAAGTCAATTGTGCCACATGGGCTAAATTGTTTGTTTACAAATGTTGATGTTTCTGTCTTTAGAAGGAGTGATGGTTCATTAGCGTTTAAGGGTGTATTAGACGACAAACTCTACTTAGTTGATTTTTTGAAAGAGGAGGCTGATCTAGATGCATGCTTAATAGCTAAGACTAGCATGGGCTGGTTGTGGCATCGCCATCTAGCACATGTTGGGATGAAGAATCTTCATAAACTTCTAAAGGGAGAACATGTGTTAGGACTAACCAATGTCTGCTTCGAGAAAGACAGACCTTGTGCAGCTTGTCAGGCAGGGAAACAGGTGGGAAGCACTCATCACAGCAAGATTGTGATGACAACATCAAGACCACTGGAGCTTCTCCACATGGACCTCTTCGGACCCGTCGCCTACCTTAGCATCGGGGGAAGTAAGTATGGTCTTGTAATTGTAGATGACTTTTCCCGCTTCACTTGAGTGTTCTTTTTGCAGGATAAATCAAAAACCCAAGGGACCCTAAAGCACTTTCTAAGGAGGGCTCAAAATGAATTTGAGCTCAAGGTGAAAAAGTAAGGAGCGACAACGGGTCCGAGTTCAAGAACTTACAAGTCGAGGAGTATCTTGAGGAGGAAGGTGTCAAGCATGAATTCTCCGCTCCCTACACACCACAGCAAAATGGTGTGGTAGAGAGGAAGAACAGGACGCTTATCGACATGGCGAGGACGATGCTTGGAGAGTTCAAGACGCCCGAGCGGTTTTGGTCGGAAGCTATGAACACAGCCTGTCATGCCATAAACTGGCTCTATCTACATCGTCTCCTCAGGAAGACCTCCTACAAACTCCTTACCGGTAACAAACCCAATGTATCTTACTTTCGTGTATTTGGGAGCAAATGCTACATTCTGGTGAAGAAAGGTAGACATTCCAAATTTGCTCCCAAAGCTGTAGAAGGGTTTTACTAGGGTATGACTCAAATACAAAGGCGTATAGAGTCTTCAACAAATCATCGGGTTTGGTTGAAGTCTCTAGCAATGTTGTATTTGATGAGACTAATGGATCTCCAAGAGAGCAAGTTGATCTTGATGATATAGATGAAGATGATGTTCCGATGGCTGCAATACGCACCATGGCGATTGGAGATGTGCGACCACAGGAACAACAAAACCAAGATCAACCTTCTTCCTCAACAATGGTGCATCCCCCTACTCAAGATGATGAACAGGTTCCTCAAGAAGAGGTGTGTGATCAAGGGGGAGCACAAGAAGAACAAGTTATGGACAAAGAAGCACCACTGGCCCCTCCAACTCAAGTTCGAGCGACGATTCAAAGAAATCACCCCGTCGATCAGATTCTGGGTGACATAAGCAAGGGAGTAACAACTCACACTCGTTTAGCTAATTTTTGTGAGCATTACTCGTTTGTCTCTTCTATTGAGCCTTTCAGGGTAGAAGAGGCCTTGCAAGATCCAAACTGGGTGTTGGCCATGCAGGAAGAGCTCAACAACTTCAAGAGGAATGAAGTTTGGTGCCTGGTGCCATGTCCCAAGCAAAATGTTGTGGGAACCATGTGGGTGTTCTGCAACAAGCAAGACGAGCATGGGGTGGTGACAAGAAACAAGGCTCGACTTGTGGCAAAAGGTTATGCCCAAGTCACAGGTTTGGATTTCGAGGAGACTTTTGCTCCTGTGGCTAGGCTAGAGTCTATTAGAATATTATTAGCCTATGTCGCTCACCACTCTTTCAGGTTGTTTCAAATGGATGTGAAGAGCGCTTTCCTTAACGGGCCAATAAAGGACGAGGTGTACGTGGAACAACCCCCTAGATTTGAGGATGACAGGTACCCCGACCATGTGTGTAAGCTCTCTAAGGCACCCTATGGACTTAAGCAAGCCCCAAGAGCATGGTACGAATGCCTTAGAGATTTCTTAATTGCTAATTCTTTCAAGGTTGGGAAAGTTGATCCCACTCTTTTCACTAAGACTTGTAATGGTGACCTCTTTGTGTGCCAAATTTATATCGATGACATAATATTTGGTTCTACTAATCAAAAGTCTTGTGAGGAGTTTAGGAGGGTGATGACTCAGAAATTTGAGATGTCAATGATGGGCGAGTTGAACTACTTCCTTGGGTTCCAAGTGAAGCAACTCAAGGACGGCACCTTCATCTCCCAAACAAAGTACACTCAAGATCTTCTCAAGCGGTTTGGGATGAAGGACGCCAAGCCCGCGAAGACAAAGATGGGAACCGATGGACATGTCGACCTCAACAAAGGAGGTAAGTCCGTTGATCAAAAGGCATACCGGTCTATGATAGGGCCATTACTTTATTTATGTGCTAGTAGACCAGATATTATGCTTAGCGTATGCATGTGTTCTAGATATCAATCCGACCCAAGGGAATGTCACCTTGTGGCCGTTAAGCGGATTCTTAGATATTTAGTTTCTACGCCTTGCTTCGGGATCTAGTATCCAAAGGAGTCTACCTTTGACTTGATTGGATATTCAGACTCCGATTATGCTGGATGCAAGGTTGATATGAAGAGTACATCAGGGACGTGCCAATTCCTAGGAAGGTCCCTGGAGTCGTGGAGTTCAAAGAAACAAACCTCTGTTGCCCTATCCACCGCTGAGGCCGAGTATGTTGCCGCAGGACAGTGTTGCGCGCAACTACTTTGGATGAGGCAAACCCTCCGGGACTTTGGCTACAAACTGAGCAAAGTCCCACTCCTATGTGACAATGAGAGTGCAATCCGCATGGCGGATAATCCTGTTGAACACAGCCGCACTAAGCACATAGACATCCGGCATTACTTTCTGAGAGACCACTAGCAAAAGGGAGATATCGAGGTTTTCCATATTAGCACCGAGAACCAGCTAACCAATATCTTTACCAAGCCATTAGATGAGAAAACCTTTTGCAGGCTGCGTAGTAAGCTAAATGTCTTAGATTCGCGTAACTTGGATTGATTTATAGCATACATGTGTTTCATGCCTTTGATCATGTTACATTTATGCAATTTGTTGCTTACTTTTGGTGCTCAAGTTGTGCAAGGGATCCCCGGACCTCACAAGTCCATGTGTGAATGATGCACATATTTAGGGGGAGATGTGCTACAACTTGACCCTTTGAGACTAACCTTTGTGTTTAAGTGTACTTGATATAGTCTCAAAGGTGAATTGAAAGGGAAAGGTGAACTTGGACCATGCAAAGACTTCCACTGCACTCCGGTATTAGTGTACTCACCTCCAAGTTCATTCTTATGATCTTATTGCCTTTTTGCTCTTAATTGATAATTTTGGTGAGGCAATGGGGTTAAAGGGGCAAAAATGATCCCGTTTTGGTGTTTGATGCCAAAGGGGGAGAAATTAAGGCCAAAGCAAATGGATTGGCTACCACTTGAGAATTTTTGAAAACAATAGAGTTAGAACCTTTTGATTTGTCAAAATACTCTTATTGCAAAATTTGGTCTCTTGTGGGGAGAATTTATGATTATGGGAAAAAGGGGGAGTTTTTGGATCTTGATCATTGTAACTCTTGGAGTATCTCTCTTTATGCCCAAACAAGTGAGTTTGACTTAGAGACAGGAAAATGAATTTGATTTGCAAAAACAAACCAAGTGGTGGCAAAGAATGATCCAAATATGCCAAATTAGAATCGAAAAACAATTTGGTCTTCAATTTGAATCGATGTTGCATGTTTTGCATTGCTTTTTCATGTGTTGGCATAAATCACCAAAAAGGGGGAGATTGACAGGGAAATGTGCCCTTGGGCCATTTCTATAATATTTTGGTGATTAAGTGTCCAACACATAGTGAGTGAGATATTATGTGCCAAACAAGCAAAAGGTGCAAATCATGTAACAAGGTACGTTTCTAGACTTAGTACATTGTTATGAGTACTAACACATATTGTCTAAGTGCTAGAAACAGAGAAACGAAGAAAAGAAAAGAGGTGCAAAAGACTTGGCTTGGTACAGCCAAAGTCCAGCTCGGCTTGGCACACCGGACTGTCCGGTGGTGCACCGGACAGTGTCCGGTGCGCTAGGCTGAACTCCGGTGAACACGTCGCTCTCGGGAGAATTTGGCGGCGTACGGCTATAATTCACCGGACTGTCCGGTGGTGCACCGGACTGTCCGGTGAGCCAACGGCCGCCAGTGCAACGGTCGGCAGGGGGCACCGGACTGTCCGGTGTGCACCGGACAGTGTCTGGTGCACCAACTGCCACAAATCTGCAACGGTCGGCTGCGCCAGAATTGGAAGGAGATCGCGCACCGGACATGAACAGTGGTTGTCCGGTGGTGCACCTGACTGTCCGGTGCGCCACCCAACAGAAGGCAAGGATAGCCTTCCTTGTTGGCCTCCAACGGCTCCTAGCTGCCTTGGGGCTATAAAAGGGACTCCTAGGTGCATGGAGGAGCTAACCAAGTATTCAAGAAACATTCTAAGCCTCCAAGACTCCAACTTCGCGCATTTGATTCTTTGAGGTAGTGACTTGAGCTCCATTTGAATTGTGAACTCTGTGGGTTGTGTTTTGAGCTCAAGTTGTGACTTGTGTGCGTGACTGTGCTGTGATTTGAGTCTTGTGTGTGTTTGCTCTCCCCTCCCTTACTTTCGTGCTTCTTTTGTGATCATCATTGTAAGGGCGAGAGGCTCCAAGTTGTGGAGATTCCTCGCAAACGGGAGAAAGTCAAAGAAAGGAAAAACCGTGGTATTCAAGTTGATCATTGGATCACTTGAAAGGGGTTGAGTGCAACCCTCATCCATTGGGACGCCACAACGTGGAAGTAGGCAAGTATTACTTGGCCGAACCACGGGATAAAAATCACGTGTCTCTTGTGTGCTTTACCTTTGATTATCTGTGTTCAAGAACTCGCTTCAAGCACTTAGCCATTCTAACTTTCATAATCAAGTTTTGTGGCTATTAGTGTTGAATTTTACAGGATCACCGATTCACCCCCCCCCCACCCTCTAGGTGCTTTCAGTGAGGAGTCCGAAGGACGCCAGGAAATTTAGATACTTGGCTAAATTGGGATGTATATCATGGGATGCATCATATTGGATCAAGTCTATTGCCAAGTGGGTTAGTAAATACTTTGAACCCAAATTCCCCACCCATCACTAAGGTAACTAGATTTATTGCATCTCCTGTTTTAGATGCGTGACTATTTTTCAATGTCTAGTTTTTTCCTTTCATACCTAGTGCTACAATTGGTATTTACTCTTGTTTAAAAATGCATGCATACTAGGTAAATCATATGGTAGGATTGCTCACTTTAAATTCATACTCTTGAGCAAACCTACATGGTTTAAAATGTTTAATTAAGCACGACACGTAGCTTATTTAAGATTCCTAAGAAAATGATATATCAATTGATATTTTGAAAGACTACAAGTGGTATAATACTTCAATCATGCTTCAATTGGTATCATTTAACCTATATGTGCCAAAGCTCACTGTTGGGACCATGCTTCATCGCCGAAGGTCCTGCGGAAGGAAAACAGCTTCGGTTGAAGCTGCTTGAACATAATACCGAAGGCACCATTCATGAAGCTTCGGTATTACAGCATGTCCGAAGATGGGGGTCGAACCGACTTAAAGATAGAATGACCTTTTAGTCCATAAGTGTCGGGGACCATAATTAGGGGTACCCTCAAGACGCCTAATTCTCAGCTGGTAACCCCCATCAGCATAAAGCTGCAGAGGCCTGATGGGTTTGATTAAGTCAGGGATCAGTCCATACGAGCGACTCGATCACGCCACGCCCGAGCCTAGCCTCGGGCAAGGGCAGCCGACCCTGAGATGTTTCCGTCTCGCCCGAGGCCTCCTCTTTCACGGCAGACGCATCTCCGGCTCGCCCGAGGCCTTGCCTTCGATAAGAAGAAACCCTGACTAAATCACCGCGCCTACCGACCAAGTCACTGGGGCCTTTAACGCAAAAGGTAAGACTAACGGGTAGCCAGGCTTGGCCAAAAGCGCCAGAGGAAGCTCCGCCCGACCCAGGGCTCGGACTCGGGCTAAGGTCCCGGAAGACGACGAACTCCGCTCCGCCCGACCCAGGGCTCGGACTCGGGCTAAGGCCCCGGAAGACGGCGAACTCCGCTCCGCCCGACCCAGGGCTCGGACTCGGGCTAAGGCCCCGGAAGACGGCGAACTCCGCTCCGCCCGACCCAGGGCTCGGACTCGGGCTAAGGCCCCGGAAGACGGCGAACTCCGCTCCGCCCGACCCAGGGCTCGGCTCGGGCTAAGGCCCCGGAAGACGGCGAACTCCGCTCCGCCCGACCCAGGGCTCGGACTCGGGCTAAGGCCCCGGAAGACGGCGAACTCCGCTCCGCCCGACCCAGGGCTCGGACTCCACCCCGACCTCTGCCGAACGACCTCCGCCTCACCCGACCCAGGAGCTCAGGTACGACCTCGGCCATGCAGGACAGACTCGACCTCGGCCTCGGAGGAGCCTCCACGTCGTCCGACCTAGGACACAAGCCCGCCACGTCAACAGGAAGCGCCATCATCACCCTACCCTGAGACGACTCGGGCCGCAGAGAGCAGGACCGACGTCTCATCTGGCTAGCTCCGCCAGATAAGCAATGATGGCGCCCCGCTGGACCATGATGACGGCGGCTCCCAGCTCCCTTACGAAAGCAGGGGGACGTCAGCAAGGGCCCAGCCGCTCCGACAGCTGTCCCTCCGCCCGGCTCCATTGCTTCTCCGACATCCACGACGCCACACTAGCTGGGTGCCAAGACCTCTCCGGCTGCCACCTTGGCATGTACTTAGGGCACTAGCTCTCCCCTGCTAGACACGTAGCACCTTGCTACACCCCCATTTGTACACCTGGATCCTCTCCTTACGCCTATAAAAGGAAGGACCAGGGCCTTCTTAGAGAAGGTTGGCCTCGCGGGGACGAAGGGCAGGGGCAGGCGCTCTCTCGGGGCCGCTCGCTCCCCTCACCCGCGCGGACGCTTGTAACCCCCTACTGCAAGCGCACCCGACCTGGGCGCGGGACGAACACGAAGGCCGCGGGATTCTCCGACTCCCTCACGACCCGGCTCCGGCCGCCTCGCTCTCGCTCGCTCTCTCTCTCTCCCCCCTTCGCGCTCGCCCACGCGCTCGACCCATCTGGGCTGGGGCACGCGGCACACTCACTCGTCGGCTCGGGGACACCCCGGTCTCGGAACGCCGACAGTTGGCGCGCCAGGTAGGGGCCTGCTGCGTGTTGACGAGTAGTTTCCCGTCAAGCTCCAGATGGGCAGTCTCCGACGACCTCTTCAACCCGGGACGGTGCTCCGTTTCGGGAGTCTCGAGTTCATGTCCTTCGACGGCAACTACGACATGATACTCCTTCCACCGCCACGCGACAGCGACAATGGTGGCGGACAGCCCGCCCGCCGGCGGCGGAATCGACGACGTCTTTCCCGCGTGGGGGAAGGACAACTTTCGAGCTCACCCCATCCTCTCCCTCGCCATCGGAGGAGGAGGCGGGGCAACCAGGGCCGAGCGGGAGGCTGCGCTCAGTCGACTGTCGAGCAAATCGACATCCCCAGCGCCCCAACGGAGGACGCGTCGGGCATCACCCACGCGTTTGAGGCGAAGGCGAGCGCCGTCCCCCCGCGACACGCCGATCCCGTGCAAGTGGACGACGCCAGCACGCTCACGGAGGGCCTGCAGGACGTCGCCCTCGCACCCAGGACGACAGCACGATCAGTCCCCGATGCGACTTCGTCGATCCTCATCGACCAAAAGGTACCGGCTGATTCCCATTCTTTGTCATTTCGACTCGGCCTCAACCCGCCTAGCGACCTCGCTTTGGCGGGCGCTCACGTTGAGGCGAGTGCGACCTCTCTGGGGTTTCGTGTGCGGTCGCCTTGGGACCGATTGACGGGTGTCTCGACCTACGGACCCTCTGGGTCCGAGGAAGATGATGACCCCAGCATCCGCTGGGATTTCTCTGGATCTGGCAACCCCAGTGCCATGCGGGACTTCATGACCGCATGCGACTACTGCCTCTCCGACTGTTCCGACGGCAGCCGCAGCCTTGGCGACAAGGACTGCGGCACGAGCCGCGAATGTTTCCATATCGAGCTAGGGGATCCCTCCGGAGGCAGCTGTCTCGGCATGCCGGAGGATGGTGATCCCCCTAGGCCAGCGCCTCGCGCCGACATCCCGCGGGAGCTAGCTGTGGTCCCCGTTCCGGCGGGGGGTCACGACCCACAGCTCGAGCAAGTCCGCGGGGCGCAGGCCGGGCTCGATGAGGGAGCAGGAGCGCTCGAGGCAATCCGCCGGAATGTCGGGCAGGTATGGGCGAGCCAGCCCCCGGCCGGAGGAATACGTCACCTGCCCCAAGGTCTCCACCACCGCATTGCTAACGATGCCAGGGACGGACCGCCACCCGCATCCGGCGGAACCGGTCAGGACCTGGCCGCCGCAGCGATGCTCCTCCGCGCGATGCCGGAGTCATCAACCACCGATGGTCGGCGAATCCAGGGAGAGCTCAAGCATCTCCTGGAAGGCGCTGCGGCCCGGCGGGCCGAGAGCTCTGCCTCCCGAAGGCAGGGGTACCCCTCGGAACCTCGTGCCGCGACTTCCCGACTCACGCGGGAAGCCTCGGTCTACACCGGGCGCACGCGCAACACCGCGCCTGCGGCCCCGGGCCACCTTGGCGATGAGCACCCTCATCGCGACCGTCGGGCCCGCCTCGACGAAAGGGTGCGCCGAGGTTATCACCCCAGGCGTGGGGGACGCTACGACAGCGGGGAGGATCGGAGTCCCTCGCCCGAACCGCCCGGTCCGCAGGTCTTCAGCCGAGCCATTCGGCGGGCGCCGTTTCCGCCCCGATTCCGACCCCCGACTGCTATCACAAAGTACTCGGGGGAAACGAGACCGGAATTGTGGCTTGCGGACTACCGCCTGGCCTGTCAACTGGGTGGGACGGACGACGACAACCTCATCATCCGCAACCTCCCCCTGTTCCTCTCCGACACCGCTCGCGCTTGGTTGGAACACCTGCCTCCGGGGCAGATTTCCAACTGGGAGGATCTGGTCCAGGCTTTCGCCGGCAACTTCCAGGGCACGTACGTGCGCCCCGGGAATTCCTGAGACCTCCGAAGCTGCCGGCAACAGCCGGGAGAGTCTCTTCGGGACTACATCCGGCGATTCTCGAAGCAGCGCACAGAGCTGCCCAACATCACCGACTCCGATGTCATCGGCGCGTTCCTTGCCGGCACCACCTGCCGTGACCTGGTGAGCAAGTTGGGTCGCAAGACCCTCACCAGGGCAAGCGAGCTGATGGACATCGCCACCAAGTTCGCCTCTGGTCAGGAGGCGGTCGAAGCCATCTTCCGAAAGGACAAGCAGCCCCAGGGCCGCCCGTCGGAAGATGCTCCCGAGGCGTCTACTCCGCCCGGCGCCAAGAGGAAAGGCAGGAGGAAGTCGCAAGCGAAACGCGACGCTGCCAGCACGGACCTTGTCGCCGCCGCCGAGTACAAGAACCCTCGGAAGCCCCCCGGAGGCGCCAACCTCTTCGACAAGGCACTCAAGGAGACGTGCCCCTACCATCAGGGGCCCGTCAAGCACACCCTCGAGGAGTGCGTCATGCTTCGGCGCCACTTCCACCGGGCCGGGCCACCCGCAGAGGGTGACAGGGCCCGCGACGACGGCAAGAAGGAAGATCACCAAGCAGGAGAGTTCCCCGAGGTCCGCGACTGCTTCATGATCTACGGAGGGCATGCGGCGAACGCCTCGGCTCGGCATCGTAAGCAGGAGCGTCGGGAGGTCTGCTCGGTGAAGGTGGCGGCGCCAGTCTACCTAGACTGGTCCGACAAGCCCATCACCTTCGACCGGGATGACCACCCCGACCACGTGCCGAGCCCAGGGAAGTACCCGCTCGTCGTCGATCCCGTCATCGGCGACGTCAGGCTCACCAAGGTCCTGATGGATGGAGGCAGCTGCCTCAACATCATCTATGCTGAGACCCTCAGGCTCCTGCGCGTCGATCTGTCATCCGTCCGAGCAGGCGCTGCGCCCTTCCACGGGATCATTCCCGGGAAGCGCGTCCAGCCCCACGGACAGCTCGACCTTCCTGTCTGCTTCGGAACACCCTCCAACTTCCGAAGGGAGACTTTGACGTTCGAGGTGGTCGGGTTCCGAGGAACCTACCACACAGTGTTGGGAAGGCCATGCTACGCGAAGTTCATGGCCATCCCCAACTACACCTACCTGAAGCTCAAGATGCCGGGCCCCAACGGGGTCATCACCGTCGGCCCCACGTACAAACACGCATTTGAATGCGATGTGGAGTGCGTGGAGTACGCCGAGGCCCTCGCCGAGTCCGAGGCCCTCGTTGCCGACCTGGAAAGCCTCTCCCGAGAGGTGCCGGACGTGAAGCGACATGCCGGCAACTTCGAGCCAGCAGAGACGGTTAAGGCCGTCCCTCTCGACCCCAGCGGCGATACCCCCAAGCAGATCCAAATCAGTTCCGGGCTCGACCCCAAATAGGAAGCAGTACTCGTCGACTTTCCCCGCGCAAACGCCGACGTCTTTGCGTAGGGTCCCTCGGACATGCCTGGCATACCGAAGGATGTCACCGAGCACTCGCCGGATATTCGGGCAGGAGCCCGACTCGTCAGACGGCCTCTGCACGGACGACGCTCGGGGGCTACGCCCTTCCCCCACTCACACACGAGAATCAGTCATCAAGGAAGGGTCGGCCTCGCCCCGGCGGAGCCCGACCCTCCCTCGGGGGCTAAAAAGGGGGAACCCCTTTCGTCGAGTTTGGATGCGCCTCTCCGCGTCAAAAAATTCTTTTTTCGATCAAAAAAGGGGTTTTTGCGTTCTCCCGGATACGTCAGAAGCAGGGTTCCGAGGAGCGAACTTGGGTACAAATGAGTGGCGAGACCGACTGAGCCGAGGAACACCTGTGCCTCCGGGCTAGGGACACCTCACTCATCGCCTGCCACGAAAAAGGACCCAGCTCGGGAAATCACCCTGTTATCGACAAGTCGGGCCAGGCGCGCAAATTGAAATAGAAAAGAGTATGACTTCACGCAAGAGAAATAAAGTGTCCAGGCCTCGGCGGCCGCAGCAAATCGCACATCCGACAGAAATTGTCCCAACAAAAGTCAGGCGTCGCCTTGGGAAGGCGCCGCGCCTTCAGCTCCACTCTCGCCGTCGGTAAGTTCCACCTCCGCTTCCGGCGGCGGCACAGGAGGAAGAATCTCCGCCTCGAAGATGGTCGCCAGCGCCGCACTCGGACCCGCAGCGACCGCGTCGAGCCGCTGAACTTCTGCCAGGGCGGCCTCGTCTTCGTCGGGAAGGCAATACCCCTCACTGACTCGCTCCAGGTCCACGACGTAATGGGAAGCGAGCACGGCGAAGGCCCGCCTGACGCCGTGGTGTAACGCCCCGCGGACTTTACCGCGCGCGTAACCACCCAGGGCTTGAAGGCGGCTTTGGGGGGAGCTTCCTGAAGGGACGTCGCCGGGACCGAGGGTCCGATAGACATCCGAGACGGCCTCGGACATGGCCGCGAGATCGGCCTCCCTCTGCTCAGCAGCCCCGGCGAGCGCCTCGGCGAGCGCTTTGGCAGACTCGTCGAGGGCAGACTCGAGCTCTGCGAACAACCAAAAGAAAGACCTCAAGCACAAGCGGAAGAAACGAACAAGAACGAGAACCAAGGGCGGTCGAAGCATACCTCCGGCTCGGACGCGCTGCTCCGAGGCCGCGACTTGGGCTGCGGCCAGGTCGGCCGCGAGGGTCTTGGCCCGGCCTTCGGCCTCGGCAGCCTGACCCCGGGATTGGTCCCACTCCTCGGCAACCTGGACGAGCTCCGACCGCTGCCGTAGCGCCTCCGTGCGCGCCGCCGCCGCCTCGGCCCTCAGGTCAGCACAGAGCAACTGGAGGTCCGCTATCTTAGCATCCTGCTGAGAAAGGCGCGCGGTAGCCCCGGCGAGCGAAGTCCTCAGGGACCGCAGCGAGCCCCAGACGTCGGCCTCGCGGCGGATGAACGACGACTTGGCGGCGCTCCGGTCCGTCAGATCCTGGAAAGGAAAACAAGGCATCACGACGGACGCCTCGCTCGCAGAAGGGAGAAGGTATGCCTGAAACCATTACCTGGAGGATTTTGGGGACGTCCCCGCAGAGAACCTCCAGCGACGATCGGAGCGACCCCACCGTCGCTTCCGCGCGCTTGCGGAGCTCATCCCAGGACTGGTCCTCCTGTTCGTCGTCAAGAACAAAGATAGGATCCGAAGCCTCGCGGGTCCGGAATCGGAGCAACTGGCCTCGGGCCTCGGGGCTCCGCCGCACTGCGACAAGGTTGCCGCCCGCCTGGATGGGCTGCGCTTCCACGCCCACCTCTTCCGAGGCCCTGGGCGCCGACGCTGTGGCCGACTCAACGTCGGCAGCAACCATATGCTCCCCGACTGGGACGGTGCCAACTGCGGTGGCGGCAGGCGCCGGCATGGCCGACGCGGCAGGCGGGCTCGGGACCGCGTCGGCACCGGCCGCCTCCCCGGTCACGATGGCCGCCTCGGCGGAGGAGCCCGCCTCGGGGACCTGCTCCCCCGGGACATGCGACACCTGAGCCCCAGGCGGCAAAGCGCCCTGCGGAAGGGTCGGCTGAGTGGCGGGGCCCGGGATGGCGCCAGGCGCCTGGACCGACGCCGTCTTAAGGGCCTTCCGGGGCGCCAGGTCGGTAGGGCCATGGCTCCGCTTGCTAGAAAAAAGAAGAAAGGGGAAATCACGGCCAAGACGTATGAATGAAGCGCCGGGATGGAGACACTCCAAGGTACTTACCCGCTCCGGGCCATGATCCACTGTGCCTGGGGGGAGGTCTCTTGGCTCCCACTCCCTGGAACCACCGCCGGGGTCCGCCTCGCCGACAGCCCTGGCACCTCCCTCGCCTTGGGCGCCCCTGACGCCCGGGAGGCGGACTGCCCTGGCGCCGCCATGGCAACCTGAGGACCGCTCCGCCGCGCTGCCGGCACGGGGGACGGCTCTCGAGGGACGAACCCCTCGGCCCGGCTCCCTGGAGTCGCGTCAGCTCCTCCCGCCGAGGGGTCAAGTACCCTCTCGGGTTGCCCCCGCCCCTCAGGTCGGGGATCTGGCGTCTCGGCCCCAGGAACCGACGACATCGGCCCGCTCGGGGGCTGACTCGGCAGCTCCCGGCCACACCCCAAGCTGGGGCTGAGGCCAAGACGGGCGGCCATGTCGTCCTCCTCCTCTTCATCGTCGTCGTCGTCGTCGTCGGAGGTCTCCGGCGACGGCTCCCTGGGGAGTCCTTCCCTCTCCTGCTGGCGACGGCGTTTCTCCAGGGCGTCCCGAGCCTGCCTCCGCTTGCGGGCCCGGGCCTTCTCCGCGTCCTTTTTCTTTTTCTCCTCCTCCGCGGCGACCCGCCGCGCTGCCCGACCCACCGCGTCCTCCAGGACCCGCGGCAAGGAGGGTTTGTGCCGCCCCACCTCCTAAAGAAAAAGGGGGAGGGGAAAAAGAAACCCAATCATGAGAACCGGGAGCAACCCGGTATATGAGGAAGGAAGGAGCGAACACTTACCAGAACGATGCACCCCTGGTCGGGGCGCATTCGAGGTTGGGAGAAGGCGTGGGGGTCTGGCTTCCCCATCGCAGCCGACACCCGCCATTGGAGGGCGTCGCGGGGAAGAGGATCAGGGGACATCCGTGACCCCTCCCAGTCGGCCTCCAGTGTCATCTCCCAAAGCGACAGCCGCCGTTCCGCCAGGGGGAGCACCCTCCGACGGTGGATGGCGGCAACCACTCCCGCGGCGGTGAGTCCTTCCTCCCGCAGCGCCTTCAGGGCCTGAAGAAGAGGTTCGAGGTTCTTCTGCCTCTCGTGTGGAGTCCCGTGGCGCCAGGCGTCGGGAGCGGCGGTGACAACCCGCTGAGAGAACGGCGGGAGCAACTCTCCGTCGTTCCGGAGGTAGAACCACCGGCGCTGCCAACCCTTGTTTGAGGATGCAAGGACGGCAGGGATATACTGCAACGACCGCGACTGCCTCAACAAAAGGGTGCAGCCGCCGGCCCGCACCGCTGCGCGGACCTTCCTCTCCCCCGTCGGCGAGGCAAAAAGCTCGGCGAAGAAGAGATGGGTCCACAAATCCCAGTGGGGGGCGATCCCCAAATACCCCTCGCACACCGCCACGAAGATAGCGGCCTGCGCGATGGAGTTGGGGGTGAGGTTGTGCAACTCCACCCCGTAATGGAACAGGATGGCCCGCATAAAGCGGCTCGTCGGCACACCAAATCCCCGCTCATGGAAGGAGATGAAGCTCACAACGTACCCCGGCGGAGGGGATGGAGTGACTCCACCCGCGGGAGGAATCCATTCCGGCCGCTGCTCGTCGGTGAGGGGGTGGAGCAAACCCTCGCCGACGAGGTCCTCCAGATCACCCACCGTCACCGTGGAGAAGGGCCACGGGTCGCGCGGCGGGATGATGGTCCCCCGGTCAGCCATCGCCGAAGCAGAAAGGGTGGCGGCGCGAAGGACAAGGGAGGGCGTTTTTCTTTTCCCTGGCTGGATCTCTCAGGCTGCAAAAAAGCCTAAGAGGGAGACGAGAAGCGGAGTCGAGAACCGTCATCGGGCCCTCTCCGGGGTATATAAAGACCTAGGCGAAGACGGTTCCAACGCACCGCCCGAACCGGACGCGGGGTTCAAAAAACGCAAAGCGAAACAGTCGTTCCTCGAACGGCTCGCGCACGCAACGGCAGCCTCGCCGACCGCTCGCCCCGGCGCATTAACTCCGCAGCTCGACGGGCAGCGCTTCTAGCGGAAGCAGCTGGCGACGTTTCGCCTTCACCAAAACGGCCACACCAAAAAAGGTACGCCACGTCGTTCAAATTTTGTATCCCTTTTTCCCTTTTCCTTCTTTCTCTATCTCTTGCAACAGGGACCGGGAAAGGGGATACCCCCCAAAGGGATCCTTCCCCGTGAAGGAACTAGGCTCCGAGCCTCCTTACTGATCAGGGGTTCGAAGGCTGGCCCCCCGAAGGGTTCAACAGCCGCCTCAGATCGCGTGGGCCCGACACCCACTACTGGTCAGGGGTTCGAAGGTCGGCCCCCCGAAAGGTTCCACGACTGCCTCAGGCTACTCGGGCTCCGCGCCCATTACTGATCAGGGGTTCGAAGGCTGGCCCCCCGAAGGGTTCACAGTCGCCTCAGACACCGAGCGAGGGATGACCAGGGGTATGTTCGATACATAACCAAGGCTCGGGCTGCGCTCCCGAGGTACCCTAGGACATTTCCGAGACTAGCGGGAACGACTCTGTAACGGAATCCCATCGGAGGGAGGCAACGAGCCCTCGGACCCCGTCGCCAGGGGACCGGGTCCGGCAGATCACCCGCAGGTACTTTTGGGCGTGCCTCCGGGCCCCTAGCCGACCCCCAACGAACGGGGCACGGACGTCCACTCGGATTACCCGATTGCAGCTCACCGGAGACACCATGTTTGGTGCCCATCGAGGGTAACATGGCGCTCTCCCCCCCTCCTCCTTGCGGAAAGGCGACGTAGGGGCGTATGTAAAAAGCCGAGTCTGTCCCTGATCGTCCTCTCGCTCTGTGCGGAGGCTCGGGGGCTGCTCTCGCAAACCCGGCTCCGGCCGAACCGTTGACAGCGTCAACATACCAGCCCGAGAACTTGGGCCCCGACAGTGCACCCGGGCTACGGCCTGTTCGCATGAGGGAACCGCCAGACCAGCCGAAGCATTACGCAAAGCATTAAGACCTCGAAGGAGTGAAACCACTCCTCCGAGGCCTCGGGGGCTACACCCGGGGGGTGCGCTCGCGCGCACCCACCGGAACAAAGTACAACCGAGAAAGGCTGGTCCCCTTGCAAAAAAGTGCGACGAAAGCCTCCAAGCGAGTGTTAACACTCCCTTCGAGGCTCGGGGGCTACTGTCGGGGACCATAATTAGGGGTACCCTCAAGACGCCTAATTCTCAGCTGGTAACTCCCATCAGCATAAAGCTGCAGAGGCCTGATGGGTTTGATTAAGTCAGGGATCAGTCCATACGAGCGACTCGATCACGCCACGCCCGAGCCTAGCCTCGGGCAAGGGCAGCCGACCCTGAGATGTTTCCGTCTCGCCCGAGGCCTCCTCTTTCACGGCAGACGCATCTCCGGCTCGCCCGAGGCCTTGCCTTCGATAAGAAGAAACCCTTACTAAATCACCGCGCCGACCGACCAAGTCACTGGGGCCTTTAACGCAAAAGGTAAGACTAACGGGTAGCCAGGCTTGGCCAAAAGCGCCAGAGGAAGCTCCGCCCGACCCAGGGCTCGGACTCGGGCTAAGGTCCCGGAAGACGGCGAACTCCGCTCCGCCCGACCCAGGGCTCGGACTCGGGCTAAGGCCCCGGAAGACGGCGAACTCCGCTCCGCCCGACCCAGGGCTCGGACTCGGGCTAAGGCCCCGGAAGACGGCGAACTCCGCTCCGCCCGACCTAGGGCTCGGACTCGGGCTAAGGCCCCGGAAGACGGCGAACTCCGCTCCGCCCAACCCAGGGCTCGGACTCGGGCTAAGGCCCCGGAAGACGGCGAACTCCGCTCCGCCCGACCCAGGGCTCGGACTCGGGCTAAGGCCCCGGAAGACGGCGAACTCCGCTCCGCCCGACCCAGGGCTCGGACTCCACCCCGACCTCTGCCGAACGACCTCCGCCTCGCCCGACCCAGGAGCTCAGGTACGGCCTCGGCCATGCAGGACAGACTCGACCTCGGCCTCGGAGGAGCCTCCACGTCGTCCGACCTAGGACACAAGCCCGCCACGTCAACAGGAAGCGCCATCATCACCCTACCCTAAGACGACTCGGACCGCAGAGAGCAGGACCGACGTCCCATCTGGCTAGCTCCGCCAGATAAGCAATGATGGCGCCCCGCTGGACCATGACGACGGCGGCTCCCAGCTCCCTTACGAAAGCAGGGGGACGTCAGCAAGGGCCCAGCCGCTCCGACAGCTGTCCCTCCGCCCGGCTCCATTGCTTCTCCGACAGCCACGACGCCACACTAGCTGGGTGCCAAGACCTCTCCGGCTGCCACCTTGGCATGTACTTAGGGCACTAGCTCTCCCCCGCTAGACACGTAGCACCTTGCTACACCCCCATTTGTACACCTGGATCCTCTCCTTACGCCTATAAAAGGAAGGACCAGGGCCTTCTTAGAGAAGGTTGGCCTCGCGGGGACGAAGGGCAGGGGCAGGCGCTCTCTCGGGGCCGCTCGCTCCCCTCACCCGCGCGGACGCTTGTAACCCCCTACTGCAAGCGCACCCGACCTGGGCGCGGGACGAACACGAAGGCCGCGGGATTCTCCGACTCCCTCACGACCCGGCTCCGGCCGCCTCGCTCTCGCTCGCTCTCTCTCTCTCCCCCCCCCTTCGCGCTCACCCACGCGCTCGACCCATCTGGGCTGGGGCACGCGGCACACTCACTCGTCGGCTCGGGGACCCCCCGGTCTCGGAACGCCGACAATAAGGGTCTGAGTCAATGTTGTAAACTCTTATGAGGGGCATGATTGTAATTCTTCACAGGCTGTGTCCTGTGCCTATAAATAGTGAACAGTATTTCTTTACTGTTCACGCATTCGTGTAATTGCAAGTGCATCACTCGGGAATTATTACTTGTCAAGGCGAAGGTATAAACGTACCTTAAACATTGTATTCAAACATTTTAGATTCAGATAATAAAATATGTGAATGGTGCCATTTATTTCCAACAAATTTATCTTTAATGTTTTACATTCTACATTACTTTATATTACCTTTGTAACCTTCGTAATATTATCTTTGTGGTCTTCTCCGAAGTTCATTAAATCCTTGAGGAGATAATGCTTCAGCGGACGAAGGGCATTTGATATTTAACATTTTTTGTGTTGCCTTGTTCTTGATTCAAAGCATTTGAGAACAAGTCCCCAACATTGGCGCCCACCTCCGGTCAACTCGCTTCCACTTTTTTGAGCTAATGGCTTCATTCAACGATCAAGCTGTCGGCTCCAAAGCTGGTACTCCCCATAACAGGCGGTTCATGCTTAGAGCCAGCCAACAAGAAGCAGAAGGAGGCACAGAGAAGGGTACAGCATGTTGGGGTGCAAGGACCCTTCATCAAGTCAAGATGGTCTCACATTCCAATTACCTTCTCTCAAGAAGATCTTCAACTCAAGGACTACCCACACAACGATGCTATGGTTATCTCTTATGTGATCAAAGGATTTCTAGTCCATAATGTTTTGGTTGATACAGGCAGTGCAGCAGATATCATATTTGCTAAGGCTTTTAGACAAATGCAAGAGCCCGAAGACAAGATCCATGATGCTACGCACCCTCTTTGTGGCTTCGAAGGGCGGCAAATTGTAGCACTTGGGAAGATTACCATGCCAGTAACCTTCGGATTTGTCAACAACACAAGGACTGAGCAAATTGTGTTTGACATTGTTGACATGGAGTATCCTTACAATGCTATCATTGGTCGTGGTACTCTCAATGCCTTCGAAGCAATTCTTCATCCAGCTTACCTTTGCATGAAGATACCTTCGGACCAAGGGCCCATTGCTATTCATGGAAGTCTGGAAGCTGCCAGAAGGGCCGAAGGAAATTGGAAAGACTCAAAAGCAATCCATAACATAGATGGAGCTGAAGCTTGTGAGCAGTACAAGTTCAGAAGGGAAAAAGCTGCTTCGGCTGATGAGCCGAAGCCCATGCTCTTATGTGAGGATATAGCAGAGCAGAAGGTGCTATTGGGATCTCAATTGACCGAAGAACAGGAGAAAACCTTGATAAGGTTTTTGTTCAACAACAAAGATGTCTTTGCTTGGTCAGCTAATGATCTTTGCGGAGTTAACAGGGATGTTATTGAACACTCGCTTAATGTTGATCCATCATTCAGACCCAAGAAGCAGAGGCTTCGGAATATGTCTGATGACAAGGCTGAAGGTGCTCGGAATGAAGTGAAAAGACTCCTCAGTGCCGGAGTTATCAGAGAGGTAAAATACCTAGAATGGCTGGCTAACACTGTTATGGTAAAGAAGGCCAATGGTAAATGGAGGATGTGTATCGACTTTACTGATCTCAATAAGGCCTGTCCGAAGGACGAGTTTCCATTGCCGAGGATAGATTCCTTAGTTGATGCAGCAGATTCATCAGAGCTTATGAGTCTGTTGGATTGTTATTCAGGCTATCATCAAATCTGGATGAAGAAGGAGGATGAGCCGAAGACCAGCTTCATAACTCCTAGCGGAACATATTGTTACCTTCGGATGCCTGAAGGGCTTAAAAATGCTGGAGGAAGCTTCAGCAGAATGACAGCGAAGGTTCTCCATTCTCAGATAGGCAGGAATGTCCTAACTTATGTTGATTATATCATTGTGAAAAGCACGAAGCAAGACAATCACATTGCTGATCTGCAGGAGACCTTCGCTAATTTTAGACAGGCTGGTTTAAAGCTGAATCCAGAAAAAATGTGTCTTCGGAGTGAAGAAGGGGAAATTTCTTGGTTGTCTAGTTTCAACAAAAGGAATTGAGGCTAATCCAAACAAAATCGAAGCTATCCTTCGAATGGAACCACCAAGTACAAAGAAGGGGGCTCAAAGATTGACAGGAAGACTGGCATCTCTCAACAGATTTATATCTAGATTAGCAGAGAGAAATTTACCATTTTTCGAAGTGCTGAAGTCAGCCGAAGTTTTTCAATGGGGACCAGTCCAGCAGAAAGCCTTCGAAGAGTTGAAGCAATATTTGATAGATCTAACAACACTAACTCCACCAACGCCAGGGGCTCCTTTGTTATTATATGTGGCAGCTTCGCACTCAGCGGTAAGTGCAGCACTAGTTCAGGAGAAGCTTGAAGGCCAAGTTAAAAAGCAGGCCCCAATATACTTTGTATCCGAAGTTCTTAGTTTATCAAATAAAAATTATACAGAATTGGAGAAGGTACTGTATGTTGTTTTGATGGCCTCCAGGAAGCTTCGACATTATTTTCAAACTTACAATATAATTGTTCCTTCTTCACAACCGTTGAAGGATATTATGAGAAACCGAGAAGCTACTGGAAGGATTGGAAAATGGGCTGCAGAGTTCAATGAATTTTGTATTGATTATGTGCATAGATCTTCGATTCAGTCCCAAGCGTTGGCAGACTTTATTGCTGACTGGACGCCAGGGGCTCAGGAGGAAGAAACGACTAAAGATGCCGAAGCATGGACAGTGTTTTGCGATGGGTCTTAGGGAACCTTCGGAGCAGGAGCAGCTGCTGTGTTGGTTTCACCTTCCAAAGTTAAAACTTGTTATGCGGCAAGACTTGATTTCAGTTGCACAAACAATATTGCTGAATACGAAGCTCTGCTCTTGGGTCTTCGGAAGTTAAAGGCAATGGGAATCAGAAAGGCCATTCTTAAAACTGATTCCCAAGTTATTTCTAGCCATATTGACAAGAGCTATAAGGCAAGAGATCCGAAGCTTGAAAAATATTTAGATACAGTTCGAAGGATTGAGGCTTCCTTTGAAGGATTCTCTGTTAAAAACATTCCTCGTGGAGAAAATGAATATGCTGATCTATTAGCCAAGTCAACAGCACAGGGGCTGCCTTTACCTTCGGAAGTATTTTTCGAAACAATAAAAGCACCTTCGGTCGAGCTTCTTGAAAGAGCGGTCCTCAACATATCCCCTGTCTATAGTGAAGATTGGAGAACTGAAATCATCTCTTTCCTTCAGGGTAATTTTCTTTCAGATGACGAAGCTTATAACAGGAGGATAGAAGCAAGAGCTCGACCATATGTCATAATAGAAGGGGAATTATACAAGTGTGGGGTCTGTTCCCCGTTGCTCAAGTGTTTATCCAGAGCCGAAGGCATAGAATTGATGAAGGAAATACATGCAGGCCTGTGTGGATCTCACATTGGATCTAGGCCTTTGTTGGGAAAAGTTTTTCGCCAAGGATTTTATTGGCCAAAAGCAGCTTCAGATGCAGCGGAACTAGTGCAAAAGTGCGAAGGTTGTCAGAAATGTGCAAGAGATCAAAAACAACCTTCGTCTCTAACTCAGTTAATACAACCCACTTGGCCATTGCAAAGGTGGGGCCTTGATTTGTTAGGTCCGCTACCACCAGCACAAGGAAATTTAAGATATGTTGTAGTGGCAGTGGAATATTTTTCTAAGTGGATTGAGGCAAAGCCTTTAGCCACAATAACTTCGGTCACTGTCCAAAATTTTTTCTGGCAAAACATTGTTTGTCGCTTCGGAGTGCCAAAGGCCATCACTGTGGACAATGGAACGTAGTTTGACTCCGAAGCTTTTAAAGAGTTTTGTGACCAAATTGGCACGAAGATCCATTTTGCGTCAGTTCGACATCCCGAATCAAATGTACTAGTCGAAAGAGCTAATGGGATCATAATGACAGGAATAATGAAGTCAATCTTCAATCAGCCCAGGGGAAAGTGGCCAGAAGAATTAATCAAAGTGGTGTGGAGCCATAACACAACAGTGTCAAGATCAACAGGCTTTACGCCATTCAAACTATTGTTTGGTGACGAAGCAATAACCCCGGAAGAAGCCAAAGCAGGATCAATAAGAACAATAGCTTCGGCAGAAGGCGAAGATGAAGCTGATTGCTCTGTGGAAAAAGATGCTATAGAGGGGATCAGGCTTCAGGCTATGGAAAATATCAATAAATACCAAGCCGAAACAATAAAATGGCGTGATAGAAAGGTTCGGTTGAAGAACATTAAGCCAGGACATTTGGTGCTTCGAAGAGTGGCCAACCCAGACACAGTAGGCAAACTACAGCTGAAGTGGGAAGGACCTTTTTTGGTAGTATCTTCGTCAAGACCCGGTTCCTACAGATTGAAGGATATGGACGGCAACAACATTCCTAGATCGTGGAATGCGGATGAGCTTTGGCGATATTATGTTTAGCTTGATGTAATTTTTTCTATTCTTTCTTGTGGCACCCTTTTCCTTTCCAAAGGGGGAGAAAGGTTTTTAATGGGGCCACAACATGTAATTTTCCTTATTTCAATTCTATAAGAGTGATATCCCCCAAAAATGTAAATGTAAATGCAAAGGAAAAAGAAAAGAAAACAGGGAGAAGCTCAAAAGTCGTTCCTAAGGGAATGCAGAGCTTACAGCGAAAAGTCAACGCTGATTCCGCTGAAAGTAAAAGGCGAAGAAGCTCCTAAGGGAGGCTTACAGCAAAAAGTCAACGCTGATTCCGCTGAAAATAAAAGGCGAAGAAGCTCCTAAGGGAGGCTTACAGCGAAAAGTCAACGCTAATACACCGAAAAGTAAACGGTGAAGCCGAAAAGTAAACGGCAAAAAGATTTGAATCATTCCCAAGGGGATGAAGGTCTATGATTATGGTTTTTGAATATGTGTCCCGATATTCATTTGCACGATACATTACATCATGTCATTTGCATTCATAAACATTCATTTAGACATATAGAATCATCATCATGCCACACAAAAAAGACAGATGCTTCGGCAATGAGGAAAAACTTCGTAGAAAGAGGAAGTTTTCATGCTTCGTTGTGTACAAAAAGAAGGGAAGGTGTTTTTCGCCTTTGGCTCAAAAGAGAAGTTTCGTCCACAGCAAAGCAGATAGTACGCGGATAAAAGAGATAAGATATATTACAAGGTATGTACAAATTTACTTAAGTTTTTTCATAACTATATTACAAAGATCTCTCTAGATTTTTTTGCAGGAAAGTTTATTATAGCAACTATTAAACTTCAGGCCGCCATACTTCAGCTTCGTTACACTTCAGCTTCGTCATCCTGCACATATTAAAGAGCAGAATAAGAAAGGTGCAAATTCTCAAGGAGAAGGTAAAAATAACAAATATAAGTTTCTTACCGGCTTAAGGTGACTTCGAGCTTCGTCACCAGCCATTTTTCGCCCGCCATTTACCCAAATCTGGGTCATAAATCTATTTCCGATGCTTCGGGCTAGGCTTGGGATATCAATCAAATCTGATGCTGATAAGCTGAAGTTTGGTCTATTTACAATTTTTCCATGCGTACAGCCAGCTTTCAGAAAAGCGGTGGTTGTGCCTCGAGAAGCTACTAGAGTGCAGAAGTCAGCATGCCCAGAGATAACTTCGTCAAGTGTGTCAACCTCGCCTTCAATATATTCCAACGTGCTGGGTAGGTTTTCAGCTGAAGGTGTAAATTTTTTAGAACTGGCTCCGATAGAGTGAAACACATCCTTCAGCCGCTGCACGCATCGGCTGCCGAAATTTAGGCATCTCTCTTGAAGTTCCTTCAATGATTTTTGCAAATTTGAATTTTTCTCGATCTCAGTCTTGAGATTTGTTTCAAGGTTCTTCTTTTCTTCCTCAGATTTTTCTGACCTTTGGAGTAATTCATTGTTTAAACTGCTATTTTCGGCTTGGGCTTCAGCCAACGAACCTTCCAAAGATTGAATGACGAAGTCTTTCTTTTCCACGGCAGCTTCGTAATCTTTAACTTTCATTTTAAGATCCTGAATAACGGAGTCTTTTTCCGTTAGAGCAGCTTCGTAATTTTTGACTTTGCTTTCTAGATCTTTGATAATAACTTCGTTCTTCTCATCTTCAAGATCTTGCTGCATTCTTAGCACTTTACTTAGAAGTATACTCTGCCAAAACAACCTTCGTCAGAAAACAACTTAATTCAAAATAAGAAATATATAATAATAAAAAATCGATACTTTTTTTACCTTGAAATTAGCATAGAGCAAACTACCGGCGATATGTTGTCGCTGGTACCTGCAAAGGTCCGCTTCTATCTTCGGCAGGCCAACGCTTTTGGATAAGGTCCTAACAATTTTGGCCTCCGTGCGATTCCGAAAGCATCTTAGCTTCCCTTCGTTGACCCCACCAAATAGCATAGACCCTGGTTTATATCCACAGGATATGGCATATTTTTTCAGTTCTTCTTTTTCAGCATCTGTTAATTCTTGTCCAAGTAAATCTTGAAAGTTAAAATTTCCTTCCTCCAAAATGTCTTCAACCTGCTCTTTTCCTTTTTCGGTAGCTGTGCTCATCGCGGTCGCAGTAGCTTCTTCTTCAGCCATTTTCAGAAGTATATTGTCAATAACTTCAAGTGTGGTTTCCAGGTTTGAATCTTCGATGGTCCTGGCTTCGGCTCTGGTAGCTTCGGCTCCGGTAGTTTCGACGGCTTCGGCTCCGATAGCTTTGGCTCCGGCGGTTGCAAATTCAGTGGTTTCGGGCCCGGTAGCGGCGGCTGCGGCGGCTTCGGCTTCGGTAGTCTTGGCAGTAACAATTTTTGACGCCGATACCGGTGGCAGTGTCTGCTGAATCACGTCTGTCACTTGAATAATTCTTCGTTTTTCGGCTTTGCAGGACTTTCTGCTGCCGAAGCTTCTTTGTCCTTCTGAAAAAACTTCGTCAGTTCCGGCGCCAGTGGACTTAGCTTGACAGGCAAAGATTTAGTCATTACCTTTATAATCTCTTCCACTTCGGCAGCAGAAGGTGTCGCAGGAGTTTCCTCCTCCTGGCCCGAAGTCTTGGGTTTTGGAGATGCAGGTTTTGGAGATGTGCCTTTCCTTTTCCTTGAAATAGCTACCCTTGGCTTTTAAGAAATTTCTTTTTCTTTTCTGGCCAACTTGATGCTTTCTTTGTCTAGGGCGCTAGCAATCCTCTTTCTCTTTGGGCCTTCGGCATCTCCGCCCAGTTGCTCGTAATCAGGGTAATCAAAATTCAAAGCATCTAGCACACGGTTCAGTCTTCGCTTCGGGCGAGTGCCGAAGGCTGCGGTCATCAATTGATCTTCTTTCTTAGAGTAATTTCCGAGGATATCGTTGCACATAATCTCGATTGAGTCCAGCCACTCTTGGCAGGGTTTTTTAAAGTGTTTTTTAAACTTGTAGTAATACGGCAATCGAACGAATTCTCCCTTTTTCTTTTCTCCCTCCAGCTTCGGCAATTCCCAATCCCTCATTGTTGGAAACACTTTAAAAGCCAGAAATTCTTGCACCAAATCTCTAGTGCCAATGTGATCTGAAATCACGCGAAATTCAGCCAAAGCAATTTGGCTCGGGCTTCCACTTATCATGTTGCATCGGGGCCTTGTTTCTCCGAAGGTTAGCTCTAGTGGACTTTGGACCAATTTATCTTCATCTTTATCAACTTTAACATAAAACCACTCAGACTTCCATCCAGCTGGCCATTTGCTTCGGTAGCTTATCACTGGAAACTTCGAAGTTTTACGATAAGCAAAGTTGTAACATCCAAAATTTTCATGTAACCCATCTCCTCTGGCCTTAGTCTGATAGTGTAGTTCATGGACTCGGCACAAACCTTCGCTGAACGGTTCCACTCCCTGGCTACGAAGGGCCCAAATATAAACACTTAATCTAACAATAGAGTTAGGGGTCAGCTGATGAAGGTAAACCCCAAACTTCTTTAACACATCAGCAATCATCCCATTCAAAGGAAATCTTAATCCTGCTTTAAAGAAGCTTTTGAACACAACCACTTCATTCTTTTCCGGCTTCGGAGTAATCTCCTCCCCGCCAAAACGAACTAGCTCCTTTTTTGTTTCACTAAAGTAGCCCAGCTTCACCATTTTTGGAAGATCAGCTTCAGAGATGGTGGACTTTCCAAAGTCCAAATGACTAGGTTTGCTTGGCATCCCGAAGCTGTACTCATCTTCGGAACCAGCTTCTTCAACATCAGCTTGCGTTGCTTCGGCAGCAGGTGTGTCTTCTGATGGAGCCAGCCCAGAACGCCTCATCGCTTCAGAAATCGGAACAGTTTCAACGGTTTCGGTCTCGTCTTCACCACGCTCAACCCTAGCAGTGGAGCGCACTCTGGCCATTTGATTTTGAATTCCTTAAAAATTTCTTGGAAATTAATAACCTTTCTTCCGAAGCTCTTCCTCTGACGAAGCAGGCACCGAGCTGGAGCTTCGTTTGAATGCAAAAGTCAAGCTTCGGCTATGGTTAAATTTTTGGCAGCAAAACAGTGCAATAGCAATGAATGCTGTGGTAACTTCACACCTACCTGTCTGTTTATATAGTGCTGCAGGTAAGAAGGTGAATCGTCAGGATTTTTACACCAAGCAAACAGTTGCTCGCACCCACTGCACGGTGGGCCGCAAAGACCAAAACAGTGAACCTGCATGGTGGGACCACTACGCGCTCGAAAACTGTATCGTTTCTCGACAACGAGCTCAGGGAAGGTGTTTTTCGGACCTTCGACTTCCTGAAGCCTAAGAGACTTTTTTCACGGATCAAGCTCGTTACGAAAAACGATCTAGCACCGCGAAGGGGCTACTGTTGGGACCATGCTTCATCGCCGAAGGTCCTGCGGAAGGAAAACAGCTTCGGCTGAAGCTGCTTGAACGTAATACCGAAGGCACCATTCATGAAGCTTCGGTATTACAGCATGTCCGAAGATGGGGGTCGAACCGACTTAAAGATAGAATGACCTTTTAGTCCTTAAGGGTCTGAGTCAATGTTGTAAACTCTTATGAGGGGCATGATTGTAATTCTTCACAGGCTGTGTCCTATGCCTATAAATAGTGAACAGTATTTCTTTACTGTTCACGCATTCGTGTAATTGCAAGTGCATCACTTGGGAATTATTACTTGTCAAGGCGAAGGTATAAACGTACCTTAAACATTGTATTCAAACATTTTAGATTCAGATAATAAAATATGTGAATGGTGCCATTTATTTCCAACATATTTATCTTTAATGTTTTACATTCTACATTACTTTATATTACCTTTGTAACCTTCGTAATATTATCTTTGTGGTCTTCGTCCGAAGTTCATTAAATCCTTGAGGAGATAATGCTTCAGCGAACGAAGGGCATTTGATATTTAACATTTTTTGTGTTGCCTTGTTCTTGATTCAAAGCATTTGAGAACAAGTCCCCAACACTCACATTATAGATAATTTGCCCCTCTTGATATCAAATCAAAGTGCATGTTTTCTACAAGTATTCAAAACTTGTATGCACACTTTCAGGGGAAGGTTACTTTATAATTTATGTCTTTGAGACTAATACCTATTTTTCAAGTCTGTTATATGTAGTAGTCTCATTGAAAGGAAAATGGAGTCCCCGGAGATAGACAATAAGCTTCCACTGCAAATCTACAAGAATTCTTATGTCTCACAAGCCTGCCATTGGTCTTCAGTTGGTTCGCAATTGACTTTCAATTGGTATCTTTGAGACTACATTTGGTATCATTTACATGTCTTCTCTAATATTTGGTTAGACTATATTTCATATCTTATACTTCCCATGTTGCTATACATGCATAAGTTGTTAACTCATATTTTGTTACCTATGCATAAGAGAAGTCAGTCTATTCAAAGCATGTCTTGTTCCTCTATTTCTCACATGCTTTTTCCTAAGTAGAAGATCTCTGTTAGGGGGAGTATTTCTTCGTCTCTAAAGGGGGAGAAGTTTCTTCCAAAAGGAGAACACTCATTTAGGGGGAGTAATGACTTTCACTGCTTCAATCAGTATCATTGATAAATCGTCTATGAGGGCAAGTCTTATCTGCTTCCTATATGTTTTTAATGTCTTCCTTTTCGGTGGTTGATGCCAAAGGGGAGAAGTTTTATGGACCTAAGCAATGAAAATTATATCAAACACCAAACACCACCTAATTAAAAAATCATCCTTCAAGTGGTTTGGCTCTTTGGTCTAAAATAGGAAGTAAGTGTATTATGGAGTTAGGGGGGGCTTAAGTCTATAATCTCACCTTAGGATGCTTAGTGAATGCTTGTGTTACTCCTCCATGCGCCTAGGGGTCCCTTTTATAGCCCCAAGGCAGCTAAGAGCCATTGGAGACCAATCAAGGAAGGCCAAACTTGCCTTTTGTCGGGTGGTGCACCGGACAGCCCGGTGCATCACCGGACAGTCACTGTAGCTGTCCGGTGAGCGATCTCCTTCCTTTTCTGGCGCATCCGACTGTTGGTCCTCGGGGGCAGTTGGCGCACCGAACACTGTCCGGTGCACACCGGACAGTCCGGTGCCCCCTACCAATCGTTGGCGCGGGCCACGCGTCGCCCGCGGATTGCGTGGCCGACTGTTGCGTTGGCGACCGTTGGCTCACCGGACAGTCCGGTGTACCACCGGACAATCTGGTGAATTATAGTCGTACGCCGCCAAACTTTTCCCGAGAGCGGCCTGTTCACCGGAGACCAGCCTGGCGCACCGGACACTGTCCGGTGCACCACCGGACAGTCCGGTGTGCCAGACTGCGCTGAGTTTTGGCTGCACCGAGCCAAGTCTTTTTCCAATTCTTTTCTCCCTGTTTCTAGCACTTAGACCAAATATGTTAGTACTCAAAACAATGTACTAAGTCTAGAAACGTACCTTGTTACATGATTTGCATTTCTTGCTTGTTTGGCACATAGCTGCTCACTTACTATGTGTAGGACACTTAATCACCAAAACATTATAGAAATGGCCCAAGGGCACATTTCCCTTTCAATCTCGCCCTTTTTGGTGATTTATGCCAACACATCAAAAAGCAACAAAAAGAAGTGCAACATCAATGCAATTGAAAACCAAATTGTTTTTTACTATAATTTGACATATCTGGATCACTCTTTGCCAACACTTGGTTTGTTTTTGCAAATCAAATTCATTTTCCTATCTCTAAGTCAAACTCACTTGTTTGGGCATAAAGAGAGGTAATCTAAGAGTGAAATTGATCAAGTGCCAAAAACTCCCCCTTTTCCCATAATCATAAATTC
Source organism: Zea luxurians (assembly GCA_029449295.1). Classification (NCBI taxonomy): domain Eukaryota; kingdom Viridiplantae; phylum Streptophyta; class Magnoliopsida; order Poales; family Poaceae; genus Zea; species Zea luxurians. The sequence goes on along the minus strand of JAOPSE010000024.1, from coordinate 27,738,373 downwards.
TCCCCCACAAGAGACCAAATTTTGCAATAAGAGTATTTTAGACAAATCAAAAGTTCTAACTCTATTGTTTTCAAAATTCACAAGTGGTAGCTGATCCATTTGCTTTGGCCTTAATTTCTCCCCCTTTGGCATTAAGCACCAAAACGGGATCATTCTTGGCCCCTTTTAACCCCATTGCCTCACCAAAAATGTCAATTAAGAGCAAAAAAGGCAATGAGAGCATAAGTATGAACTTGGAAGTGAGTACACTAATACCGGAGGGCAGTGGAAGTCTTTGCATGGTCCAAGTTCACCTTTCCCTTTCAATTCACCTTTGAGACTAAATCAAGTATACTCAAACACAAAGGTTAGTCTCAAAGGGTCAAGCTGTAGCACATCTCCCCCTAAATATGTGCGTCATTCACACATGGACTTGTGAGGTCCGGGGATCCCTTGCACAACTTGAGCACCATAAATAAGCAACAAATCACATAAATGCATAGAGTAACATGATCAAAGGCATAGAACACATGTATGCTAAAGATCAATCCAAGTTATGCGAATCTAAGACATTTAGGTCACTACGCAACCTGCAAAAGGTTTTCTCATCCAACGGCTTGGTAAAGATATCGGCTAGCTGGTTTTTGGTGCTAATATGGAACACCTCGATATCTCCCTTTTGCTGGTGGTCTCTCAGGAAGTGATGTCGGATGTCTATGTACTTAGTGCGGCTGTTTTCAACAGGATTATCCGCCATGCGGATTGCACTCTCATTGTCACATAGGAGTGGGACTTTGCTCAGATTGTAGCCAAAGTCCCGGAGGGTTTGCCTCATCCAAAGTAGTTGTGCGCAACACTGTTCTACGGCAATGTACTCAGCCTCAGTGGTGGATAGGGCAACGGAGGTTCGTTTCTTTGAACTCCAAGACACCAGGGACCGTCCTAGGAATTGACACGTCCCTGATGTACTCTTCCTGTCAACCTTGTATCCAGCATAATCAGAGTCTGAATATCCAATCAAGTCAAAGGTAGACCCCTTTGGATACCAGATCCCGAAGCAAGGCGTAGAAACTAAATATCTAAGAATTCGCTTAACGGCCACAAGGTGACATTCCCTAGGGTCGGATTGATATCTAGCACACATGCATACGCTAAGCATAATATCTGGTCTACTAGCACATAAATAAAGTAATGACCCTATCATAGACCGGTATGCCTTTTGATCAACGGACTTACCTCCTTTGTTGAGGTCGACATGCTCGTCGGTTCCCATCGGTGTCTTCACGGGCTTGGCGTCCTTCATCCCAAACCGCTTGAGAAGATCTTGAGTGTACTTCTTTTGGGAGATGAAGGTGCCGTCCTTGAGTTGCTTCACTTGGAACCCAAGGAAGTAGTTCAATTCACCCATCATTGACATCTCAAATTTTTGAGTCATCACCCTGCTAAACTCCTCACAAGACTTTTGGTTAGTAGAACCAAATATTATGTCATCGACATAAATTTGGCACACAAAAAGATCAGCATCACAAGTCTTAGTGAAAAGAGTGGGATCGGCTTTCCCAACCTTGAAAGCATTAGCAATTAAGAAATCTCTAAGGCATTCATACCATGCTCTTGGGGCTTGCTTAAGTCCATAGAGCGCCTTAGAGAGTTTAAACACATGGTCGGGGTACCTGTCATCCTCAAAGCCAGGGGGTTGTTCCACGTATACCTCCTCCTTGATTGGCCCGTTGAGGAAAGCGCTCTTCACATCCATTTGAAACAACCCGAAAGAGTGGTGAGCGGCATAGGCTAATAATATTCGAATAGACTCTAGCCTAGCCACAGGAGCAAAAGTCTCCTCGAAATCCAAACCTATGACTTGGGCATAACCTTTTGCCACAAGTCGAGCCTTGTTTCTTGTCACCACCCCATGCTCGTCTTGTTTGTTGCGGAACACCCACTTGGTTCCCACAACATTTTGCTTTGGACATGGCACCAGGCTCCAAACTTCATTCCTCTTGAAGTTGTTGAGCTCTTCCTGCATGGCCAACACCCAGTCCAGATCCTGCAAGGCCTCTTCTACCTTAAAAGGCTCAATAGAAGAGACAAACGAGTAATGCTCACAAAAATTAGCTAAACGTGAGCGAGTTGTTACTCCCTTGCTTATGTCACCTAGAATCTGGTCAATGGGGTCATTTCGTTGGATCGTCGCTCGGACTTGAGTTGGAGGGTCCCGTGGTGCTTCTTCCTCCAAAACTTGTTCTTCTTGTGCTCCCCCTTGATCACGCGTCTCTTCTTGAGGAACCTGTCCATCATCTCGAGTTGGGGGATGCACCATTGTAGAGGAAGATGGTTGATCTTGCTCCTGTTGTTCCTGTGGTCGCACCTCACCTATCGCCATCGTGCGTATTGCGGCCGTCGGAACATCATCTTCATCTATGTCACCAAGATCAACTTGCTCTCTTGGAGAGCCATTAGTCTCATCAAATACAACGTTGCTAGAGACTTCAACCAAACCCGATGATTTGTTGAAGACCCTATACGCCTTTGTATTTGAGCCATACCCTAGTAAAAACCCTTCTACAGCTTTGGGAGCAAATTTAGAATGTCTACCTTTCTTCACCAAAATGTAGCATTTGCTCCCAAATACACGAAAGTAAGAGACGTTGGGTTTGTTACCGGTTAGGAGTTCATACGAGGTCTTCTTGAGAAGGCGATGAAGGTAGAGCCTGTTTATGGCGTGGCAAGCTGTGTTCACAGCTTCCGACCAAAACCGCTCGGGCGTCTTGAATTCTCCAAGCATCGTTCTCGCCATTTCGATAAGCATCCTGTTCTTCCTCTTTACTACACCATTTTGTTGTGGTGTGTAGGGAGCGGAGAACTCGTGCTTGATGCCTTCTTCCTCAGGATACTCCTCCACTTGCATATTCTTGAACTCGGACCCGTTGTCGCTTCTTATCTTTTTCACCTTGAGCTCAAATTCGTTTTGAGCCCTCTTTAGAAAGCGCTTTAGGGTCCCTTGGGTTTCTGATTTATCCTGCAAAAAAGAACACCCAAGTGAAGCGGGAAAAATCATCAACAATTACGAGACCATACTTACTTCCTCCGATGCTAAGGTAGGCAACGGGTCCGAAGAGGTCCATGTGAAGAAGCTCTAGTGGTCTTGATGTTGTCATCACATTCTTGTTGTGATGAGTGCTTCCCACTTGTTTCCCTACCTAACAAGCTGCACAAGATCTATCTTTTTCGAAACATACATTGGTTAGTCCTAACACATGTTCTCCCTTTAGAAGTTTATGAAGGTTCTTCATCCCAACATGTGCTAGATGGCGATGCCACAGCCAGCCCATACTAGTCTTAGCTATTAAGCATGCATCTAGATCGGCCTCCTCTTTCGAAAAATCAACTAAGTAGAGTTTGTCGTCTAATACACCCTTAAATGCTAATGAACCATCACTCCTTCTAAAGACAGAAACATCAACATTTGTAAACAAACAATTGTAGCCCATGTGGCACAATTGAGTTACAAACAAGAGGTTGTACCCTAATGACTACTAAAAATACATTTGAAATAGAGTGCTCGCTTGTGATGGCTATCTTTCCCAAACCTTTCACCTTGCCTTGGTTCCCATCTCCAAAAATAATCATATCCTGGGAATCCTTGTTCTTAACGTAGGAGGTGAACATCTTCTTCTCCCCTGTCATGTGGTTTGTGCATCCGCTGTCGATTATCCAGCTAGATCCCCCGGATGCATAAACCTGCAAGGCAATTTAAGCTTGGGTTTTAGGTACCCAACTCTTGTTGGGTCCTACAAGGTTAGTTACAATAACCTTTGGAACCCAAATACAAGTCTTGTCTCCCTTGCATTTGGATCCCAACTTTCTAGCAACTACTTTCTCATTCTTACATAAAAGCGCAAATGAAGTATTGCAAGCATGGTAAATGGTAGTAGATTCATTACACACTTTCCTAGGCACATGATGCACAACGTAATTTCTCTTAGGCCTACTTCTACTATGAACAAAAGTAGAGCTAGAGGCAAACATAGCATGTGAATTAAAAGCATCATGATCATAACTCCTATGAGCATTCCTAGAAAATTTTCTATCATAAATGTAGGCATGACTCCTTTGAGTACTACTAGCCATAGGGGCCTTCCCTTTCTCCTTGGTGAGAATGGGAGCCTTTTGGCTTGTTAAGTTCTTGGTTTCCCTTCGAAAACCAAGTCCATCCTTAATTGAGGGGTGTCTACCAACAATGTAGGCATCCCTAGCAAACTTTAATTTATCAAAATCATCCTTGCAAGTCTTAAGTTGAGCATTAAGACTTGCCACCTCATCATTTAATATAGTAATGGATGCAAGATGTTCATCACAAGCATTAATATCAAAATCTTTGCATCTATTACAAATAACAACATGCTCTATACATGATTTTGTTTCATTAGCTTCCTCTAGTTTAGCATTTAATTCAACATTTAATTTCTAGACTAGACACAGATTCCTGACAGGCAGATAACTCAGAGGACAGCATTTCATTTCTCTTAAGTTCTAAGGCAAGAGACTTTGAACACTAACAAATTTGTCATGTTCCTCATACAAAATATCCTCTTGCCTTTCTAGCAATCTATCTTTTTCATTTAGAGCATCAATTAACTCATTGAATTTATCTACTTTAGCTCTATCTAAACCCTTAAATAAATCAGTATAATCTACTTCATCATCGGATGACTCTTCATCACTAGAAGAAGTATACTTGGGAGTGTCCCGAATACGTACCTTTTTCTCCTTGCCATAAGACATGTATGGCGTTTGTTGGGGAAGAGAGAAGACTTGTTGAAGGCCGAGGCGGCGAGTCCTTCGTCGTCGGAGTCGGAAGAAGAGCAGTTTGAGTCCCATTCCTTTCCAAGATGCGCCTCGCCCTTCGCCTTCTTGTAATTCTTCTTCTTCTCTTTCTTCCCATACTTTTCTTGTTCCTGGTCATTATCATTATCGGGGCATTGTGCTATGAAATGACCAGTCTTACCGCATTTGAAACAGGAGTGATTTCCCCTTGCTTTGTTCTTGTTGGGGTACTCCTTGCATCCTTTCAGTGTGGTCTTGAAACGCTTGATGATTAGGGTCATCTCATCTTTGTTTAGCCCGGCAGCCTCAACTTGTGTTACCTTGCTTGGTAGCGCCTCCTTGCTGCTTGTTGCTTTGAGAGCAACGGGCTGTGGCCCGTAGATGGGTAGTGGAACGTTCAAGGCGTCGTCCATGTATCGTGCCTCCTTTACCATCATGCGCCCGCTCACGAATTTTCCGAGGATCTCCTCGGGCGTCATCTTGGTGTACCTGGGGTTTTCACGAATGAGGTTGACAAGATGGGGTCAATTACAGTAAATGACATTAGCATGAGTCAGACGACATCATGATCCGTCCATCTTGTGCATCCATAGCTTCGTATTTTGTTGACCAGGGTCTTGAGCCTGTTGTAGGTTTGCGTTGGCTCCTCTCCCCTGATCATCGCAAATCTCCCCAGCTCGCCTTCCACCAACTCCATTTTGGTGATCATGGTGGCGTCGTTTTCCTCATGATATATCTTGAGGGTGTCCCAGATTTGCTTGGCGTTGTCCAAGCCGCTCACCTTATTGTATTCATCCCTGCACAAAGATGCTAGCAAAACAGTGGTAGCTGGTGCATTCTTATGAATTTGTTCATTTATCATCACAGGGTTATCCGTACTATCGAAATGCATTCCATTTTTCACTATTTCCCAAATGCTAGGATGGAGAGAAAATAGATGACTATGCATTTTATGACTCCAAAATGAGTAGTCCTCTCCATCAAAGTGTGGAGGTTTTCCTAGTGGAATAGAAAGTAAATGTGCATTCGAATTGTACGGCATGCAAGAATAGTCAAAAGAGTAATTTTGATTAACTGTCTTTTTCTTTGACGAAGAGTCGTCATTGTCGTCGTCTCTTGGTGAAGAAGAAGATTCATCGCTGTTGTAGTAGACGATCTTCTTGATGCGCCTCTTCTTCTTCCCGTCCTTCTTCTTGTGACTCGAGCCAGAGTCAGTGGGCTTGTCATCTCTTGGCTCATTGAAGATGGACTCCTTCTCCTTGTCGTTGACCACCATCCCCTTTCCTTTAGGATCCATCTCTTCGGGCGATTAGTCCCTTACGTGAAGAGTACGGCTCCGATACCAATTGAGAGCACCTAGAGGGGGGTGAATAGGTGATCCTGTAAAATTCAAACACTAGTAGCCACAAAACTTAGTTATGAGTGTTAGTATGGCTAAATAACTTGAAGCGAAGTCTTGTGAACACAATTAATCATAGAGAGATCAACACAAGACACGCGATTTTTATCCCGTGGTTTCGCCAAGTAACACTTGCCTACTTCCACGTTGTGGCGTCCCAATAGACGAGGGTTGCACTCAACCCCTTTCAAGTGATCCGATGATCAACTTGAATACCACGGTTTTTCCTTTAGATGATTATTCCCGTTTGCGAGGAATCTCCACAAGATTTGAGTCTCTCGCCCTTACAACAAAAATCACAATGAAAGCCCGGAGTAAGGTTGGGATGAGCAACACACACAAGACACAAATCGCAGCACACCCACGCACACAAGAGAAGACTTGAGCTCAAATGACAACACAGGGAGTCCTTAACTCGAATAGAGCTCAAATCTCTAACACAACGAAACGAATGCGCGGGAACAAAGTCTAGATGCCTTAGGATGCTTAGTGAATGCTTGTGTTACTCCTCCATGCGCATAGGGGTCCCTTTTATAGCCCTAAGGCAGCTAGGAGCCGTTGGAGACCAATCAAGGAAGGCCAAACTTGCCTTCTGTCGGGTGGTGCACCAGACAGTCACTGTAGTTGTCTGGTGCGCGATCTCCTTCCTTTTCTGGCGCATCCGACCGTTGGTCCTCGGGGGCAGTTGGCGCACCAGACACTGTCCGGTGCCCCTGTCGACCGTTGGCGCGGGCCACGTGTCGCCCACGGATTGCGCAGCCGACCGTTGCGCTGGCGACCGTTGGCTCACCGGACAGTCCGGTGAATTATAGCCGTACGCCGCCAAACTTTTCCCGAGAGCGGCATGTTCACCGAAGACCAGCCTGGCGCACCGGACACTGTCTGGTGCACCACCGGACAGTCCGATGTGCTAGACTGAGCTGAGTTTTGGCTGCACCGAGCCAAGTCTTTTTCCAATTCTTTTCTCCCTGTTTCTAGCACTTAGACCAAATATGTTAGTACTCAAAACAATGTACTAAGTCTAGAAACGTACCTTGTTACATGATTTGCACTTCTTGCTTGTTTGGCACATAGCTGCTCACTTACTATGTGTTGGACACTTAATCACCAAAACATTATAGAGATGGCCCAAGGACACATTTCCCTTTCAGATTGCAATGGAGAATGAGCAATTAAAGCAAGAGGTGGCTTGCCTTGGGAAGGCCTTGTATGACAAGAAATGCAAAGCCAAACAAATCCAACCTCATCAGAATAACACCACTGCGGGAATGAACAAGCCTATGGAGGGTGAAACTATGATTTGTAGGCTATGTCACAAAGAAGGCCACAAGTCTTTCTAATGCAAGGCAAAGACTAGGGATAAGCAAAAGCTCAAGCAAAAGCCAACAAGCAAAATCTCCAATACCTACATCAACAAGGTGGACCAAAAGGCTGCTACACCATACTTCACCAAAAAGAAAAAGAATGGAAAGGTGATAGCAATCAAGGCCAAACAAGCATGCCAACAAAGGAAAGAGGGCCAAACTCATCTAGTGCCAAAGGAGATTATTTTGACCATGAAAAGCACCAAGAAGGTTTGGATCCCGAAAGGGAAGTGCGGAGTCCGAAGGACGTCGGGAAATTTGGAGACTTGGCTAAATTGGGATGTATATCATGGGATGCATCATATTGGATCAAGTCTATTGCCAAGTGGGTTAGTAAATACTTTGAACCCAAATTCCCCACCCATCACTAAGGTAACTAGATTTATTGCATCTTTTGTTTTAGATGCGTGACTATTTTTCAATGTCTAGTTTTTTCCTTTCATACCTAGTGCTACAATTGGTATTTACTCTTGTTTAAAAATGCATGCATACTAGGTAAATCATATGGTAGGATTGCTCACTTTAAATTCATACTCTTGAGCAAACCTACATGGTTTAAAATGTTTAATTAAGCACGACATGTAGCTTATTTAAGATTCCTAAGAAAATGATATATCAATTGATATTTTGAAAGACTACAAGTGGTATAATACTTCAATCGTGCTTCAATTGGTATCATTTAACCTATATGTGCCAAAGCTCACATTATAGATAATTTGCCCCTCTTGATGTCAAATCAAAGTGCATGTTTTCTACAAGTATTCAAAACTTGTATGCACAGTTTCAGGGGAAGGTTACTTTATAATTTATGTCTTTGAGACTAATACCTATTTTCAAGTCTGTTATATGTAGTAGTCTCATTTAAAGGAAAATGGAGTCCTCGGAGATAGACAATAAGCTTCCACTGCAAATCTACAAGAATTCTTATGTCTCACAAGCCTGCCATTGGTCTTCAGTTGGTTCGCAATTGACTTTCAATTGGTATCTTTGAGACTACATTTGGTATCATTTACATGTCTTCTCTAATATTTGGTTAGACTATATTTCATATCTTATACTTCCCATGTTGCTATACATGCATAAGTTGTTAACTCATATTTTGTTACCTATGCATAAGGGAAGTTAGTCTATTCAAAGCATGTCTTGTTCCTCTATTTCTCACATGCTTTTTCCTAAGTAGAAGATCTCTGTCAAGGGGGAGTATTTCTTCGTCTCTAAACTAGGAGAAGTATCTTCCAAAAGGAGAACACTCATTTAGGGGGAGTAATGACTTTCACTGCTTCAATCGGTATCATTGATAAATCTTCTATGAGGGTAAGTCTTATCTGCTTCCTATATGCTTTTAATGTCTTCCTTTTCGGTGGTTGATGCCAAAGGGGGAGAAGTTTTATGGACCAAAGCAATGAAAATTATATCAAACACCAAACACCACCAAATTTAAAAAAAATCATCCTTCAAGTGGTTTGGCTCTTTGGTCTAAAATAGGAAGTAAGTGGATTATGGAGTTAGGGGGAGGCTTAAGTCTATAATCTCATCTTAAGGGGACACTCATGCATCCTAGCAAGTATATTACATATATTCACTCAAATGTTTGATTATATTTGATTGCTTTGGTTGTGTTATCATCAATCACCAAAAAGGGAGAGATTGTAAGGAAAATAGACCCTGGGCCATTTGGCTCAAAAGGTTTTGGTGTTTGATGATCAACACAACCTGTGGACTAATGTGTTTGCTAGTGTTTATGTTTGTAGTTCACAGAATGCGAAGAGGATTGGACTAAGGCACTGAGGATGCAACACCTCAAAAGAAGACATAAAAGGAGCTTAGAAGTCCAAGACTCAAGAACAATAGAAGCCCAAAGAATTAGCGAAGAAATCCATGAAGTGGGCAGTCAGCCAGCACCATGGTGGCGCACCGAACAGTGCACAGTATCTGTCCAGTGTGCACCAGACTGTTCGGTGGGACATCAGGACACTCTGCGCAGAGAGGCCCACAACGGGCGCTCTCGGGCTGTAGCATAGGAATGTCCGGTGTGTACCATACAGTCTAGGTAACGATTAGATCGAACGATCGACTGCTACAGACCCCAAACGGTCGGCTGACATGGCAGCACCGGACATTAAACAGTGCCATGTCCTGTCCAACGGCTAGAAATGCGGTTGGGGCCTATAAATAACACCCCAACCAGCCATTTCAAGGTGTGGGAGCCCAAGCAACATACCAAGGCATAGTATCGACATTCCCAAGTGCTCATACACCCAAGTGCTTAATATAATCACTCGGTGATTAGCGTAGGTGCTTTACAAAGTGCTTAGGTTAGTTAGACCGCTTTAGCGCTTGCTCTAGGTGAATCCTAGTTAGTTGAGTGAGTTTAGAAAAACCACACAACCCTCGGCTCTTGCGCGAGCCGTTGTAATTGTACCGAGTGGGGCGAGAGTTTTGCGAGACCGTGACAATTGTGTTTGTGTCACGGCCGCCACCGTGTACCGGAGGGAACGAGGCCCACGGCGTTTTGGCCGAAAGCTCATTAGTGGAGACGGCGGGGAGCGTCCGAGAGGAGCCGGAAGCGGAGCACCACTTGCGCATGGAGAAGGCCCGTGGCTCTCTACGGAGTTACTCGACCGAGGTGCTTGGCCCTCGCATGGGCTTCCCTTTGCGTAGGGGCACCAACAAGGATTAGTCGGGACCTTACGTGGTTCCGGATACCTCAGTGAAAATACCGGCGTCATCCACGAGAGTTTGCATGTCTACCTTGCTCTTTAGCTTCCGCATTTATATTAAGCATTTAAGTTTCAATCTTGTCTTTATACTTATATTGTTTAGGATTGAAACTTAGACATCGCGGGTGAGATAGAAACACTTAGACAAAACCTAGTTTGCACATTCTAGTTTGATTAATTGCAAAGGTTTTGCTCTAAGGATTTATTTGTGGCCTAGTTTAGAGAAAGTTTTAGAAGTTATAATTCACCCCCCCTCTTAGCGTGTCACCTGTTTCCTTCAGCAACTACATGCGCTCCCACTCCAGTTCCTCATCCCTCTCCCTGTGACAAATCGAAGGGGCGACGCTCGACGTGGTGGGTGGCGCTGCTCAACGGGGGATCGAACCACAACGCTCACTTCCTAGAAATAGATCGAACGAAAAGAAGGTTTACCTCGAGACGATTGGCGGGAGCGATGCGGTGTGAGGTCGTCGACGTCGAGACAGTGGCAAGACGCGTCGTGTCGCGAGACGTTGGTGGAGAAGCGTCAAGAGGGTGAGGAGAGGAATCATTTTCCGTTGTCAGAGGATACGAACCCATCGTGGGCTTCCTATTCTGGCCAGGAAAATGGGTAGAATGTTGGTTTCTAATCCCATAGACAGCCAAGCAGGCTTGTTCTAGAATCAAATTCTAATCGAGCCCAATTCTAACCAAACAAACAGGCCTAAAGTAATAGTATCTCATTGGCTTCAACTTTTGTTGGATTTTATTTATCCAAGGTAGATTTAGCTAGTTTAGAGCGCTCTACTGTTTTATTTTTTCCGGATTCTTTCCACTTGCACGAAAAAGTCAGAGCTGCTCGATCGCTTTTCTTAAATTACAACTTCTCGCAAAATTGCTCCCAAAACAATCAAACAAAAAAAAACATAAGGAAACTCCTTTTTTTCCCTTAAATTTGTACGTGCTACTACCTAGCAAATTCCAATCGAAGAACGCAACCTAGAAGTGTCAGGATTGACGGCGACGTGTTGAGCCCCCATCTAGCAGGCGCGTACATGCAGGCTGTTCGCTGCGGCTGGATTAAAGCCGTTTGGACTGCTGCAGCTGCAATCCATAGAGAGAAAAATACTGTAGAAGCCGCAGCCGCAGCCGGATTAAAGCCGCAGCGAACAGGGCAATGCATGGTTGCAGACTTGCAGGTTGCGGCTGGTAACGCATATCCTTCACTCTAGAACACCCCCAAAGAGCTAGGCGTCACGCTGGCTCATGATATTTTGGACATAATCTTATATACCAAAGAGGATCATTACACCGGCTCATGAGGTTGAATTTTCATGGAGGCCTTTTTTTTTTCTTTTTTGCGTTTTTATTTGCGACTGAACGGATGTATGGATCCCGTACTCCCGTGTGGCTTGGCTTTCTCGGGGTCCTAGTTTTCGTACCCTTGTATTTTTTTTTTCTTTTGCGTTTTTTTAATGGCTTCGACAGAGATGGACGCTGGACTGGAAAACGAAGCGGCTGCAGTAATTAGCTATGTATGGGAGAATATATGGACCACCTAGACCAGGCACCACCGAAAACATATACTCTAGGCGTGACAACGCTGATCAGTCTTCTTAATCTTACCTGAAGAAGCAGAGTTTAGAATTATTCTAAAATGTGGATTTTGTTGCCTCAGATTTCTAAATTCAAAAAAAAAGAATTTCCAAACGGCTTCATTTGAAAGCTCTAGATTTTGAATTTATAAATCTAAGAAATTAAAATAAACATTCCGGACTCTAAATGACTTTTAGGTAAACAAAAACAAGTGCAGCACTATACAACAGCTTTTATTTGAAGTGCTGGTGTGGCACGGTAGCTAGCTAGAGACATATATATTTGCAGCGCATAAATATCGCTGGCATCTTGTTGCTAATAAAAGTATACGAATATATTTTGCATGGAACCGTATTAGCTCAATTGACATTGCGCCTAAATTGCTACTGTTAGAACCGGTCGGAATCCAATTGCAAGTGTCCATACGGGGCACACGCGTACAGCAGTATTTATGATCGGTGAATGGTAGGAATTAACAACGGCAATTGTTAATTTAGATGCAGCGCTGTCGTCGACAAAACCACTCGTGTCGATTTCACGGAGCGAAGTAATTGTTCGGGCGCAGCGGTAACGAGATTCGAGGGAATGGAGAGGAATAGTGCAAATGATAGTTGTATTCTCTTTATTGCAGGGAAGACATGCTTATATACATAGACAGGGGTCATCCCCAAGGGGTGTGTCCCTTGGGGATGTGTTCGTTGAGCCCCTTGGATTGGTCACAAAATATTGTAATGCTCCCCCTTGATCAATCCAAGTTTATTTTATCATCTATCAGCTGTCTTTCAAGATATTATCTCCTCAAAAACCTTGTGGGAAAAATAAGGAGTACACAATGTCTTTTGGATAATGAGAATGATCTCACTTGAACTCCAAAAGAAAATATGCTTGTAATCATCATGCATAAAAACCCCTGTGGGGAAAAATCAATGATAAAGCATATAGCTTAGTTGATATTACCTCGTTAAAAACTTTGGATGAGAAAACCTCAACAAGGCAAAACTCATACAAAGAAAAGAGTGTAATATGATGGTTCAAAACAAGTCAAATATCAAGGAGAATTACTCCCCCTGATCATTGCAAGCACTTAAGTCTTCTCTTACCAATCCCCTTAACACATTACTGAAACGTTGAGTATGGTAGAGATTTGTGAATAAATCAGTAAGATTATCACAAGACTTTGTTTGCAAGATGTTTATATCTCCATTGTCATGAAGTTCATGGGGATAAAACAATTTAGGAGCAATATGTTGCTCCTGATATAACCTGTTTCCATCTGAACAACACAAGCTTAATTATCTTTATAGATAATTGTCGGTGGTTCAATTGAACCATGGTATTCCATTGTTCTCCCATGGACCTCTAGCCCAAACAACAATAATATGTCTATAGCCATCATTTCAAAAACCCTCGTGGGGAAAATAAATGATGAGACATATAACTCAGGCTAATATTTCTCCAAGATAATCTTGCCAGAAAATCTGAGAAATCAACATATCAGCTGAGTCTCCTTAAAAACCCGGTGGGAAAAATAAGGAGAGTAGTCATACTTTATTGTTGATTCATTTGAACTCTAAGGAGATAAACTCATCACCTAGTTCAAATACAACAATAGCTATGTCATAATGTATCATCCTCAAAAACCTCTACAGGAAAAATAGATGATACGACATAGGCCTTGTGTTGATGTTGTCTCGTTAAAACTTTGAATGAGAAACCCAAACAGGGGGAAAACTCATGCAAAGAAAAGAGTACAACATGATGCAGAAACAAGTTCTTCAGATCAAGAGGAAACTCCCCCTGATCTTTACAAATCACTAAGTCATCCCATACCTGCTCTCAAACACATCTAAAATGTGGAGTAAGTAGAGACTTAGTTTATAACTTGTTTTTCATCTAAACAACACAAAGTAATATTATCTCCATAGATAATAAGGTCAATGATATAAAATCATGACCACCACATACCCTTTGTATGTAGTATATCATTCTGTACAATCCCACAAAGTGTACTATAGAATGATTAGTGTAAGTGACCATTAATCTCTGTTGATCAACATTTATCAAACAGTAGGTTCAACTTACCAGAAGTATGTCATTGATCTTGTACCTGGGGATCTTCTATAGATATCCAAGATCAGTATATCCAAACATAAGGGGAGCATGAGTACATCTGGAGATCATAACTCGATCTCATGTGCTGTTAGCTAGCAAATCATTGCAAAGCAATATCCGGCCGGATGCTCTTGCAAGATACAATAGCACATCTCATGATCCGAAAGAATCAAATAACAATGATTCTCTCATATTGAATTTCTTCAATATATGTTGGATATAGACAATTTTGTATTCAAGATACTCAAGATAGTTTACTTTGAATTGAAAATCTCTTTCAATTCATATCCTCTATCTCGAACTCCGTCGATAAGTAATGTATGTTTAAAATATGCTGCACATATTTACACTGACATACCATTCTTTGTGTATCCTTTCAGAAGGAAGGATTCACTAGGTCGAATGTACCATATTTGACCAGGATGCTCTAAGTCACAAAGACTTTCCAAGCATTGCAAATTTGTGATTGGTGATTATGTATTTGGAATCCTTCAAGACTCCATAAATACCATAATCCAGTGACCACATATGCACATGTTGTCACTACATCTATCAACTGCATAGATAGATGATTTACTGCCCTTTGTATTGTATCGGAATTTTACTACTCACGGTAGAAGAGAATTTATAGCATTAGAATAATGCTTGGGTTTGCGTATAAACCCAGTTGCTACTAGCCATGCTTTCTCACCACCTCATTGTTTTCAATTCCATGAAAACTTGTATCCACAGTAAGATACCTTGAAGTGAAAATAAGTTAACACTTCTTTTCGGTGAGCAAGGCTATCTCTGCAATATTGTATCACCCAACAAGATCCAATCTGAGCATACTCGTGCTCTGCTATGGCCATAGTCTTTTGGATCACTTGGAGCGCATATACAATTGCTGAGATGTATGTGTCAACACTTGTAGCTTTGAAATAACACAATTCTCTAGTTGACATAAAGTCATTTTTTTATGTACCCTTATGATTCCTCGTGAAATCCTAAAACGAGAATCAAGGGCTTCCGATAACCTAGCCTCATCAGTGCGCATTGAGCTAGGTTGTGAATGTCTTCCATTCACAGGATAGTCCATATCCTTTAGGTGTCCCCCAACACTAAGTTGGTTACCAACGAATAGATGGTCTACATTTACTATCTGAGAAGGACTAGCCTTCAGCTGTGTAACGCCCTGAATTTGGGGGTAGAATTTTTTTCTTCTTTTCTCTCACCAAATTCAGGTGTTGCTCTTTTCTTTTCTCGTTCTCTCGCTAAACCTTGACCTTTTCCAAAGTTTTAGCGGGGTTCGGCTTGGAATTCCCGTGTTAAGCAAAACCTTAAAATACTTTATGTTGTTTGATGCACCATGCCGAACCATGCATTCTTTCGATTGCTTAAAAATGTAAGTGCATTCATCCAGGAAAAACGGATTTCGAAAAGGAGAAAACCTTTTTTTTCTTTTTCTTTTTTCCTTCCTTCTCTCTCTCCTCCCTTTTTCTCTCTCCCGCGCCGTGGGCCGCCCCGGCCGACCCAGCCGCCCCTGGCCGGCCCAATCGCCCCCCCCCCCCCCCCGCGCGCCCCCTTTGGGCCCAGCTGGCCCAGCCGCCCCTCCCTCTTTCCCCCAAATCCCTCTCTCTCCCTCCCTTTCTCCCATTTTCTCTCTAGCCGCCGCCCCCTGCCCTAGCCGCCGCCCCCTGCAGCTCGGCCGCCCCTGCAGCTCGGCCGCACCGCCGCTCGGCCGCCCCGTCCCCGTCCCCGGTGAGCCCTCCCCTCTCCCTTCCCTCTCCCCTCCCCTCCCTCTCCCCGGTCAGGCCGCCGCCCGGCCCAACCGCCCCTGCCCGCGCACCCAGCCGCCGCTCGGCCGCCCCGGTGGCCGCCCGGCTCGGCCGCCCGCACCGCCGCTCGGCCGCCCCTGCCCGCGGCCCAGCCGCCCCAGCTCGGCCGCCCCGCACCCGCGCCCTGCCCAGCCGCCCCTGCCCCTGGCCGGTTCAACCGCCCCCCGGTCGGTTCAACCGCCTCCCCCCCTTTTTATTTATTTTATTTTATTTTATTTTTTTTCATCATTGTTATTTATTTTGTTTTGGACAAGCTAATCATCGTTCATGTTAATGAAATAAGAAAACTTAATTTAGAATTCCGTTACGCTAGTTAATTCATATAATCAATTGTTTATCCAGTTCAATGTTGATCAACTAAAAATGACTAGGTTTCCATTAGTGCATATAACTAAATTCTTTTGTTAGAACCAATTGTAACTAATCATTCGTGCATAAGCTTTAACCCCTGCGAGACCTTTCCCCGTTTCTTTCTAACCTTAACGAATGCGATACCGAATGTCATACTTGATGCATATTTACTTTATTTGTCCCCTTGTGTGGTGTACTGTTTGTTTCCTAATTTGAATGGATGTATGTATGTATGCTTGCAATCGCATAGAGAACGATCCAGTCGAAGAGCCCGAGGAATTCGCAGGAGAAGCCCCTGAGCAGCAGTCGGTTGGTGGAGGCAAGTGTCCTTTGACCTATCTCTGTCCTATTCATTCTTTAATTCACCTCCCGCATTACACATTTATACCTAAGGATTGACTAGCTTTTGTTATCCATGTCCTTGTTTACCTATTTGGGTCGGATTATTACTGTTTAGCTTCATGCTATTGCTCAAACTCTAATCAATGAACATGATGAGATTATATATGATACGCTGTTTTCCCTTCTCTTATTATGATGTTGTACTTGTGGTCTTCAAGGGGGCTCGAGCGGTTTCTCGAGTGCCTCTCCGTAAGGACCTGTTCTTTGGATGACCGCCCGGGAAAACAGTGCAACCATGAGGGTGGAGTGGGACGCCCTTAGCTGAATAATTAGAGGAACCGGGGTGTAGTTCGCTTAGCCGTTGTGCCGTCAATGGGGCTCGGTGTATGCGGCTCGCTCTGCCAAGGTTGATTTGTCCCTTGGGGAGGAGTGCGGTACATTTAGGAAACCTAACGGGCGGCTACAGCCCCGGGGGAATCTTTGTAAAGGCTACGTAGTGAGACCCTGCCTATTCACCTTGGTAGTGTTTAAGGGTTTGATCGGCCCGAGGCAAGAGGGAATCACGGCTTGTGGGTAAAGTGCACAACCTCTGCAGAGTGTTTAAAAACTGATATATCAGCTGTGCTCGCGATTATGAGCGGCCAAGGGAGCTCCAGTGATTAGTGGTACTTGATCAGAGACATTTTGGTTTACAGATGACAATGAGGATGGTTATGATTATGCTTATGGTAATGGTAAGTGGTATTCTTTCCATTTGGAAAGGGTACTTTGGGTTAATAACTTGGGTTAATGCTAAAACCTGACTTTCTACTAGTAAATAATAAACTGACCAACTAAAAGCAACTGCTGACTTATCCCCACATAAAGCTAGTCCACTACAGCCAAACAGGATACTTGCTGAGTATGTTGATGTGTACTCACTCTTGCTCTGCACACCAAACCCCCCCCAGGTTGTCAGCATTGCAACCACTGCTCAGGAGAAGATGAAGCTATGGAAGGAGACTTCTAGGAGTTCCAAGACTACGACGAGTTCTAGGTGTGGGTTAGCGGCAACCCCCAGTCGGCTGCCTGTGAAGGCTGCGTTTATCTACGTTTCGTGTTCGCACTTTGATTTACTGTAAGGACTATATGGACGTCTCAGATGCATGATGTAATCGACTATTATTTCCCCTTTTAATACTATTTTGAGCACTGTGTGATGATGTCCATGTTATGTAACTGCTGTGTACGTGAAAAACTGATCCTGGCACGTACATGGTTCGCATTCGATTTACCTTCTAAAATCGGGTGTGACATAAGCTGGTATCAAAGTCGTGTTGACTGTAGGACCGCTAACCTAGAATAGCATGGTCGTTCTAAGGACTATAGACCTCTGTCCCTGCCTTGACTTTGATATCCCTTCAAAAGTTGATCATACCGACCAAACCTATGTTCTACTATATAACATACCTTGCTGAAAATTGTGTTTTATTCTAATCCTTCATTTACTTATGGTTCATTATTTGCTGGTCATATTAATTCTGTTCTCACTCTTTTGCTTACGATGTCTTTTGTAGATGGCTCGTCTTAGACACACTGCACGAAAGTCCGTCATCCCCTTCTTACCCTCCCGCCTTGCGGAGCGTCCGCTTCGCCGTCCCGTGGCCGGACAGTCCAGCCACTTGGAGAGACTGCACCACCGCCTGCATGAGGAGCAGGAACATCGACGACAGGAGCAGCAGGGCTCTTCTTTCTCGCTCCAGCAGGAGATAGAGTTTGTGAGGAGCTGCTCTCCTGTGCTTCCCCTGGAGGCGCCCCCTGCACCACCACTGGGCGCCCCAGCCCATGGAGTAGCTGCTGGAGGAGACCCAGACGATGGAGGTGGCGACGACAGCCCGAGCCACGACACTGACTTCCCTGCTGACCATGAGCCGGAAGGATGGGTTGCTCGACCCATCACTCGCGACGCTGCTCGCGGGTGTCACTTCCACGACGCGCTCGACACCCTACTACGTCAGGCACTTGACCGGCGTACTTGGTCCATCGAGTATCGCTGTGTGGTCTACCAGCATAGTCGCGGGGTCTACCCGGACCGCTGGGAGGCGACCTGTTTGGTGCGCCGTCCGGAGAACAGTCTCCAGGGCACGGAGGCTTGCTCAGAGCACTATTCTATCTCTGAGCGGGACTCAGCTGAGGCAGCCATGCAGGATGCTGCACGGCGTGCGCTTTCGCACTACTGCTCGGTTCTCGGTGGGGTAGCTGACGGTCTCGACCTGAAGTATTACCCCCGCCGTCCATCTGGCAGCACAGGAGGCGTGATTGTTTCACCTACTGGTGAGGACAATCCTAGGTTGAGCAGCACAGTCAACCTAGCCGCCGTGCTAAACATGGAGCTGGACCATGCATTAGATGAGCTGAGTAGGGCTCGTGCTGAGATCGCCCTGCTGCGGTCTGAGCGCGCGGAACGTCGTCGCCTGGATGATGGTTCCCCCGCTCCCGTTGGGACTCAGCACCCGTACCGCTCACCTCGGCGTGGACGCCAGTCTTATGGCAATCCCGACTGCAAGACCAAGATAAATCTAGAACCATATATCGTTAGAGTTGGATCTTGTAATTAATACAAAATATATACGTAGAAGCTACAGTCTTAGCGTTAGTCCCGCTTTTAGTTAGTCTTAGTTAGACAGGATAGTTTGCTATGTCCTGTGCATCTATGTTTGTCATGATGAACTATGTTTGGTTTGGATTTTTGTAATGACTGTCACCAGAGTGTGGGTATCCCCTGCATTTTGGTTTACATATTATGTTAATGGAGTTAGTTATATAGTTGGGAAACCTTTTATTCCACTTTCCTCTTTATCTGAGAAGTTGTGTGGTTTGTGTTGGAGATCAGTGAAGATGCTCATCTGTTCAGTGCTGTTGAAGAATTCTATACTCTTTTCTTATGCTGCAAGATTTGCCAGATCAGTTCTGATGTGTGGTTGCATTCTGCAGATGTCAGAGAACAGGCGCAGAGGAGGAAGGCGTGCTCAGCAGGAGCGAGCCGCTCCGCAGGATGAGGTGCCCCAGCAGCAGCACCTGCCACCCCCGCCCTCCATGTCGATCGAGCAGATGTTTCTGATGCAGACTCAAGCGGTTCAAGCCATCGGTCAGACTCTGGCCGCCATTCAGTAGCAGCAGCAACAACAACAGCAGCAAGCACCACCCCAGCCTCAGATGCCTAGAGACAAGCGTGCTGAATTCATGAGAGGTCATCCCCCAACGTTCGCTCACTCTTCTGACCCCATGGATGCTGAAGATTGGCTGCGCACTGTGGAGCGGGAGTTGCATACCGCTCAGTGTGATGACAGGGAGAAAGTCTTGTATGGTCCCCATCTGTTGAGAGGAGCAGCCCAATCATGGTGGGAGTCTTATCTCGCCACCCATGCCAACCCCGATGCCATCACCTGGGAAGAGTTCAGAGGTAGCTTTCGTCAGTACCATGTGCCTGCAGGTCTGATGACAGTGAAGAAGGAGGAGTTCCTGGCCCTTAAGCAAGGGTCATCATCTGTCAGTGAGTATCGAGACAGGTTTCTGCAGTTGTCTCGCTATGCTCCTGAAGATGTCAACACCGACGCCAAGCGACAGTATCGTTTCTTGAGAGGCTTGGTTGACCCTCTTCAGTACCAACTGATGAATCATACCTTCCCGACATTTCAGCACCTGATTGACAGAGCAATCATGACAGAAAGGAAGCGTAAGGAGATGGAGGATCGTAAGCGCAAGATCAGTGGACCTCAGCCTGGAAGCAGCAGCCGTCCTCGTTTCTCAGGCAATCAATCTCAGCAGTTCAGGCAGAACCAGCGTCCACCTCAGCAGCATCAGTAGTTCCAAAGGCAGTATCCTCAGCATCAGTACCAGAACTGTCAGAGCAATCAGTCAGGAGGTCAGTTTCAGAGGCAGAATCAGCAGACACCTCGTCTTCCTGCCCCAGCAAACCAGCAGAACAGTCAGGCAGCACCAGCTCAGGTTGGAAACAGAGCATGTTTCCACTGTGGAGAGCAAGGCCACTAGGTGATGCAATGCCCGAAGAAGGCAGCCCAGCAGCAGTCAGGCCCCAATGCACCAGCGTTTTTCATGAACTTTATGAACAGTGCATTCATGGATTACCTTGATAAGTTTGTGGTGGTATTCATTGATGACATTCTGGTTTATTCTCAAAGCAAAGAAAAACATGCAGATCATTTGAGGATGGTATTACAGAGATTGCGAGAGCACCAGTTGTATGCAAAGTTGAGCAAGTGTGAGTTCTGGATCAGTGAAGTCCTGTTCTTGGGTCACATAATCAACAAAGAAGGATTGGCTGTGGATCCGAAGAAAGTGGCAGACATTCTGAACTGGAAAGCGCCAACGTATGCTCGAGGAATCAAGAGCTTCATTGGAATGGCCGGATATTATCGGCGATTCATTGAAGGGTTTTCGAAGATTGCGAAACCAATGACAGCGTTGCTAGGCAACAAGGTTGAGTTCAAGTGGACCCAGAAATGTCAAGAGGCCTTTGAAGTGCTGAAAGAGAAGTTGACAACAGCGCCTGTCCTAGTCTTGCCTGATGTGCACAAGCCCTTCTCTGTGTACTGTGATGCTTGTTACACAGGTTTGGGATGCGTGTTGATGCAAGAGGGAAGAGTTGTGGCTTACTCGACAGCTGAAGGTTCATGAGAAGAATTACCCAATCCATGACCTAGAGTTGGCAGCAGTGGTTCACGCACTGAAGACATGGAGGCACTATCTGTATGGACAGAAATGTGATGTTTACACAGACCACAAGAGTCTGAAGTACATATTCACTCAGTCAGAATTGAATATGAGGCAGCGAAGATGGTTAGAGTTGATCAAAGACTATGAGTTGGAGATCCATTACCATCCAGGCAAAGCAAACGTAGTGGCAGATGCTTTGAGCAGGAAGAGTCAAGTCAATCTGATGGTCGCTCGTCCAATGCCTTATGAGTTGGCCAAGGAGTTTGACAGGTTGAGTCTCGGGTTTCTGAACAATTCGCGAGGAGTCACAGTTGAGTTGGAACCTACCTTAGAGCGAGAAATCAAAGAAGCGCAGAAGAATGATGAGAAGATCAGTGAGATCCGGCGACTGATTCTAGATGGCAGAGGCAAAGATTTTCGAGAAGATGCAGAAGGCGTGATATAGTTCAAAGACCGCTTGTGTGTTCCCAATGTCCAGTCCATTCGGGAGTTGATCCTTAAGGAAGCTCATGAGACAGCCTATTCGATTCACCCTGGTAGTGAGAAGATGTATCAGGATCTGAAAAAGAAATTCTGGTGGTACGGAATGAAGAGGGAAATCGCAGAGCATGTGGCTATGTGCGATAGTTGTCGAAGAGTTAAGGCAGAGCACCAGAGACCAGCTGGATTGTTGCAACCGTTGCAAATTCCTCAGTGGAAATGGGATGAAATCGGTATGGATTTCATAGTCGGATTGCCTCGCACTCGAGCCGGCTACGATTCCATTTGGGTAGTAGTGGACCGCTTGACCAAGTCAGCCCACTTCATACCTGTCAAGACCAACTACAGCAGTGCAGTATTGGCAGAATTGTATATGTCTCGGATCGTTTGTCTTCATGGTGTGCCAAATAAGATAGTGTCAGACAGAGGAACGCAGTTCACCTCTCATTTCTGGCAGCAGTTGCATGAAGCCTTGGGCACACATCTGAATTTCAGTTCAGCTTATCATCCGCAGACAGATGGCCAGACTGAAAGGACCAATCAAATTCTCGAAGATATGTTGAGAGCCTGTGCGCTGCAAGATCAGTCCGGATGGGATAAGCGATTGCCTTATGCAGAGTTTTCTTATAACAACAGTTACCAGGCCAGTTTGAAGATGTCACCATTTCAAGCGCTCTATGGGAGGAGTTGTAGAACTCCGTTGCAATGGGATCAGCCTGGGGAAAAGCAAGTGTTCAGGCCAGACATTTTGCTTGAAGCCGAAGAGAACATCAAGATGGTCCGAGAGAATCTGAAGATAGCGCAATCAAGGCAGCGAAGCTATGCAGACACAAGAAGAAGAGAGCTGAGTTTCGAAGTCAGAAACTTTGTCTATCTGAAAGTGTCACCGATCAGAGGAGTCAAGAGGTTCGGAGTCAAAGTCAAGTTAGCACCCCGCTACATTGGTCCGTACCAAATCCTCTCAAGGCGTGGAGAAGTGGCCTATCAGCTCAGTCTGCCAGAGAATTTGTCCGCTGTGCATGATGTCTTTCATGTGTCTCAGTTGAAGAAGTGCTTGCGTGTGCCAGAAGAGCAGTTGCCAGTGGAAGGTCTTGAAGTCCAGGAGGACTTGACCTACGTTGAGAAGCCAGTGCAGATCCTTGAGGTTGCAGACAGAGTCACCCGAAGGAAGACCACCCGAATGTGCAAAGTCAGATGGAATCACCACTCTGAGGAAGAAGCAACCTGGGAGCGTGAAGATGATCTGATGGCTAAGTACCCAGAGCTCTTTGCTAGCCAACCCTGAATCTCGAGGGCGAGATTCTTTTAAGGGGGATAGGTTTGTAACGCCCTGAATTTGGGGGTAGAATTTTTTTCTTCTTTTCTCTCACCAAATTCAGGCGTTACTCTTTTCTTTTCTCGTTCTCTCGCTAAACCTTGACCTTTTCCAAAGTTTTAGCGGGGTTCGTCTTGGAATTCCCGTGTTAAGCAAAACCTTAAAATACTTTATGTTGTTTGATGCACCATGCCGAACCATGCATTCTTTCGATTGCTTAAAAATGTAAGTGCATTCATCCAGGAAAAACGGATTTCGAAAAGGAGAAAACCTTTTTTTCTTTTTCTTTTATTCCTTCCTTCTCTCTCTCCCTTTTTCTCTCTCCCGCGCCGTGGGCCGCCCCGGCTAACCCAGCCGCCCCTGGCCGGCCCAGTCGCCCCCCCCCCCCCCCCCGCGCCCCCTTTGGGCCCAGCTGGCCCAGCCGCCCCTCCCTCTTTCCCCCAAATCCCTCTCTCTCCCTCCCTTTCTCCCATTTTCTCTCTAGCCGCCGCCCCCTGCCCTAGCCGCCGCCCCCTGTAGCTCGGCCGCCCCTGCAGCTCGGCCGCACCGCCGCTCGGCCGCCCCGTCCCCGTCCCCGGTGAGCCCTCCCCTCTCCCTTCCCTCTCCCCTCCCCTCCCTCTCCCCGGTCAGGCCGCCGCCCGGCCCAACCGCCCCTGCACGCGCACCCAGCCGCCGCTCGGCCACCCCTGTGCCCGCCCGACTCGGCCGCCCGCACCGCCACTCGGCCGCCCCTGCCCGCGGCCCAGCCGCCCCAGCTCGGCCGCCCCGCGCCCGCGCCCTGCCCAGCCGCCCCTGCCCCTGGCCGGTTCAACCGCCCCCCGGCCAGTTCAACCGCCCCCCCCCTTTTTATTTATTTTATTTTATTTTATTTTCTTTCATCATTGTTATTTATTTTGTTTTGGACAAGCTAATCATCGTTCATGTTAATGAAATAAGAAAACTTAATTTAGAATTCCGTTACGCTAGTTAATTCATATAATTAATTGTTTATCCAGTTCAATGTTGATCAACTAAAAATGACTAGGTTTCCATTAGTGCATATAACTAAATTCTTTTGTTAGAACCAATTGTAACTAATCATTTGTGCATAAGCTTTAACCCCTGCGAGACCTTTCCCCGTTTCTTTCTAACCTTAACGAATGCGATACCGAATGTCATACTTGATGCATATTTACTTTATTTGTCCCCTTGTGTGGTGTACTGTTTGTTTCCTAATTTGAATGGATGTATGTATGTATGCTTGCAATCGCATAGAGAACGATCCAGTCGAAGAGCCCGAGGAACTCGCAGGAGAAGCCCCTGAGCAGCAGTCGGTTGGTGGAGGCAAGTGTCCTTTGACCTATCTCTGTCCTATTCATTCTTTAATTCACCTCCCGCATTACACATTTATACCTAAGGATTGACTAGCTTTTGTTATCCATGTCCTTGTTTACCTATTTGGGTCGGATTATTACTGTTTAGCTTCATGCTATTGCTCAAACTCTAATCAATGAACATGATGAGATTATATATGATACAATGTTTTCCCTTCTCTTATTATGATGTTGTACTTGTGGTCTTCAAGGGGGCTCGAGCGGTTTCTCGAGTGCCTCTCCGTAAGGACCTGTTCTTTGGATGACCGCCCGGGAAAACAGTGCAACCATGAGGGTGGAGTGGGACGCCCTTAGCTGAATAATTAGAGGAACCGGGGTGTAGTTCGCTTAGCCGTTGTGCCGTCAATGGGGCTCGGTGTATGCGGCTCGCTCTGCCAAGGTTGATTTGTCCCTTGGGGAGGAGTGCGGTACATTTAGGAAACCTAACGGGCGGCTACAGCCCCGGGGGAATCTTTGTAAAGGCTACGTAGTGAGACCCTGCCTATTCACCTTGGTAGTGTTTAAGGGTTTGATCGGCCCGAGGCAAGAGGGAATCACGGCTTGTGGGTAAAGTGCACAACCTCTGCAGAGTGTTTAAAAACTGATATATCAGTCGTGCTCGCGGTTATGAGCGGCCAAGGGAGCTCCAGTGATTAGTGGTACTTGATCAGAGACATTTTGGTTTACAGATGACAATGAGGATGGTTATGATTATGCTTATGGTAATGGTAAGTGGTATTCTTTCCGTTTGGAAAGGGTACTTTGGGTTAATAACTTGGGTTAATGCTAAAACCTAGCTTTCTGCTAGTAAATAATAAACTGACCAACTAAAAGCAACTGCTTGACTTATCCCCACATAAAGCTAGTCCACTACAGCCAAACAGGATACTTGCTGAGTATGTTGATGTGTACTCACTCTTGCTCTACACACCAAACCCCCCCCAGGTTGTCAGCATTGCAACCACTGCTCAGGAGAAGATGAAGCTGTGGAAGGAGACTTCCAGGAGTTCCAAGACTACGACGAGTTCTAGGTGTGGGTTAGCGGCAACCCCCAGTCGGCTGCCTGTGAAGGCTGCGTTTATCTACGTTTCGTGTTCGCACTTTGATTTACTGTAAGGACTATATGGACGTCTCAGATGCATGATGTAATCGACTATTATTTCCCCTTTTAATACTATTTTGAGCACTGTGTGATGATGTCCATGTTATGTAACTGCTGTGTACGTGAATAACTGATCCTGGCACGTACATGGTTCGCATTCGGTTTACCTTCTAAAACCGGGTGTGACAAGCTGCTTGCAAGCATCTTAATCCCAATTTGTGACCATACTTCTCCCCCTCTTATTTACAACAACGTTGCAATAGGGAGTTAAGTGGTTTTCCATGTAACCACTCTTTTTGGCACTTCCTCATAGGATTAATTTGAGTGACACCTCATAGTAAATGCACATGGCAGTCAATTTGCAACTTCTTGCAAATCATTCGAACCCAAAGGTTCAGTTTTAATACGTGATCCTGAGCCTGAATGCTTACTGCATTCATTATAATTTCCTGGCATTCTTTTTGGTACTCGAAATCTCCCCCTAATGCCTGGAAAAGCTCATGATTCAAGCAAGCGTACGGGCCATAAATAGATTCTCATGAAGAGATTCTAAAACTTAATGATCGACGGAGAATGAATTCTCACATAGATCCCCAGCTTTCTGTGTGCCCATACATGTACGCTGCGGTGGTGAGATTGGGAACATACCCAATGTACGCATGGGAAATCTTTCATGGATTCCCACGTACTAAAACCATAAGGGAACTTATACATGCAGTTAATCACAAGTCAGGAGCGTGCAAAACATCCTGGCTCCAACCATAACCAGTTGGAAATGACAATTCATTACTGATGGTCATTAATGTTCTGAAATTTTTGAATCTATCATAGATTCATCATATCCTTTATGGATATCATTCTGAATACCAAGACAAACAATCATCATTGTAAGAACATTTGGTAAATTTAGTAGTGTGGAGGCTAATGTGCTCAAGCTTGAGACATTATTACTTAATGGTCATGTATTGTCCAAAGGACACACTTGAGGTCATCATATAGATGCACCAAAGAACCATATAAAGCCTTCAATGTCCATACAATCTCTGTAATGGACCACACTCGTTCCTTTGAAACAATTCAAAGAACTTTAACCAATTCAGATCAGATTTTAAGATAAGAGGGACTTAAAATCTCATTCCCAATGATACTCATCAAGTATCCATCTTATGGGAAAAACATGACCAACAGAACTGTCCATAACTTTTCATTTCATCCCAATAATGGAATTACCAATTCAGTCTTACCCAGCATGGTAAGTATCATCACATGAAAAGTTTAACAAATGCAACACATTGTACGAGGATGTATGTCGAATACAATCCATAAGAAATGTTTCCGTGAAACATGCAATATCCATCACTATCACTTTGTGTTTCCACATGATAGGAATTATATGGATATCTCTATAATATGGTAAGATAGCAATTAGGATATCTCAACACATCCTTGATACTTCCAATACCAAAGGGGATATGATAATAACATATCATGATATCGCATGAAGCGATTGTTAAAATATTCTTTCCTCTTTCCAAAGGAATATGAGAATATTTTGTATCCCCATATATAGAGTTTGTTAACTCAAATTCATATGAGTTTTTACACTCAAATTATATGAGTGTGTTCAACTCACATCGCATGAGTTGAACCTATCACAACATCAATTATGAGATTATACCAAATCTCATGCATCATTTAAATAGTACTCAAAAGCAAATCATCTAACAAAGTGGTCTTCTCTTAGAAAAAGAAGTGTTGTTACATGATTAGTCTAAATCATGATTTACACAACTAACCATTGTTATCATGTCAGATGGCAGATTGAAGTACACTTCATATCTTAGCTTTCATGAGTAGTATGCATCTATTTGGATTTCATATACAAGATTAGATGCTCAGGCATACAACACTATACCACGTATAGTGTAATGACAAAAGAGTTTGTCATACTCATTGCCCTTCCCTTTTTAATGTGCTTATATATTTGCTTTCAACCAAAATATATGAATACAAAGTGTTAGTCTACAATATAATGTAGACACATACTCATAAGTCCACATGTCTTATGATTTTCTTTGCTATTCATTTTGGGCTTGCACATCAAGCCACAAAAGCACATTAGTTCTTTTCACAAGAACCATAAGAGAATGAGAGCATCACACTTCCTCCAAAGTGAAGAAGTGAATCCCCATATTATGCAAAAATGATCTTTATATCCAATGAACATATCCAATGAACATTGAGGATAATTAAGCCCATTAGGCGAGTTCATCAAACTCTATTAAATAATTATCCTTCAAATGGCTTAACCATTTTACCTTGCCACAAAATATATCATATATTCATATGTTGGAGAAATTCTGGTATCACATAAAGCGTACCAACAGATTTTTGAAAAAATGGTGGACACAACGTAGATAATCTCCATGTCATGAAACAATAGAGTAGATCTCCCAGTAGTGGGCAAAAATTTTGCTGCCTGAAAGCATGGTCTCTGGGCTGATATATTCAAAGAACATACCGCAGCCAATGCTTAGGACTCCACTACCCTGTGCTGGACCAATATTTCAAAAATAAAAAGGAAATCACCATAAAGGTGAATAACCAACATCACATCTCCAACCTATCTACTTGGGAGAACACATAGGTAATCATCATAATCATATGATGTAGACCTCTTACTGATGGGCAAATAACATTTTGCTATCTAAAAGCTTGGTCTCTGGGCAAATAAATTCCAAGAACTTATTGCAGCCAAAGCCTAGATCTCCATCATGTGTTTAATAATCCCAAGTTAAATATATATGCATCATATTTTGCAAGAATTCATCATTTAATTAAGTAGTACTTAATTAAATGAATTCTTTTAGTTGTCATCATGACTGCAGCGTCTAGCCTGGCTCCATAGCCCACGACGCCTGCATGGTTCGTGATCTTTTTGGGTAGCACGTATAGGTAATCATCTCGAAAGATGTAGACCTCATAGTGATAGGCATTTCAAATGCGGCCTAAAGCACGGTCTCTGGGCTACTAAACTCTATAAAGAATTTAGCGCAGCCAGTGCTTAGGACTCCATCACCCTATGTTTTTCCCCAAAAAAAATGCAACCTTATTTTGCATGAAGACCATTAAGTTTCGACTTAATTATGTGCTATGTTTTCCATGCAAACATAAAAGAATGCAAAAACAAAAGCAAGTCGAAAATATGTGAATTATAAATGTAAATAAAAATATAATTCACTTAACAAGTCTGTATTTTTCATAATAAAAACAGACAAGTATGTGCAATTACTTGGAATAATTTGCAGTCTAAATATCAAAATTAGACGCACTAACACAAGTTAGAATTGAATTTACATATAAAACAGAGTCTTATACTTAAAATCCAGAATTAAAATGATAAAATAGGCCATTCTGGGCCCTCGGAAGCAGCCCAGGCGGCCTGCCAGGTGGGTCAGGCAGCGGCCTGGCGGCCTGCACTTCGGTCCGGCTGGCCTGCCCAGACAGCCAACCAGGGCACCAGGGGCCCAAAATGCTTATATCAGTTGGGGCGGCTAGGGTTTCCAACCCTAACCGCCCCTGTAGCCGCCGCAGCCGCCAGGGACCAAGCCCCAGCCGCCGCCATGGAGCTGGCCGGAGCGCCGCCGAGGGGGCCGCGCCATCGGAGCCTTCTCCGCGCCGAGATCCAGCCGCCACCTCCAAGAAGAGTGCCCACCAGCCGCCTGGGAGCAGCCGCCACGGAGGACGTCTGCGCCCGGGGCTCGGCAATTGGTCCTGGCCGCGCCGAGCACAGGGAGCCGCGCCGCCAGCCGCCAGGAGACCGGCTGCGCCGGGGCAGCCGCGTCCGTGCGCCGGGGCAGCAGCGCCCGCGCCGCGCCGGTGGCCCGCGCA
Source organism: Zea luxurians (assembly GCA_029449295.1). NCBI lineage: Eukaryota > Viridiplantae > Streptophyta > Magnoliopsida > Poales > Poaceae > Zea > Zea luxurians. The sequence goes on along the minus strand of JAOPSE010000024.1, from coordinate 27,709,031 downwards.
TCAGACAGACCGCGCCCGAGCAGCGTCGGGGCTGGACGCGCCTGCGCCAAGCCAGGAGACGGGGCACGCCGCTCCTGCAGACGGTGGGGCTCGGTCCGCGCGCCCGCGCTGGGCTCCTGCGCCCTCGCCAGAGCCGAGGCCGGCCGGGGTCCGACCGCGCCGAGTGCCGGCGTTGGGGGGGTGCCTGCGTCAAGGTCGGCCGCGCCCGTGCGTGGCTGAGGCCTGGCTGCCCTCGCAAGAGCGCGCCAGCGCGCGCGTGGACAGGGCCAATGCTCACCACCCGCGCCGCGCCATGCCAGGGGCGTGCTCTGCCCACATGGTAGTCGAGGCCGTAGCCAAGGATTGCAGGCTGCAGCCATGACACGCGGATGGGCGAGTGCCGCCGTCGTCCCAGTTGAAAAAACCGACCGACGCGACAGATTTTGGGTAGGAGGAGCGTCGAGTAAAACTCACAACCGTTCAGTGGGTGGGGCGGTCCTCTAGCGTTGTCCTGTGGTCGATGACGCGTCGTGCGTGATGCGGTCGACGATGAAGACAGAGAGGCGCGCCGAGGCGCGCCTGGATGCAATGCGCCATTGAAACACTCTGCGTTGGAGAGTCTTCGCTCCTGTTCAACAGTTCCCGTTCAACAGAAAATCCTCTCTGTTCTCCCGCGAGCAGTGCTGATAACGTGTTGGAGCGCAGCGGTAACGAGATTCGAGAGAATGGAGAGGAATAGTGCAAATGACAGTTGTATTCTCTTTATTGCAGGGAAGACATGCTTACATACATAGACAGGGGTCATCCCCAAGGGGTGTGTCCCTTGGGGATGTGTTCGTCGAGCCCCTTGGATTGGTCACAAAATATTGTAACAGTAATAAACGATTTGTGTTGCCAGCTGTAAATACATGGTGACGCAGAGAAGAACGTCATTATTATTATTATTATTATTATTATTATTATTATTATTATTATTATTATTATTATTATTATTATTATTATTTCGCTTTCGTTTGCAAGTACGACAACACGGATATATTTTGTACATACTTATACACGTGTGTTCGTATAAGCTTGGTTCAGGATAATATGCGCGCACGAACAAGAACAACAACAGGCACTTGTTTATTATGATCCGCGCGCCAAAAAAAAAATGAATTGGTGAGAGGTACAGGCCGGGGTGTCGATCGGGGCTGAACGACGTCCGCAGGAGATGTCATGCACACGCGCGCACCAGCGTCAGCAGCGGCCACCCATTGCTATCATCTGCGTTCTAGAAGCCCACCACGCTAGTTTTCTTTTCTTTTTTTTTCCTCCCAACCATGCATGTCGTACGTCAAGCGTACGTGTGACAGGCTAACGTAATCATTCTAGCTCGATCAGCCGTACTGGTCCCTATAATTAATAAACCTTCTAATAATTTAATCGAGTCGACGATGGCATGTCGGGTACATGCATACGTGCTCGATCGATTTTCTCGAGCCCCAGGGAATAAACCGTGCGCGGGCGAGATGAGTTGGTGGTTGTAGCCTCAGTCATCAGCTCGACCACAACAACCATCGTCACCATTTTCTATGTTACCCTACGCCTTTCTTTTATAACACACACACACACAAAAGAGTTACATCTCTATGCTCAAATAGCGGGTCCTACCAAGCAGGGATCAAACTACTCCTATAGTCCTATCTTATTATAGTTTTCTTGTCGTATGCATTGCACATCTGTTGACGTCTTTTCGGAGCGCCAAACACTCAACAAGAACCGTGGCGGTGCCCTCTGCACAGGGGCGGACGGTCCGCGCGCAGGGGCCGGACGGTTCGCGGCCTGATGCGAGGCGCGGTGGTGCTCTCTGCGCAAGGGCGGACTGTCCGCGGCCTGGGGCCGGACGGTCCGCGGCCTGCTGCGCGGCTAGGGCTCCTGCCTGACGGCCGGACGGTCCGCGCCCTGGGGCCGGACGGTCCGTGCGTACGCAGGGACGGCGGAAGATCGCCGACGGCGCCTGGATCTCGCTCCCGGGAGGGACCCCGTCGGGGAGTAGAGATCCTAGGTGGTGTCTAGGCTCGGGCAGGCCGACCTAGACTCCTCTAATCGACGTAGAGTCGAGGAGAGGCAGAGAATTTGGGGATTGGAAGACTAAACCTAAACTAGACTAGAACTACTCTTAGGATAAAATGCGAAATAGAAGTTGTATTGATTCGATTGATGATTACAAATCGGCCGTAGACCTCTCATTATATAGAGGAGGGGGGCTGGACCCTTTACACGACTGGATTCCGGGTTAATTCCGCAAATCTAGCCAACAAACATAGCACAAAACTCGAAACCCTAAACTACTCTGCGCATGCGCGGACCATCCGGCCCACAGGCGCGGACTGTCCGGACCGCGGACCGTCCGGCCTCAGGGCCGGACCGTCCGGCCGCTCAATATGGTGCTCAACATATGCCCCCCTGCCTTTTGGTGGAGCTGAGCAAACCAAAAGCAACTAACTCGATGTGATTACATCGGTTCTCTTAGGCATCCTGCCACATACTATGATGGTACTGTTTGAGGAAACGCCCATTCAAAGCCTTAGGCAAGTCCTTGCCTTGTAATGTTTGTAGCAAATAGGCGTTGCCAGACATCACCTGTTTTACTTTATAAGGGCCTTCCCAACTTGGTGACCATTTCCCGAACTTCCGATCTTTATTCCTTAGAGGCAGAATGGTCTTCCACACCAGGTCCCCTACTTGAAATAATTTTGCTTTGACCTTCTTGTTGTAGGCCCTGGCTACCATGATTTTGTCCTTTTCTATTGCTCCCAAAGCTATCATCCTTTTGTCAGTCACCTCATCAATATTATCCATCATTGAATCATAATAATCGGTAACAGTTAGATCATTTTGTCTGGCGAACCTGATAGCATTCAAACTTATTTCCACAGGCAACACTGCTTCCTGCCCATAGACAAGCTCAAAAGGAGATACTTTAGTAGCCCTATGTTTAGATATTCTATGAGCCCATAAAGCCTCAGACAAAATCTTATGCCAATGTTTAGGATTATCATATATTTTCTTTTTTATCAAATTAATCAATGTCCTATTGCTAGACTCGGCCTGACCATTGGTCTGAGCATAATATGGAGATGAATTAAGCAGCTTAATTCTGTATAATTCAGCAAATTCACGTACCTCCTTTGACATAAAAGAAGTACCTTGATCTGTAGTTAAGGTCTGGGGAATGTCGAATCTATGAATGATATGCTCAGTTATAAACTCAATTACCTCCTTGTGTGTCATGTTCTTTAGAGCAACGGCTTCAGTCCATTTGGTGAAGTAGTTAGTGGCAACTAACACAAACCGATGCCCCTTTGATGATGAAGGATGAATTTCTCCAATAAAGTCTAATCCCCATCCTCTGAACGGCCAAGGCTTGATGATAGGATGTAATTCTGCTGCAGGGACCAACTGTAGGTCGCCGAATTTTTGACACACTTGGCAACCCTTGTAGTACTTGAAACAATCAGCTATCATACTAGGCCAATAAAAACCAGACCTTCGCAACAACCACTTCATCTTTAGAGCTGATTGATGAGTACCACAAATTCCCTCATGTACTTCGGCCATGGCTAATATAGCGTCATCTGGGCCCAAGCACTTAAGCAGGATGTCATTGACTGTTCGGCGGTAAAGTTCATCACTCATCAAAACATACTTGAAAGCTGTTCGCCGAATGTTCTTATCTGTCCTGATATTGGGACTTCGTAAATAATTAAGTATAGGTGTCCTCCAATCACTTGCATCGGCTTCATTATCAGCCGAATTAATGAAAAGAATATTTCTGGTAACCCCGGACGGTCCGGCGTCATCACGCGGACGGTCCGCGACCTGGGAATTTGGCTCTGCACTGGTTATCAGATTTTCAGTTTTGTGAAATTTCCCTTTCTTTATCCGATAACCTGATGCATCTTGTGCCAAATCGTTAGCTCTATGATTCTCAACTCTAGAGATATGCCGAATACTGAATTCGTCAAAAGAATGGATTATGCTCCAACATTTCTCAAGATAACTATTTAGAGTATCATCAAGACATTGATATTCTTCTAACACTTGTTGGACAACCAGCTGAGAATCACCAAATACCTTCACATGTTTTACTCTCATACCATTTAAAAGTTCTAAGCCGAATAGGAGGGCCTCATATTCAGCTTGATTATTAGTGCAATAAGTTTTCAATCGGCTAGAGAAGTCAAAGGAGACATTTCTTGGTGAAACAAGCACAATGCCAATTCCTTGCCCTTCATTGCAAACCGATCCATCAAAATATAAAGTCCAAGGAGTAATAGTGAGGTATGACATGTCTAGTTCATGAATATCATTAACCCGATGTTCTACAATAAAATCCGCTACGACTTGGCCTTTCATAGATTTCAATGGTTCATAGGCCAAGTCATATTCTATGAGTGCATAAGCCCACTTACCAATTCTACCACTCATAATTGGGTTATGCAACATGTATTTGATTACATCGGCTTGACCAGAAACAGTGCAATGACTAGACAGTAAATAACATCTACATTTGGTGCATGCATAAAACAAGCATAAGCATAACTTTTCAATAAAAGTGTACCTTGTTTCAGCATCCACCAACCTTCGGCTTAGATATGTCACCACATGCTCCTTCCCCTCAGTTTCTTGTGTCAGAACAGCCCCAATAACCTTGTCTTCAGCTGCAATGTATAATCTGAATGGTGCTCCTACTTGTGGTGCTTTTAACACGGGAGCCGAAGACAAGTATTTTTTAATGAGATCAAATGCTTCCTGCTGCTCTGCCCCCCAAGTGAATTCAGCATCATTCTTAAGCCGAAGGATAGGGGTGAAGGCATCAATCTTCCCGGCTAGGTTAGAAATAAACCTTCGTAAATAATTCACCTTGCCGAGAAACCTCTGCACTTCGACCTTACAAGTCGGAGGCCCCACATTCCGAATAGACTTGATTCGGTCAGGGTCTATTTCTATACCATGTTCATGGATGACAAATCCTAAAAACTTACCAGCCGACACTCCAAAAGCACATTTACGTGGGTTCATTTTTAAACCATACCGACGCATTTTATCAAAGGCTTTGCGCAAATCAGCTATATGAGAACTAAACTTAGCCGATTTGACTACAATATCATCAATGTAGACTTCCACAGTGTTTCCTAACAACTCATGGAAGATCAGATTCATAGCCCTCTGATAAGTAGCACCAGCATTTTTAAGACCGAATGTCATGACAACCCATTCAAATAAACCAATGAAGCCTGGACATATAAAGGCCGTTTTAGACGCATCTTCTTCGGCCATGAAAATCTGATTATATCCGGCATTACCATCAAGGAAGCTAATAATTCTATTTCCTGATGCATTATTGATTAATGTGTCGGCTATGGGCATGGGATATTCATCTTTAGGAGTTGCTTTATTTAAATTACGAAAATCAATGCATACTCTAAGTTTACCTGACTCCTTCTTCTCCACCGGCACAATATTGGAGACCCACTCTGCGTATCTGCAAGGTCTAATAAAATTAGCTTCTAGCAGCCGGTGGATTTCGTCCTTGATTCGTGGGAGAAGATCTGGACGAAATGTTCTAGCTTTCTGCTTGAAAGGTCTGAAACCAGACTTAATGGGCAGCCGATGTTCGACAATCTCTCGGCTTAGTCCAGGCATTTCAGTGTAATTCCAAGCAAAACAATCTGAATATTCCTTCAATAGACCGATCATCTCATTTCTAGAATCGGTCTCCAGGGTCTTGTTTACAAAAGTCGGCCTCGGAGTTTTACCATTTCCTATGTCAATCTCCTCCAAAGGATCAGCCGATGTAAACCCCTGTCCTAGTTTATCAAGATCTCTGAATTCCTCTATCATGTCCCCCACAGAGGAATCAGATGATCTTTGTGTGATGGCGGACTTTCCGGTCTCGGGGACCGGATCATCCGTAATACTATCTTTTCGTTGTGGTAGATGTTCAGTCTTAAAGTCTGAACTGTTCTGTGATAGACCAGACCATCCGGCTTTGAGGGCCGAATTGTCCGTGATCAAAGACTCATGAACTTTGTGTGTATTCATCGTTTAAACTCTATTTAGGATTCAGCCGATTCTCCATCGGCTCTAGCATTACAGGAATGAAACCTTTCTTATTTATACTTATGAACTGATAATCAGAAAAATCTACCCCTGTGAGACATGTAGCAGTCTCATAACTCCAGAGTATAGGGGCATCGGCCACAGCGATGCAGGCCGATACATCAGCATGTACTTGTTCTACCTCATCGCCTACCCATTGTATTAGCATTTGATGTAATGTAGAAGGTATACATTGATTAGCATGAATCCAATCTCTGCCTAGAATTAAACTGTAATTCCCTTCTACATCAGCGACGAAGAATGCAGCAGCAAGGGTCTTAGTCCCAATGGTTAATTCAACGGACGTGACTCCCCTGGCTTTAATCGAACTATCCCCAACACCGCTGAGGGTCATGTTGGTTTTGACAAGTTCATCATCTTGTTTACCTAATTTTCTATATAATGAATAAGGCATTAGATTTACAGCCGCCCCTCCATCCACCAACATCTTAGCAATCGGTATTCCATCAATGTGACCGCGCACGAAGAGCGGCTTTAAATGATTTACCGATTCCTTTGGTTTAGTAAAGGCGGCTTCTTTAGGACCAAAATCAAACTGGGCAGCAACAGGTTCATCGTCGCCAATGATAGTACAATCGGAAGAAAATGTAATAATATTTACATCCATACCTGGGCGTTCTGGAGAAGCCTCGTAGTCGACCAGGTCTTCTTCTAGCAGGTCGTCCTCTTCCATTGATGTTGTCGTGTTGTTGGAGGCTTCCTGATGAACGGCGGACGGTCCGCACGCAGGGGCCGGACGGTCCGCGCCTGGTGCAGGTCGTCCAGAGCCTTCCTGGTGAACGGCGGACGGTCCGCACGCAGGGGCCGGACGGTTCGCGCCTGGTGCAGGTTGACTTTCTATTTCTGTGGCCGTTTGTTTTTTCTCAACGGCCTTCGGTCTCCATTTCTTTTGCGGTGGCGGGTATAGTGGATGTGTGTCATTAAATGTCTTTTCCGTCTCCTTCTCCTGGCTCTCCTTTGCTCTTAGGCGCTGTAATTTTCTCTTTTGGGATCGTGTCAATCCTGCTGGGCACCATCGAGGCATGGAGTATTTTGGATCGGCTGTTTTGATGGTAGCCGTATCCTTTTCGGTTGAGTTGGCCGATTCGCCGAAAATCATCGGCCCTTTATTGTCTCCCTGTATGACAACATCTACAGTGCCTATTTTGATGATGTCCTTTTTTGTTGTTCTTTGAGTTCCTACAGGCATATGCCCCCCTGCCGGATTGGTCGGCCTAGGAGGCCGAGTAGTCCGGCAACATTGTTGGGCCTGTGCCTGGTGACTGGATTCAGCAGTGCTCAATCGGTCTTGCACTGGCGGTGCCAACCTATCAAAAACGGATGTTTGGGGTGCCCCCCAGGCGGGGTACTGTGGCATCCCAAATGGATATGGTGGCATGCCCCACATTTGATTTGGGACATATGGTGGAGGTAAGTATGTGTATGGATATGGCATAGATGGATAAGGAGGTGGAGGGGTCCATGTCGGCATGTTAGGTCTCAATTGTACAATAGGACCTTTCATTTCTTCTGATTGGTGATGTGGTCCAATCGGCCTGACCTGACGTTGCTCATGAATGGGTGAGCGGGGTCGCTTCGGTGGCCGGTCACTGGGGCCAGCCTTCTTTTTCACATATTTAGACAACAATTGATCGAAAGTCGGGCCAGGCTTGATCAGCTGACTAGCTGCTTTAAATGTATTTGTTTTCCATGTACCTATCTCTGGTCGTCGTGGTTTGAAGGTACGTGGTCGCTGCGAGTCCTGAGCATGGCCGGACCGTCCGCCGGAGCTCTCCGAACCGTCCGGTGGGGTCTCGGACCGTCCGCGCCTACGTGACGGACCGTCCGGGATACGCAGCACGGGTTCCTGTATCTGTCTCCCTGTCTGCGCTTGCCCCCCAGTACTGGAGGTTGTGATGGTCACCTTTAGGGTCTCCCCTCCATCGGGAGTCTTCTCGGCTACCACTTTCCTGCAAGAAACCTTATGATCCTCATCGGCCTTTTTAGAATTGCCGATGATTGCCTCTTTGCCTTTGCCTTTATCGGCCGTGTTTGGCCGAACCAGGACTTTCTTGCCCTCAAAGTCGATCACGTTCATTGGAAAGGGCTCTGTATCCACCTGCATTTCCTGAAATTTCAATCGTCCCTCATTAATGGCCGATTGAATCTGTCATCGGAATACATTACAATCATTAGTGGCATGAGAAAATGAGTTACGCCACTTGCAGTATTGTCGGCGTTTCGAGACCGGGGGGTCCCTAAGCCGACGAGTGAGTGTGCCGCGTGCCCCAGCCCAAATGGGTCGAGCGCGTGGGCGAGCGCGAAGGGGGGAAAGCGAGGTGGCCGGAGCCGAGTCGTGAGGGAGGTGGAGATCCCGCGGCCTTCGTGTTCGTCCCGCGCCCAGGTCGGGTGCGCTTGTAGTAGGGGGTTACAAGCGTCCACGCGGGTGAGGGAAGCGAGCGGCCCCAAGAGAGCGCCTGCCCCGTCCTCGTTCCCGCGCGGCCAACCTTCTCTAAGAAGGCCCTGGTCCTTCCTTTTATAGGCGTAAGGAGAGGATCCAGGTGTACAATGGGGGTGCAGCAGAGTGCTACGTGTCTAGCGGGGGAGAGCTAGCGCCCTAAGTACATGCCAAGGTGGCAGCCGGAGAGATCTTAGCACCCAGCTGGTGTGGTGTCGTGGCTGTCGGTGGAGCAACGGAGCCTGGCGGAGGGACAGCTGTCGGAGCTGTTGGGTCCTTGCTGATGTCCCCCTGCTTCCGTAAGGGAGCTGAGAGCCGCCGCCGTCACAGGGCTAGCAGGGCGCCATCATTGCCTATCTGGCGGAGCTAGCCAGATGGGACGTCGGTCTTGTTCTCTGCGGCCCGAGTCGGCTCGGGGTAGGGTGATGATGGCGCTTTCTGTTGACGTGGCGGACTTGTGCCCTAGGTCGGGCGACGTGGAGGCCCCTCCGAGGCCGAGGTCGAGTCTGTCTTCTATGGCCGAGGCCGAGCCCGAGCTCCTGGGTCGGGCGAGGCGGAGGTCGCTCGGCAGAGGCCGGGGCGGAGTCCGACCCCTGGGGTCGGGCGAAGCGGAGTTCGTCGTCTTCTGGGGCCTTAGCCCGAGTCCGAGCCCTGGGTCGGGCGGAGCGGAGTTCGCCGTCTTCCGGGGCCTTAGCCCGAGTCCGAGCCCTGGGTCGGGCGGAGCGGAGTTTGCCGTCTTCCGGGGCCTTAGCCCGAGTCCGAGCCCTGGGTCGGGCGGAGCGGAGTTCACCGTCTTCCGGGGCCTTAGCCCGAGTCCGAGCCCTGGGTCGGGCGGAGCGGAGTTCGCCGTCTTCCGGGGCCTTAGCCCGAGTCCGAGCCCTGGGTCGGGCGGAGCTTCCTATGGCGCCTTTGGCAAGGCCTGACTGCCTGTCAGTCTCACTCTGTCAAGTGTCACTGCAGTCGGGATGGCGCAGGCGGCGCTGCCCTTCTGTCAGACCGGTCAGTGAAGCGGCGAAGTGACGGCGGTCACTTCGGCTCTGCCGGGGGGCGCGCGTCAGGATAAAGGTGTCAGGCTACCTTTGCGTTAAATGCCCCTGTGACTTGGTCGGTCGGCGCGGCGATTTAGTCAGGGTTGCTTATTAACGAAGGCAAGGCCTCGGGCGAGCCGGAGATGCGTCTGCCGTAAAAAGGGAGCCTCGGGCGAGACGGAAACACCTCGGGGTCGGCTGCCCTTGCCCGAGGCTAGGCTCGGGCGAGGTGTGATCGAGTCGCTCGTATGGACTGATCCCTGACTTAATCGCACCCATCAGGCCTCTGCAGCTTTATGCTGATGGGGGTTACCAGCTGAGAATTAGGCGTCTTGAGGGTACCCCTAATTATGGTCCCCGACAGTAGCCCCCGAGCCTCGAAGGGAGTGTTAGCACTCGCTTGGAGGCTTTCGTCGCACTTTTTTGCAAGGGGTTTAGCCTTTCTCGGTTGCATTTTGTTCCGGTGGGTGCGCGCGAGCGCACCCGCCGGGTGTAGCCCCCGAGGCCTCGGAGGAGTGGTTTCACTCCTTCGAGGTCTTAATGCCTTGCGTAATGCTTCGGCTGGTCTGGTGGTTCCCTCATGCGAACTGGTCGTAGCCCGGGTGCACGGTCGGGGCCCAAGTTCTCGAGCTGGTATGTTGACGCTGTCAACGGTTTGGCCGGAGCCGGGTTTGCGAGAGCAGCCCTCGAGCCTCCGCACAGGGCGAGAGGGCGATCAGGGACAGACTCGGCTTTTTTACATACGCCCCTACGTCGTCTTTCCGCAAGGAGGAGGGGGGAGAGCGCCATGTTACCCTCGATGGGCACCGAACATGGTGTCTCCGGTGAGCTGCAAGCGGGTAATCCGAGTGGACGTCCGTGCCCCGTTCGTTGGGGGTCGGCTAGGGGCCCAGAGGCACGCCCAAAAGTACCTGCGGGTGATCTGCCGGACCCGGTCCCCTGGCGACGGGGTCCGAGGGCTCGATGCCTCCCTCCGATGGGATTCCGTTACAGGATCGCTCCCGCTGGTCTCGGAAATGTCCTAGGGTACCTCGGGAGCGCAGCCCGAGCCTCGGTTATGTATCGAACGTACCCCTGGTCATCCCTCGCTCGGGGTCTGAGGCGACTGTGAACCCTTCGGGGGGCCAGCCTTCGAACCCCTGATCAGTAATGGGCGCGGAGCCCGAGTAGCCTGAGGCGGCCGTGGAACCCTTCGAGGGGCTGGCCTTCGAACCTCTGACCAGTAGTGGGTGTAGGGCCCACGCGATCTGAGGCGGCTGTTGAACCCTTCGGGGGGCCAGCCTTCGAACCCCTGATCAGTAAGGAGGCTCGGAGCCTAGTTCCTTCACGGGGAAGGATCCCTTTCGGGGTATCCCCCTTTCCCGGTCCCTGTTGCAAGAGATAGAGAAAGAGGAAAAAAAGGAAAAAGGATACGAAACCGAACGACGCGGCGTACCTTTTTTGGTGCGGTTGTTTTGGCGAAGGCAAAGCGTCGCCCGCTGCTCCTGCCAGAAGCGCCGCCTGTCCAGCCGCGGAGTTAATGCGACGGGGCGAGTAGTTGGCGGGGCTGCCGTTACGAGTGCGCGAGCCGTTCGAGGAACGGGTCACGGGCACGTTGTCTTCACGCCGTGAGAGGGGGTTCTCTCGCTGCCTCCGGATGGGACGTGAGCTTGGCTGACGGCGTGACCGCTGCTCCCGCGTGCCTGCCACCGTCATCACTGCCGGCCCACTTTTGACCGCGTTGACCGCTGCGTCAGGCTGGCGCTGCTGGGTCGCGCGCTGGGTCGCCTCGAGTCACGGTATCGGTTCCGCAATCGAGGAGGTGTGGTGGTGGCGCAAGTGGTACAGTTGCTTGCATGCAGCATCCGGCGCGCCGGTCGCGCGACGCGTGGGCCTGGGCCTCCATGCTGGCGTGTCGGGAGTCGGAGAGGCGCGTCCACTTGGCGCGGTTGCATGCCGCCTGCATGGCTGCCCGCCCCTTTCGCCCGTTGGTCTGGGCAAAAGTGGAGGGTCACTTGTAACCGCTGGGCGGTTGCATGCGCCATGCGCGGCGGTTTGGCTTCTTCTGCTCGGAGCCGGTCTGCATGACATGCGGGACCCAGCCCCCGCGCCGCAGGGGAGGGCTTTGGAGCGTGTTGGAGAAGACTCAGCCCGTGACGGTTGGGGGCGCACGCAGGGAGAGTCGCCTTTAAAAGGAGGGCGACCCCTTTCGTAAGGCGACCATGTCTTCTTCCTCCCTTATGCACTGTGTCTTTCCACCTTCCGAGCCCCCGGATGGGGGAAACCGCTGTCCTTTCGCCCCATCGTTGGAGGAACACAACTCCGTGAGAGTTGGTACCTTTCAGCCATCGTTCGGCTTCAAGGATTTTCATCACACAACCCGGTTGCCTCCCTCCGCTGGTGGTCACCCAAGGTGGTGACCTCCAGCTCCTAGATGGGGAGAGGCGAACCGGGCTGTGGTCTCGGCCCCACCCTCAGTGTTGAGGGTGTTCGTCATCCTCGCCGGGGCGGGGAGTGAGGCGAGCCGGGGCTCTACCTCCTGCGCGGGTCGGCGGACCACCTCTTCTTCCAGCTTCTAGTGGTGGCAATCGCCCCTTAGCCCTACGGCGGAGACGTCCTCCAGCCATGTCGGGGAAGGCGAACTGTTGCTGCCCAGCTAGGATGCAACATTCCGTCCTCTTCCTTGCATTCGCGGCGAGGACGGCTGCGAGGATCTACCGGGATGCTTGGGGGCGACCCGCGTTTTGCTGGTGATTCGCCCAGAGCTTGTCGCTCCACGGGCTTCCCCGGCGTGGAGGTTGTCCATACCCGCGGAGACGGAACCGGAGTTCCGTTTGTAATGGCACTTCGAATGCCAGGGTTTTTTGTTCATTTCGGCTTTCGGGGCCTGAACATGTATGTGACTTCGGCACGGAGCCGTGTATTTTCCTCATTTTTGAGCACTAAGACTCGTCTGTTGACTATCTGAACCGCTTCACCAAGCATGAGTCACCCCGTGTCAAGGTGACGAGTGAGGTATCCGTATCCCGGAGGCGTAGGAGTCCCTCGGCTCGGTCGGCCTTGCTGTCCGAGGTTCCTCTAGCTTAGTTAAAGAGACCCCTCGGCCGCTCTTCGTCGAGCCGAGGCAAGGGGTAGCGATATCAGCATGAACAGAGGTGGAGTCAGCTCGAAAATGAAACCTGGTTGGCCGGAGCCTAGCCGGGTTGTCCATTGGCCGGATCGACGTCGGAGCTGATCAGCCGAGGCTTCGAACCGGGCTGGCGCCCTCGGAAGATGGTTGACCGAGGCCCAAGGGGTAACCGACCGAGCCGCCTGCTCGGGCCGGATTCCCGGAGAAGTCCCTGACAGCGATTGTTCGGGCGTGGTGATGACGTCGTCCTTCGGAGCGGAGACCCTCGGACCATGCCGCCGTCCGAGGCTAGGTCGGGCCTCGCCGAAGGTGTCGCTGATGCCGAGGGTGTTTCTGCCCCCTTCCAGCGCCAAGACCCGAGCCTACAGGATCAGATTGTCTTGTAGCGTGTGCCTTGTGCGGCCGTCGAGGCCAGAACACACACCCTCGCTGCGTTGTAAAGTTGCGTCTCTTTTCCTCTTGTTTCGAGTATCTGGACTTTTTGTCGGTAACAGGGATGTTTGTGCGAGCGAGAGTTGCTTCTCGCGGAAGGTGATGAGTGAGGTATCCGTATCCCGGAGGCGTGGGAGTCCCTCGGCTCGGTCGGCCTTGCCGCTTACGCGTACTTTCACCTGTCCATGAGGCCCTGTCACCGACTCGGTCGAGAAGGCTCGAAGGATCGCTTCGGCAGAAGGGCTTTCGAACGTAAAGACTTGTTCGATCCGCGGAGCCACTTTATCCGAACGCGAGTTACTTATCGCAGAAGGTGATGAGTGAGGTATCCGTATCCCGGAGGCGTAGGAGTCCCTCGGCTCGGTCAGCCTTGGCTGCTTACGTGTACTCCGTCGTTTCCAGGACCCACTTTTCGAAGTAGTCAAAAAGCACGAAAGACATTCTGGTAGGAGAGATTTTTTTTTCGAGGAAAATTTTGACGCAGAGGGGGTTTCCCCCCTTTTAGCCCCCGAGGGAGGGTCGGGCCTTGCCGAGGCGAGGCCGACCCTTCCTTGTTGACTAAACTTTGCGTGAGTGCGAGGTATATGAACAACTTGGAAACATCTTAAGGATAGAAGCGACGTAGCTGTTGGATGTTCCATGCGTTGCCGTAGACCTTGCCTTGACTGTTGGCCAGCTTGTACGTTCCGGGCTTCAGGACTTTGGCGATGACGAATGGCCCTTCCCAGGGGGGCGTGAGCTTGTGCCTCCCTCGGGCGTCTTGCCGCAGACGAAGCACCAGGTCGCCCACCTAGAGGTCTCGGGGTCGGACCCCTCGGGCGTGGTAGCGTCGCAGGGACTGCTGATACCGCGCCGAGTGTAGTAAGGCCCTGTCCCGAGCCTCTTCCAGCTGGTCCAGCGAGTCTTCTTGGCTAGCTTGGTTGCTTTGATCGTCGTAGGCCCTCGTCCTCGGGGAGCCGTATTCTAGGTCAGTGGGCAAGACGGCCTCGGCCCCGTAGACCAGGAAGAACGGCGTGAAACCCGTGGCTCGGCTCGGCGTTGTCCTCAGGCTCCAGACCACCGAGGGGAGTTCCTTCATCCATCGCTTGCCGAACTTGTTGAGGTCGTTGTAAATCCGAGGCTTGAGCCCTTGTAGAATCATGCCGTTGGCACGCTCTACTTGCCCATTCGACATGGGATGAGCTACGGCAGCCCAGTCCACCCGGATGTGGTGATCCTCGCAAAAATCCAAGAATTTTCTGCCGGTGAATTGGGTGCCGTTGTCGGTGATGATGGAGTTTGGGACCCCGAAGCGATGGATGATGTTGGTGAAGAACGCCACCGCCTGCTCGGACCTGATGCTGTTTAGGGGTCGGACCTCGATCCACTTGGAGAATTTGTCGACGGCGACCAGCAGGTGCGTGTAGCCCCCGGGCGCCTTCTGCAGAGGGCCGACGAGGTCCAGACCCCACACAGCGAAGGGCCAGGTGATGGGTATCGTCTGCAGAGCCTGAGCGGGCAGGTGGGTCTGCTTCGCATAGAATTGACACCCTTCGCAGGTGCGGACGATTCTAGTGGCGTCAGCCACCGCCGTTGGCCAGTAGAAGCCTTGCCGGAAAGCGTTCCCGACGAGGGCTCGAGGCGCTGCGTGATGGCCGCAAGCCCCCGAGTGTATCTCTTGCAGGAGTTCCTGACCTTCGGCGATGGAGATGCATCGCTGGAGGATGCCCGAGGGGCTGCGGTGGTAGAGCTCCTTCTCATCGCCCAGCAAGACGAACGACTTGGCGCGTCGCGCTACCCGCCGAGCCTCGGCTTGGTCGAGGGGTAGCTCTCCTTGGCGGAGATATTGCAGGTACGGGGTATGCCCATCTCGATCAGGCGTGACCCCGCTCCGCTCCTCCTCGATGCGCAGCGCCTCGCCCTCGGGGGCCGAGGGTTCCTCGGGCCGAACCGAGGACGCCTCGGGCTGGGCCGAGGACGCCTCGGGCTCGGGCGTGTCGTTGATCATGACGGAGGGTTGGTGCAGATCCCGGGAGAAGACGTCCGGGGGAACCGTCGTTCGCCCCGAGGCTATCTTCGCCAGCTCGTCCGCAGTCTCGTTGTAGCGCCGGGCGATGTGGTTAAGCTCGAGCCCGTAGAACTTGTCTTCCAGGCGCCGAACCTCATCGCAGTAGGCCTCCATCTTTGGGTCGCGGCAGTGGGAGTTCTTCATGACCTGGTCGATGACAAGCTGCGAGTCGCCGCGAGCGTCGAGGCGTCGACCGCCTCCTGGCCAGAGGCAAACTTGGTGGCGATGTCCATCAGCTCGCTCGCCCTGGTGGGGGTCTTGCAACCCAACTTGCTCACCAGGTCACGGCAAGTGGTGCCGGCAAGGAACGCGCCGATGACATCTGAGTCGGTGATGTTGGGCAGCTCGGTGCGTTGCTTCGAGAATCGCCGGATGTAGTCCCGAAGAGACTCTCCCGGCTGTTGCCGGCAGCTTCGGAGGTCCCAGGAATTCCCGGGGCGCACGTACGTGCCCTGGAAGTTGCCGGCGAAGGCTTGGACCAAATCCTCCCAGTTGGAGATCTGCCCCGGAGGCAGGTGCTCCAACCAGGCGCGAGCAGTGTCGGAGAGGAACAGGGGGAGGTTGCGGATGATGAGGTTGTCGTCGTCCGCTCCACCCAGTTGACAGGCCAGGCGGTAGTCCGCGAGCCACAATTCCGGTCTCGTTTCCCCTGAGTACTTTGTGATAGTAGTCGGGGGTCGGAATCGGGACGGAAACGGCGCCCGCCGGATGGCCCGGCTGAAGGCCTGCGGACCGGGTGGTTCGGGCGAGGGACTCCGATCCTCCCCGTTGTCGTAGCATCCCCCACGCCTGGGGTGATAGCCTCGGCGCACCCTTTCGTCGAGGCGGGCCCGACGGTCGCGACGATGGTGCTCGTTGTGTGCGCCCGGTGTAGACCGAGGCTTCCCGCATGAACCGGGAAGTCGCGGCATGAAGTTCCGAGGGGTACCCCTGTCTTCGGGAGGCAGAGCTCTCGGCCCGCCGGGCCGCAGCGCCTTCCAGGAGATTCTTGAGCTCTCCCTGGATTCGCCGACCCTCGGTGGTTGATGGCTCCGGCATCGCGCGGAGGAGCATCGTTGCGGCTGCCAGGTTCTGACCGATCCCGCTGGATGCGGGTGGCGGCCTGTCCCTGGCATCGTTGGTGACGCGGTGCTGGAAACCCTGGGGCAGGTGACGTATTTCTCCGGCCGGGGGCTGGCCCGCCCATACCTGCCCGACATCCTGGCGGATCGACTCGAGCGCTCCTGCTCCCTCGTCGAGCCTGGCCTGCGCCCCGCGGACTTGCTCGAGCTGTGGGTCGTGACCCCCCGCCGGAACGGGGACCACAGCTAGCTCCCGCGGGATGTCGGCGCGAGGCACTGGCCTAGGGAGATCACCATCCTCCGGCATGCCGAGACGGTTGCCTTCGGAGGGACCCCCTAGCTCGACGTGGAAACATTCGCGGCTCAGGCCGCAGTCCTTGTCGTCAAGGCTGCGGCTGCCGTCGGAACAGTCGGAGAGGCAGTAGTCACATGCGGTCATGAAGTCCCGCATGGCACTGGGGTTGCCAGATCCAGAGAAATCCCAGCTGATGCTGGGATCGTCATCTTCCTCGGACCCAGAGGGCCCGTAGGTCGAGACGTCCGTCAATCGGTCCCAAGGCGACCGCACACGAAACCCCAGAGGGGTTGCACTCGCCTCAACGTGAGCGCCCGCCAAAGCGAGGTCGCTAGGCGGGTTGAGGTCGAGTCAAAAGGACGTAGGATGGGAATCAGTCGGTACCTTTTGGTCGACGAGGAGCGACGTAGTCACATCGGGGACTGATTGCGCCGTCGTCTTGGGTACGAGGGCGACATCCTGCAGGCCCTCCGCGAGCGTGCTGGCGTCGTCCACTTGCTCAGGATTGGCGTGTCGCGGGGGGACGGCGCCCGCCTTCGTCTCAAACGCGAGGTCGACGCCCGACGCGTCCTCCGTTGGGGCGCTGGGGATGTCGATTCGCTCGACAGCCGACGGAGCGCAGCCTCCCGCCTGGCCTTGGTTGCCCCGCCTCCTCCTCCGATGGCGAGGGAGAGGACGGGGCGAGCTCGAATGTTGTTCTTCCACCACGCGGGGAAGACGTCGTCGATTCCGCCGCCGGCGGGCGGGCTGTCGGCCGCCATTGTCGTCGTCGCGTGGCGGTGGAAGGAGTATCATGTCGTAGCTGCCGTCGAGAGACATGAACTCGAGACTCCCGAAACGGAGCACCGTCCCGGGTTGGAGAGGTCGTTGGAGACTGCCCATCTGGAGCTTGACGGGAAACTGCTCGTCAACACGCAGCAGGCCCCTACCTGGCGCGCCAACTGTCGGCGTTTCGAGACCGGGGGGTCCCTAAGCCGACGAGTGAGTGTGCCGCGTGCCCCAGCCCGGATGGGTCGAGCGCGTGGGCGAGCGCGAAGGGGGGAAAGCGAGGTGGCCGGAGCCGAGTCGTGAGGGAGGTGGAGATCCCGCGGCCTTCGTGTTCGTCCCGCACCCAGGTCGGGTGCGCTTGCAGTAGGGGGTTACAAGCGTCCACGCGGGTGAGGGAAGCGACCGGCCCCAAGAGAGCGCCTGCCCCGTCCTCGTTCCCGCGCGGCCAACCTTCTCTAAGAAGGCCCTGGTCCTTCCTTTTATAGGCGTAAGGAGAGGATCCAAGTGTACAATGGGGGTGCAGCAGAGTGCTACGTGTCTAGCGGGGGAGAGCTAGCGCCCTAAGTACATGCCAAGGTGGCAGCCGGAGAGATCTTGGCACCCAGCTGGTGTGGTGTCGTGGCTGTCGGTGGAGCAACGGAGCCTGGCGGAGGGACAGCTGTCGGAGCTGTTGGGTCCTTGCTGACGTCCCCCTGCTTCCGTAAGGGAGCTGAGAGCCGCCGCCGTCACAGGGCTAGCGGGGCGCCATCATTGCCTATCTGGCGGAGCTAGCCAGATGGGACGTCGGTCTTGTTCTCTGCGGCCCGAGTCGGCTCGGGGTAGGGTGATGATGGCGCTTTCTGTTGACGTGGCAGACTTGTGCCCTAGGTCGGGCGACGTGGAGGCCCCTCCGAGGCCGAGGTCGAGTCTGTCTTCTATGGCCGAGGCCGAGCCCGAGCTTTTGGGTCGGGCGAGGCGGAGGTCGCTCGGCAGAGGCCGGGGCGGAGTCCGACGCCTGGGGTCGGGCGAAGCGGAGTTCGTCGTTTTCTGGGGCCTTAGCCCGAGTCCGAGCCCTGGGTCGGGCGGAGCGGAGTTCGCCGTCTTCCGGGGCCTTAGCCCGAGTCCGAGCCCTGGGTCGGGCGGAGCGGAGTTCGCCATCTTCCGGGGCCTTAGCCCGAGTCCGAGCCCTGGGTCGGGCGGAGCGGAGTTCGCCGTCTTCCGGGGCCTTAGCCCAAGTCCGAGCCCTGGGTCGGGCAGAGCTTCCTATGGCGCCTTTGGCAAGGCCTGACTGCCTATCAGTCTCACTCTGTCAAGTGTCACTGCAGTCGGGATGGCGCAGGCGGCGCTGCCCTTCTGTCAGACCGGTCAGTGAAGCGGCGAAGTGACGGCGGTCACTTCGGCTCTGCCGGGGGGCGCGCGTCAGGATAAAGGTGTCAGGCTACCTTTGCGTTAAATGCCCCTGCGACTTGGTCGGTCGGCGCGGCGATTTAGTCAGGGTTGCTTCTTAACGAAGGCAAGGCCTCGGGCGAGCCGGAGATGCGTCTGCCGTAAAAAGGGGGCCTCGGGCGAGACGGAAACACCTCGGGGTCGGCTGCCCTTGCCCGAGGCTAGGCTCGGGCGAGGCGTGATCGAGTCGCTCGTATGGACTGATCCCTGACTTAATCACACCCATCAGGCCTCTGCAGCTTTATGCTGATGGGGGTTACCAGCTGAGAATTAGGCGTCTTAAGGGTACCCCTAATTATGGTCCCCGACAAGTATGCACGACGTTTTAGCTCGTCGGCGGATGGAACGGTGTGATTTATTTTAATATTGCCATTTTTGAGTAGTTCGTCAAATATTTTATCACATTTACCAACATTAAACGTAAACTTAACCTCTTCTTGCCGTTTCTTTTGAACCGGCTGCAAGGAGGAACAAGCCGAAGATTTGGCCTGTTTTTGCCAAACCATTTCAGCAGCATACACTTCTGCTGATTCGTCATCTGAGCTACTTTGGTCGTATTCTACTATATGTACGTTGTGACGCATTGTTTTAGCAGTTTCTTTGCTCCGGCTTTCGCAAGCCAAAGCCCTCTGGTGTAACTGTGCTAGTGTAAAAAATTGGATGCCTTCTAATCTCTCTTTTAAATAATATCATAGACCGTTAAAGGCTAATCCTACTAGATGTTTTTCTGCTAAATGAATTTGAAAGCATCGGTTTCTTGTATCGCGGAATCTCCGGATGTAATCATTAACCGATTCGTCTTTTGTTTGTCGCAATGACACTAAATCTACCAAATCCAATTCATAATCACCAGAGAAAAAATGATCATGAAATTTTTGTTCTAGATCCCCCCATGATGAAATGGAATTAGGAGGTAAAGTGGCATACCATGCAAACGCGTTCCTGTTAGCGATAATGAAAATAAACGCACGCGAAATGCCTTTGTGTCTGCCAATTCTCCCAATTGTGCTAAGAACTGGCCTATATGTTCGCGCGTGTTTTTCCCTTGATCACCCGAAAATTTCGCGAATTCGGGTATTCTAGTTCCCTGTGGGTACGGGTGGTAATCAAATCGGCTGTCATAAGGTTTCCGATATGATTGCCCCCCAGGGACCATGCTTACTCCGAGCTTATCTCGGAACGCCCCGGCTATTTCTTCCCTCACTATATCAATGGCAGCCGGTGCAAGACCACCGGCTCTCTGGTCAAACATAGGTGGAGTTGGTTGCATATTAGTATGTTGTCGTTCCCCCCATTGGTTTGAGCTACATGGTGCATTCCCATTTGCCCTATATGGCTCATAGGTTTGATCGTTTCTTTCCGGCCTTTTAGGTGGGGCCGGAAAGCTTTCCTGGGCTCTGGATCCAGAATTAATGGGCTGGTGCATTGCATAATGTGATGGGAAGTGTTGCTGGGACGGGCGAGGATTCAGGTAATAATCCTCCTCAAAAGACTCATGCGCGGACTGTCCGGATATGTACCCGGACCGTCCGTGGTCATATGCGGACCGTCCATCATTGTATGCGGACCGTCCGACTAGGTAATTTGGGTTCTGTGTCATATGTGGTGGCTCGGGCGCATATCTAGGTAACTCATTAAAAATAGGCCCAACTGCTGTTGGCCCGGACGGTCCGCGCTCACGTGCGGACGGTCCGGGCATGTGCAGATCGGCTGGTTTGCTGCCGATTTGCGGTTGCTTAGGGTATGTGTCCATCGGCATCCCATAAAGGGGTTGTGACTGGTCGTGACAACCTGTAGCCGATGTGTTACGCGCGTTATCTCCTAACTCAACCTCGTGCGAAGGAAAATTTGCGGTACTAGATTTATCGAATGCACGTACTAGTCTCTTAAGATCGCTTTGCATACCCCCTATGATGTTCTGCATTTGTTCACGCTGATCTTCTACATAATTTCTAAGAGATTGCAGATCGTTGGTATTACTTACATTGGGGATATCTGGCGTGGGTTGGAGCGAAGCCGGATCCGTCGCCCGATGTCGGACGACCTTGTTGTTCCTGTCCACTTTGAAGTTGGCCAAGAACTTTGCTTTCGCCTCCTGGATCATCCGCTCCTTATGCTCCTCAAACTGGAGCTGCTCGTCAGTCGGCAAGGTTTCCCAAGTCGGCTCTATGATGTTGCTTAGAGAAATATCAGAGCTATCCTTTGAACCGGCCATTGAGGGCCGATCTGATGAGCTTAGATGTGTTTTCCCCAGCGGAGTCGCCAAAAAGTATGTTGACGCCTTTTCGGAGCGCCAAACACTCAACAAGAACCGTGGCGGTGCCCTCTGCACAGGGGCGGACGGTCCGCGCGCAGGGGCCGGACGGTCCGCGGCCTGATGCGAGGCGCGGTGGTGCTCTCTGCGCAAGGGCGGACTGTCCGCGGCCTGGGGCCGGACGGTCCGCGGCCTGGTGCGCGGCTAGGGCTCCTGCCTGACGGCCGGACGGTCCGCGCCCTGGGGCCGGACGGTCCGTGCGTACGCAGGGACGGCGGAAGATCGCCGACGGCGCCTGGATCTCGCTCCCGGGAGGGACCCCGTCGGGGAGTAGAGATCCTAGGTGGTGTCTAGGCTCGGGCAGGCCGACCTAGACTC
Source organism: Zea luxurians (assembly GCA_029449295.1). Lineage (NCBI taxonomy): Eukaryota > Viridiplantae > Streptophyta > Magnoliopsida > Poales > Poaceae > Zea > Zea luxurians. The sequence goes on along the minus strand of JAOPSE010000024.1, from coordinate 27,687,650 downwards.
CTCTAATCGACGTAGAGTCGAGGAGAGGCAGAGAATTTGGGGATTGGAAGACTAAACCTAAACTAGACTAGAACTACTCCTAGGATAAAATGCGAAATAGAAGTTGTATTGATTCGATTGATGATTACAAATCGGCCGTAGACCTCTCATTATATAGAGGAGGGGGGCTGGACCCTTTACACGACTGGATTCCGGGTTAATTCCGCAAATCTAGCCAACAAACATAGCTGTTGGGGACTTGTCCTCAAATGCTTCGAATTGAGAACAAGGCAACATAAAAAATATTAAATGATAGGATCCTTCGTCCTTCGGAACATTATTTCCCTTCAGGATATAATGTGCTTCGGACGAAGGTCATGAGAGACATACCTTCGTAAATATAACAAGTAACGACGAAGGGTTTATATAAAGCATGAAATATAATATAGACATCATTATAGAATCATTTCTATTTTATTAACATGGATAAATAGAAATGATTTCGAATTACAAATGTACCTTCGGTCCTGAGAGAAGGTAAGAAGTACAAGCGTGACGCAAAAGCAAAATGCCAAGTCAGCGTGAACAGTACGGGAGTACTGTTCATCTATTTATAGACGCGGGACGCAGCCCACGTAAAATTACATCCATGTCCATTACATTTGCTAGCGGCTTATGAAAATCTGTCGAGGCCCCCGAAGTCTTTTCATCTTTAAGTCGGTTCCCCTTTCCGATATCGCGACGAAGCTTCCCTGCACACAGCTTCGGCTGTGTACCGTCCTTCGTAGAACTTGGTAATCAGCTCGTCCTTCGTCTGGCTTAGGCTTCGTCCTGATCGTGCTTTATGTTCATAATTCTGAGTCCGAAGATACCTGTTCACATAATCCACTTGGAAAACATTGTCAAATCATGTTTTTGAGGACCTTCGGAGGACGAAGGCCCCCAACAGTAGCCCCTCGCAATATTAATTTATTAATAATAAATTCAGATTGCGATATGGACGAAGGCCTTGAGCCGAAGGTCCGAAAAAACACCTTCCCTTTGCTAGAATAGCAACATTCACTGACAAGCGGGGTCTTTCAATTTTCAGCGTCCTGGGCATATAAATAAGATCACATCACGAACTCATTTGGTACGCACACTTGCCATCTGCTTCGGTCCACTAAATTTTTAGCTCTTGTGCTTTAAGATTTGGTAGTCTTTTTGATTTTTAAGCTTCGGCCTCGAGAGCAGTTTTTAGCGTTTCCGAAGATGTCTGAAGGTAAAAAGATTTCTGCTGATACGAAGCTAAGTCTCGAGGAAGAGAAGAATCTGGGTTTCCTGATTGCGATGGCGGAGACCAACACAGAGAAAATCACCAAAGAGATTCTCGAAGGTCTATCCGAAGATACTAATGACAGCGACAGCTATGATGTAGAAAGTGGTGGAGAAGAGGCCGAAGATCGACCATGGCGGCCAAGTCACACAGTTTTCGGGAAGACCACTATCAAGCAGAATCATATTGATAATATGAGGGGGCGGTATTTTCGAGATATATCTATTGTGAGGGCTGACGCTGGAGAAAAGACTTCTCCCACCCCGGAAGAAGATGAAGTTGTAGTGTTCCGAAGCTTTCTTAAGGCAGGGCTTCGATTCCCTCTGAGCAACTTTGTTGTTGAGGTACTAAAGACATTTCAAGTCTATCTGCATCAAATTACTCCCGAAGCCATCATAAGAATGGGGGTGTTTGTCTGGGCTGCAAGAAGCCAAGGTTTGGAACCAAACGCTAAAAGCTTCTGCAACACTCATGAATTATTATACGAGACGAAGCCCTGGGGAAAGGAGCAATATCACAATAACTTTGGGTGCTACAGCTTCGGCGCCCGCTCCGGGTCAAGCTGCCCTGTGCCGACCTTTCGAAAAAGGTGGCCCGGAGCCTGGATGACTGAATGGTTTTATGTGAAGAATGACCTAACAGCGCAAGAGAATATGAAGAGTATCATCATGCGCCCAATCTGGCAACGTTTCGGACTTCGAAGGCCGAATATTGAAATGGACGAAGCGGCCGAAGAATGTCAAAGGGCCTTCGGGGCAGTCTGTTCTTTTATTGGGACAAGGGACTTGGTCCAGGAACACATTGCCTTCAGGGTATGGCCACTTTCAGAAAAGTGGGAAATGCCGACGGAAACCATCCAAGAGCCCGACGAAGGCGGACTAGTCAGATTAAAATACACATTCAAATATGGGGACAAATTTGTTGAACCTGACGACGACTGGTTGAAAAGCATTGAAATTTTAAGTGATGAACTTCTTGGAGCATATTCGAAGGCTGAGAACATTGCGTTATCAGCAGCCTTCGGAGGGCGAAAAAAGAAAAGACTCAACCGGGTGTTTGATGCGATCGGGTTCTTCTACCCTGACTATCGTTATCCCATTCGAGGGCAGAAAAGGAAAGACACAACCTCTGCAAAAGAAGAAGCTGCAGCTGCTCCTAGCGAGCCAGAACCAAAAAGAAAGAGGATAAAGGTTCTCACACATCGACCACGCCATATTGAACCAGCTTCGGTACCCGAGTTCACTGGAGAAACCTCTTCGGCTACCGGAGCTGAACAGCCAACCTTGCTGGCAGAAATTGTAGAGATGGCCGAAGCGCCGTCCACAGAAAAAATGGAAGAAGCGAAAAAACTGACTAGGAAAAACGTCAGAAGTTTTTAGTCCTGCAACAAATGTTGAAACAGCAAAGAACCAAAAGGGGCCAGCAGCGACCCCAAAAAGGAAAAGAATGGTAAACGTACTAGATGTCTTGGAGACAATTAAGTCTTCAAGCACAACTCCAAAAAAGAGTGTTGAAGTTGCTGAAGCTTCTACTGAAGCTTCGACGCAACAAGCTAAAGCCGAAGCTGGGCCTTCAGAGCCCTACAAGGAGCAACCTTCGGAAGCCGAAGCGATAAAAACATCAGAACCAATTTTGGTTGAAGAAACTGACACTGCCATCCCCGAAGCTTCTGCCAGCATGTGTGATTACATCATACGACATGCTTCGGGGAAAAAATTATCTGAAGAAGAAACTCATGAAGCCAGCCATTACGCGAAGGAGCTAAAATATCCGAAGGGGGCAGTAATATTCAATGGGACAAATGAAGATGACTTCTTATACTGCCTGCCTGATAACAAAGAGCTACCTGTCTGCCGAGAGATGGCGAGGAGTATCGGCTTCCCGAAGCTCGAAGTTGGATTAAGCGCCATGACGAAAGAGGATCTCGCAGACAGCCTTGCATATAATAGCCTAAAGGTATGGGAATTAAGCGCTTGGAAAAATCCTCTCTTTTAGATACGCAACTCATTCCTTTATACTTATATGGATTATTTTTCGTATAGGGCTTGATTCTAAGCAACGCTTTGAGAGCCCAAAAGAGCGCCGAAGATGAAAGCTATGAGATGGCGTTTAACAATTTACGCTCCGAAGTTATCAAACTGAGAAACGAAGCTTTAGAAAAGGATAAAATTCTGCTTACACTGATTGATAAAGTAAAGAAGGACGAAGCTGCTTCAAAGGCCCAGGCCGAAGCTCAAAAACGCGAAATTAAAGATCTTCAGAAGCAGCTAACTAGAGCCAAAGAGGAACGTGCGCTTGAGGAAACGAAACGAGAACTTAGTGATTTTATGGTCAACAAATTGGAGTTAAGTGTTAAAGAGCTTCGTGCTTCTCAGAGGGACTGTTATGTTAAATCTGTAGAATGCGTGAATAAAATTAAAACCAGTTTCGCCAGCGTAGGCGCCTTCTCCAGCGAAGAAAATTTCTCTCGAGGGAATCCCGAAGGTCCACTGGAATGGATTAGCCACGAAGCAGAGGCCTTCGAGGAGATCCTGAGCAGCCGCGGCGACATCTGCGCTTTTTCAGGCGCCAGAGGAATTGCTTCTGTCTTAGAGAAGAAAGGTTGCGAGCATGTAAAATTTTTAGCTCAGTCCGAAGCTGCCTTATCTTCCGAAGACATCAAGGACCCCTCGGCCGAAGCAAGCGTGGTTGGTGGTAAATTTTTTACTGATATCTGGAACGACATCGGCCGAGGAATGGCGCAAGAAATCATCCAAAGGAGCGAAAAAGGCATCCATGATGCTAGGAAAGTGGCAGAAGCTGTCGAAAAAAGTTCAGAGCCCGAAAGGAAATTAGGTACCAATTAGTTGCTCTTATTGCGTTGTAATTTTTATTTCAAACTTTGCTCAAGGTTTGTAAAAGTAGTAAAGAAATGTTCTCTTCTCTTCCCTCAGAAACTGCTGGATCGACTGCCGACCCCCACACAAAAGGGGATGAAGAAATTAAACAAATGGCCGAAACTATCATGGACAAAGTTGTTGACCAACTTTTAAATGAAGCCGCCGAAGCAGTATTGAGAGAAGATTAGATGCTATTTGGAAAAAAACATTTAAAGTGTAATCTATGTAACACTTTGTACATTTGAATGTAATATACAAGTCTCTTTTCATTATTGAATTCTTTACGATGCATGAAACTTTAAATACATACCATTTTTGAGCCTTCGGCGAAAAAACACCTTCCCTTCTTTTCATGCTTCGTGAAGAAGACATTCTTCGTTAAAATTATTCTGATGAATCACATCCATGCTTCGTGAACACATTCTCCGAAGCTATACTCCGAAGCTATACAATTTCGATATTGACCTGATAAAGCTCACCCATGCTTCGTAAAAATATTCACCGAAGCTGCATTCCGAAGCTATACAATTTCGATGTCACTTTCTCAAAGCATCCTTTCGAAGATTGAGAGTATCCCCTTCTCTTGCCAAATGCAATATGATGTATGATGCTTATGCTATGCAAAATGATGTGATGATGTTATGTTATACATGTGACATTTGTTCCGAAGATACACATAAAATATATTCGTAAGCTCTGCATTCCCTTAGGAACGTCTTTGGAGCTTCTTCGTCTTTTACTTAGACGGTTTCAGCGTTGACTTTTCGCTGTAAGCCTCCCTTAGGAGCTTCTTCGCCTTTTACTTAGGCGGTATCAGCGTTGACTTTTCGCTGTAGGCTCTGCATTCCTTTAGGAACGACTTTTGAGCAGAAAACTTACACTGCGCTCCCTTTGGAACGACTTTTTGTGACTCCATGAACTTACTCTGCGTTCCTTGGAACGACTTTCTGTTACTCCGAAGGATTCTTAATTCGAAGGCCCTCCTTGTTAACGGAAAAAGGTTTAAGCTTCAGCAACTTAGGCTTGTGGAGCAAATAGATTTTCCTCGTGGGAAACAACGAAATTATTACATGAAAAGTATCAATGTTTTTTGCTTCACAGAAAATAAAACTGAATAGAAAAGACTGCTATCAAAGGTAGGATATGTGTCAATAAATGTGTTTGGACTCTGGCACAGTGCTGTTGACTGTGCGAGCTTCGGATTGTTCTCTGAAGTCCCTTTGATGTGGAGCGTATTGACTCCCTTCTGGCTGTTGACCCTGTTGCAATGGAGGTGGGGGCGGAGGCTGTTGCCAGGAAGCTTGAGGTTGACTTGCCGAAGCTACAGAAGCTGCAGGGTGGTTGTCTATGTATTGTGGGATGTAAGGCGGATGATACGAAGCAGTATGCATGACCTGCTTCGGCTGAGTTTGTTGAGATGCAACTTCGGCAATTTCCTTTTGCTTCTGGATTGTAATATGGCACGTCCTAGTGGTATGGCCCTTGCCTTCTCCACAGAACAAGCAAAACAGTCTCCTTGGCTGATCTCCGAATCTTCCGCCGAAGCCCCTGGCGCCTCTGCCTCTTGGAGCTGGTGGCCGGAAGGAAGTTTGTTGTTGCCCCGAAGCCTGTGAGGAGCACTGCGGTCTGTTCTGCTGACTTCCCTTGTCATCATTCTGAGTGTTGTGGATGGACCGGACATGCCTCGGGTAGTATCTTCCTCCGAAGCCCCTGGTCATTTCAGAAAATCTGAAGGCCTCCTCCCTTCTTTGGCGAAAGTCATTGTCAGCACGAATGTACTCATCCATCTTTTGGAGCAGTTTCTCCAAAGTCTGAGGAGGCTTCCGAGCAAAGTATTGAGCTGCAGGTCCAGGACGAAGCCCCTTAATCATGGCTTCGATAACAATTTCATTGGGCACCGTTGGTGCCTGCGCCCTCAATCGTAAGAACCTTCGGACATACGCCTGAAGGTATTCTTCATGATCCTGAATACACTGGAACAGGGCTTGAGCTGTGACCGGCTTCGTCTGAAATCCTTGGAAGCTGGTCAGTAACATATCCTTCAGCTTCTGCCATGAAGTGATCGTTCCTGGCCGAAGGGAGGAATACCAGGTCTGAGCAACATTCCTGACGGCCATAACGAAAGACTTCGCCATGACTGCAGCATTGCCCCCGTACGAAGACACTGTTGCTTCGTAGCTCATCAAGAATTGCTTCGGGTCGGAGTGGCCGTCAAACATGGGAAGCTGAGGTGGCTTATAGGATGGAGGCCAAGGTGTAGCCTGCAGCTCAGCGGACAGAGGGGAAGCATCATCAAAAACAAAATTTCCCTGATGGAAATTGTCATACCAGTCATCTTCGTTGACGAAGCCCTCCTGATGAAGGTCTTTCTGATGAGGCCTTCTGTTCTGCTCATCGTGAGTAAGATGGCGAACTTCCTCACAGGCTTCGTCTATTTGCCTCTGCAACTCAGCTAGGCGGGCCATCTTCTCCTTCTTCCTCTGCACTTGTTGATGTAGCATCTCCATATCCCTGATTTCTTGGTCTAGCTCTTCTTCCTCGAGCGTCGGGCTGACGGCCTTTCTCTTCTGGCTTCGGGCCTCCCGAAGAGAGACGGGCTCTTGGTTGTGGTCCAGCGGTTGTAGCGCTCCTGCCCCAGCCGCTGAAGCTTTCTTCGGCGCCATAGCGAAGGTTTATAGCTTCCGAAGGTGTTCAGAAAAACTCGAAGTGGAAATGAGTTCACCGGAGGTGGGCGCCAATGTTGGGGACTTGTCCTCAAATGCTTCGAATTGAGAACAAGGCAACATAAAAAATATTAAATGATAGGATCCTTCGTCCTTCGGAACATTATTTCCCTTCAGGATATAATGTGCTTCGGACGAAGGTCATGAGAGACATACCTTCGTAAATATAACAAGTAACGACGAAGGGTTTATATAAAGCATGAAATATAATATAGACATCATTATAGAATCATTTCTATTTTATTAACATGGATAAATAGAAATGATTTCGAATTACAAATGTACCTTCGGTCCTGAGAGAAGGTAAGAAGTACAAGCGTGACGCAAAAGCAAAATGCCAAGTCAGCGTGAACAGTACGGGAGTACTGTTCATCTATTTATAGACGCGGGACGCAGCCCACGTAAAATTACATCCATGTCCATTACATTTGCTAGCGGCTTATGAAAATCTGTCGAGGCCCCCGAAGTCTTTTCATCTTTAAGTCGGTTCCCCTTTCCGATATCGCGACGAAGCTTCCCTGCACACAGCTTCGGCTGTGTACCATCCTTCGTAGAACTTGGTAATCAGCTCGTCCTTCGTCTGGCTTAGGCTTCGTCCTGATCGTGCTTTATGTTCATAATTCTGAGTCCGAAGATACTTGTTCACATAATCCACTTGGAAAACATTGTCAAATCATGTTTTTGAGGACCTTCGGAGGACGAAGGCCCCCAACAATAGCACAAAACTCGGAACCCTAAACTACTCTGCGCATGCGCGGACCGTCCGGCCCACAGGCGCGGACTGTCCGGACCGCGGACCGTCCGGCCTCAGGGCCGGACCGTCCGGCCGCTCAATATGGTGCTCAACAACATCATTTGGTATGCCACAAGAGCGAGCGTGGCATTGCCATTCCCGAAGGTACGACAGCCGCCCATGCTATCGAGCATATATAGTCCAGGTTTGGTGGTTTGAGGGACTAAAGATTAGTCCCTCCATTTTAGTCTCATTTAGTTACTAAATTAACAAACGGTAGGACTAAAACATGGACTAAATTGGTTTAGTCTCTAGTCCCTCAAGATGTGGCTAAAAGAGACTAAACCATATTAATTCCATATTTGTCCCTCATCTAATTCAATTGTACTAATAGCAGGAGAATGTTAAAGGCTATTTTAGTCTTCTTATAAGTCATTTAGTATATTCTTACTAATTTTAGTCCCTAAAACCAAACATGTTAGGGACTAAACTTTAGTCCTCTAACTAAACTTTAGTCCCTAAACTAAAGAAACCAAACATAGCCATAGTTGTAGCCGCTAATCTCCGACCATTCCCCCTCTCAAATCTCTCTATTTGTATTTTGTACCATATTTAAATACCTCTCCTTTAACTATTCTTCCCACTATTTCATCTCTTCTCCAATCATTCCCTTATTCAGCTCCCACTTTATCATTTAACTGAGTTATTTGATTTTTATACATCAATTTTTATAGTTTTAAAAATATTACTATATTTATAGTACCATAATATATATTGTTATCAGGTAATCACACTTGAAAAATAATTAATTTCACATATATTATCGCTCCTTAGTGGAGAGGGGGAGATTAGAGCTCTCTCTCCATAGGGGGGAACGTTTCTCTCACCGGCTTAGGGCTTGTTCGGTTCTACCTCAATCCATATGGATTGAGGGAGATTGAGGGGGTTTTAATCCCTAGCAAATCAAAATCCCTTCTAATCCGTATCAATCTACTCCAATCCATATGGATTGAAAATAACCGAACAAGCCCTTAAGGGGGCGGAGAGGGGGCAACGTTGCGTTGGAGCCGTTCAGGGAACAGCCACCGTAGCGAGGGGAGGGGGAGGGGGAGGGGCGCCGTTGGAGTATGCCTAACTGCACACACTATATAGTGATCGTGTTACACCTACGGTCCTATGGCTATAGTGATTTTTTTTTACTGTGATGTTGGCTCTCAATAAATTCGTAGGACGAAGGGTCCCGACTCCATAAGATATCAAGCTAATTAACATCAAACCGAATTGAATGTGGATCTATATGTGAAAGTTTTTTTTCTTGGACATTAACAATATGTTGTACATAATTGCAAGCCATGGCACGGCGTGCGTGCGAAGTCGCTAGTATATGTTGGTCGCTTGATTTTAGGCATTAATGATGTGTTTTGTTTGTGGAGTCACCCAATGCTTAATGAGGTGATACATCATAAGTTCATTCCATCAATTTTGGTGGAGTCAACTCACTCCTCATGTATATACTAATTATTAGCTTACGATGAATGGGGTGGTGATGGACCAATTCATTTTATTCAACAAACCAAAAAAAATATGAAGAGTGAGAAGAAGATGGATCACTTCATTTCTCAAACCAAACATACCCTAAGAGTCAAGGCAATACTATTAGATTAGGCTTCATCTTCATTCTTTTAGTCTCATATTCTCGAGGAGAAGATAGAATAAAGAGGATGAAGATGAAGGGTAAACAATCATATGGAACATAAAATATAATTGAGGATAGCATGGGACGTGAGTTAAACATGAAGCATATGATCCAATCTTAAGGGATATTACTTTACCTCAATCTTCTTCTCTATTTAACAGAAAAAATTACATGGGTACCTTGAGCTTTGTAAAGTTACAAGAAGAAAGTACAGCTCCGTAGGTAGATCGATGAATCCCACTCCGACCACCAAAAGTGTCTCAATGTATCAGATTGTTCCTCTATTTATTGGTGCGGGGTACAGCTTTGGCGAATTTACAATCATGTCTTAAAACCTATACATTTAAGCTACCACATATATTGAGTGTGATGTTCTCTTTTCCTCCTGCTATCTTGACGAATAAGTTTTGAAGACTTGTCATGATCTCACTCAGCTTCGTCAGTTATACACGCACAATATCTGTTTCAAGTTGTTGTCTTTGTGTCCATGTCCGTCAACAGCATAGGCTGAAGCCAATCTTCAGCATTACTCCTGTAGTATATGAGGATCTTCGGGGGGAATAATGCTCCTGGCCCAACAGTATATTTTCATTGACATCTCTCCTACTTCACGGTGAATTTTCGCTTTGGATTAATGTTACCTGTTTGAATTGCTACAGCTACAATCTTTAGAGACCAAAAAAAAAACAGTAAAGGCAAGCGAACAGGTTGGAAGTCACAAAGTGCCAAATTAATTAAAAGCGGTAGCCTTCTTCTACATCGTATCGTCATGACACAGATCAGCTATCTAGGAGTACTCTACTAATTAACTACGTACCAAAGTGGTCACATTACATACAGCAAGCAAAGCATGTGAACCAAAGTTATACACAAGGACATGGAACAAACGAATCGTTTGGCCCGGCCCAAGTTGGTCTGGATGAGGACGATCGCTGTGGCACCAGGTGGCAGGCGCCAATCGCGTCGGCATCACCAGTGACCACCACCTAGTCCTTGTCTCCTCCACCTGTCGTCGTCGTCCACCCCTGTACCACCTCGGCCAGCGCAGCGGCGGCGGCGCCCCCGTCGCGGAGCCCCTCGGCGGCGGCCTTCTGCAGCTCGGCCACCTTGGCCCTGACCGCGGCGCCCTTCCCTTCCCCGCGCATCACCTCGCGCACCGTGTCCGCGATAATCTCCCTCCGCTTGGACGACTCGGGCACCCGGAGCGCAGCGCCGACGCCGTCGGAGAGCAGCACGGCGTTCTGCCTCTGCTCGGCGTAGAGCGGCCACGCCACCATGGGCACGCCGTAGACGAGGCTCTCGAGCACGGAGTTCCAGCCGCAGTGGGTGAGGAAGGCGCCCGTGGCGGCGTGCGCCAGCACCTGGGTCTGCGGCGCCCAGGACGGGACCACCAGCCCCACGCCGGCGGCGCAGGTGCGGTCCACGAAGCCCTCGGGGAGGTAGGCGAAGGGGTCGCGCTTGCTCTCCGCGTCGTAGTAGTTGTCGTTGACGGCGCCCCCGTCGCTGGGGCTCCGCACCACCCACAGGAACCGCTGGCCGCTGAGCTCCAGCCCCAGCGCCAGCTCCCGCATCTGCTCCGCCGGCAGCGCGCCGCCGGACCCGAACGAGACGAACACCACCGACCGGGGCGGCTGCCGGTCCAGCCACTCCAGGCACGGCGACGACGACGCGCCGTCCTTCCGCCCGCCGCCGCCGGCGTCGGCGTGGATGAGCGGGCCGATCGGGTACACCGCGGGCCACCGGCGGCTGGGGCCGCCCGGCTCCGGCTGGCGCAGGACCTTGGCGGGGCCCGGCTCGACGGCGTCGAACGAGTTGACGAGGATGGCGTGCGCGTCCCGGTACTTGGCGCCGTGGTGCACCATCCAGCGGTAGCAGGGGTCGGCCTTGTCCTGCAGCGGCATGAGCACGTCGGGCCCCGGGACGGGCACGCACCCGGGCAGGCGCAGCGGCTCCGGCATGTCCCGGAACGCGCCGGGCACGGCGGCGTCCAGGTCCGGCAGGTGGAGGATGAGCGTGAGCACGTGCAGGTTGGATGGGAAGAAGATGCACCTGCGGCGGACCCCCGCGGCGCGGGCCGCGTCCAGCGAGTCGGCGCCGAAGAGGTCGGCCACGAAGGCCGCCAGGCGGCCGGCCGTGCTCCGCCTGAGGTCGGCGAGGACGGCCGTCAGCGCGGGCACCGAGCGCGCGCACTCCTCCGACATGCGCGTCTCGATGGCGGCGGCGCGGGGCAGGTCGGAGAGGTCGACGGGCGGGAGGGACAGCGAGGACACCGCGGGCGGGAGCGAGGCCAGGAACGCGCGCTGCGTGGGCGACGCCGTGGACGCGAACGTGATGAGCGTGGCCGTGGCGCCGTGCCGCGACGCCAGCCGCTTCGCCAGCTCCGCCAGCGGGATCAGGTGCCCCATCCCGGGCGTCGCCAGCATCGCCACGTGCGGCCCGCGGTTAATTTTGCCGTTGCAGCAGGCGGAGGCGGAGGCGGTGGCGGAGCCGTTGCTGCCGCCGTTGTCCATTTTGGCGCGCCTGTCTTTTTCTTTTCTTTCTTTCTTTCTTTTGCTGCACTGGGTGGTGCCTGAATGACTGAGTGATCTGATGATGTCTGTGGTGGTGGTGGTGGTGCGCTTGGCCTGCTGCCCGGATGGTGCGGCCGGGGTTTATAAGGGAGCGGGGCGGGGAGGGAGAGGGAGGTAGCCGCAGCCGTCGTGGTGGGTTGGCGCGAGTTGTCTGTCGCGGCGGGAAGTGGGGCGGACGCAATAATGCAGCCATGATGTGTGAGGTCAGCGACATGTCATCCTCACGCACGCACGCTCGTAAAGGCACTTTTGGGTGGCTCTTGCCTCTTGGGCTGGGCTATTTCTTGCTTTTACTACAGAATCTCGGATTGGACCTTCTTCACCACGGATTGATCTTTTTTTTTAAAAAAAAACCTAAAATTACACGCTGGTTGGGGTTTGAACCCAGGTTATAATAATAAGGAACAAACGAGCTCTGAATAAACTCATGGAATGAACACAAGAGTTTCTCCGCCGTCATCGCTTCAGAAACAGATCTGAAGCGGTCCAACTTTTGGGCGTTGAGGAGTTGGTGTACATCGCATGGGTCGTCAACTCTGGTAGGAGTTGGCACACACGTGTGTGTAGGTGTTTGTCCCGGGTTTGGTCTCTAGGGCTGGAAAATTAGCTCGAGGCTCGCGAACCGGCTCGAGCTCGGAGCGGCTCGGCTCGGATCGGAGCGGCTCGCGAGCCTCGAACGAGCCGAGCCGAGCCTCTTCTTCGAGCTCGTTTTTGCAGCGAGCCGAGCCGAGCCGGCTCGTTCCAGCTCGCGAGCTGGCTCGCGAGCCTTGCAAAAATGATCAATTTATGGAATAATAATGAATGTTAGATAATTTTATGGATAATAGCTCATTTTTTAGTCTTTGATAATGAATATATTACAAGTTATAGTTTAATTTACTCATAATGTAGAATGATGATTCTATATTTCAAATTTATATAATGTTAATTCACTAAATAATGCAACGATAAGTACCAGAATATGGCTCGCGAGCCGAGCCGAGCCGGCTCGCGAGCCAAGGTCGAGCCGAGCCGAGCCTCTTTCGCCAGCTCGTGGAATGGACGAGCCGAGCCGAGCCGAGCTCGTTCAGGCACCGAGCCGCACCGAGCCGAGCCGAGCCGAGCCGAGCGGCTCGGCTCGTTTCCAGCCCTATTGGTCTCTGCGAGACGCCCACGCCCACTCCGAGGTTGACAGTGCCGACTTTTGCTTGCTTAGGCATGGGCCCGCTTGTATATACTCTGTTAGCTCCACTCCAGCTTGTTCGAGACGAACCACTCACAAGCCATCGTCTGCATCGGCCATTCAAAATACTGACTGACTGACTTCGGTGAAAATCAGTGAAAATGCATTTCTCTGTTTGTGCTTGCAGCTAGAAGCTTTTTTTTTGAAAAAAAAACTATTTTCATCCCTTTTCAGTTAAAACATGTTCGCTTAACTTTAATCTGTACTGTTTTCTACCGTTTCTACGGTGTGTTTTTTCTCTCTCTATGGATTGCAGTAGTTAAAATAGCCAGCTTTAGTCCGAATCGAACAAGATTTTTAAAATGTCCTCGTGCAGTTGTGCTGGTGACGCCGGTCGAGATTTAAAATGTCCCAAGCCAGTTTGTTCTCTCTTCATCTAAAGCTTAATTACACAATCGCACACCAATCATGCATGTCACGTAGCATTATTAGTATATCCACGAAGCATAACACGACACCCCCGCCTTCCTTTTTTTTTCCTTTGTCACGTAGCGTTATATATATATATATATATATATATATATATATATATATATATATATATATATATATATATATATATATATATATATATATATATATATATATATGTCGGTGTTTCGAAACCCGGGAGTCCCTGGACCGACGAGTGAATCGTCGCCGCGTGCCCCAGCCTAGATGGGTCGACGCGAGGCGGAACACGAAGGGGGAAAGGATGCAGCCGGAGGGAGGCACACGTGAGAGAGTGGATCCCGCGGCCTTCGTGTTAGCCCCGCGCCTGAGTCGGGTGCGCTTGCAGTAGGGGGATACAAGCGTCCACGCGGGATTGGGAGCGAGCGGCCTTGCGCGAGCACCGTCCCGTCCTTCTCCGCGCGGGCCAACCAACCCTCTGTAAGAGGGCCCTGGTCCTCCCTTTTATAGGCGTAAGGAGAGGATCCAGGTGTACAATGGGGAGTGTAGCAATGTGCTAACGTGTCTAGCGGTGGAGAGCTAGCGCCCTAAGTACATGCCATCGTGGCAGCCGGAGAGGTCTTGGCACCCAGTTTGCGTGGTGTCGTGGCTGTCGGAGCAGTGCTGGAGCCTGGCGGGAGGACAGCTATTGGGGCTGTCGAGTCCTTCCTGACGTCCTCTTGCTTCCGTAAGGGGGCTGAGAGCCGCCGTCGTCACAGGGCATGCGGGGCGCCTTCATTACTCGCATGGTGGAGCGAGCCAGATGGGACGTCGGTCTGGTTCCTCGTAGCCCGAGTCAGCTCGGGGTAGGGTAATGATGGCGCTTCCTGTTGACGTGGTCGGTCCATGCCCTAGGCTGGGCGAGGTGGAGGCTCCTCCGAGGTCGAGGTCGAGGTCGAGCCCCCGGGTCGGGCGAGGCGGAGTTCGTCGTCTTCCGGGGCTGAGCCCATGTCCGAGCCCTAGGGTCGGGCGGAGCGGAGTTCGCCGTCTTCCGGGGCTGAGCCCGAGTCCGAGCCCTTGGTTGGGCGGAGCGGAGTTCGCTGTCTTCCGGGGCTGAGCCCGAGTCCGAGCCCTGGGTCGGGCGAGGCGGAGTTTTCTAAGACGCCCGAGGCCGGCCTTGGCTGCTGTCAGCCTCACTCTGTCGGGTGGCTCAGCAGTCGGAGCGGCGCAGGCGGCGCTGTCCTCTTGTCAGTCCGGTCAGTAGAGCGGCGAAGTGACTGCGGTCACTTTCGGCTCTGTCGACTGGTGGGCGTGCGTCAGGATAAAGGTGTCAGGCCACCTTTGCATTAAATGCCCCTGCGATTTGGTCGGTCGGCGTGGCGATGTGGCCAAGGTTGCTTCTCGGTGAAGACTGGGCCTCGGGCGAGCTGACAGTGTGCCCCTTGCTGGAGGGGGGTCCTCGGGCGAGACGTAGGTTCTCCGGGGTCGGCTTCCCTTGCCCGAGGCTAGGCTCGGGCGAGGCACAATCGTCTCCCTTGAATGGACCGATCCTTGATTTAATCGCACCCATCAGGCCTTTGCAGCTTTGTGCTGATGGGGGTTACCGGCTGAGATTTAGGGGTCTTGAGGGTACCCCTAATTATGGTCCCCAACAGTAGCCCCCGAGCCTCCAAGGGAGTACTAATACTCGCTTGGAGGCTTTTGCCGCACTTTTTTGCAAGGGGACCAGCCTTTTTCGGTTGCATTCTGTTCCGATGGGTGCGCGCGAGCGCACCCGCCGGGTGTAGCCCCCGAGGCCTCGGAGGAGTAGTTTTACTCCTTTGAGGTCTTAGTGCGTTTCGCAACACTTCGGCTGGTCTAGTTGTTCCCTCATGTGAGCTGGCCGTAGCCCGAGTGCACGGTCGGGTCCCAAGTTCTCGGGCTGGTACGTTGACGCTGTCAACGGTTTGGCCGGAGCCGGGTTTGCGAGAGCAGCCCCCGAGCCTCTGCACAGGGCGAGAGGACGGTCAAGGATAGACTCGTCTTTTTTACATACGCCCCTGCGTCGCCTTTCCGCAAGAAGGAGGGGGGAAAGCGCCATGTTGCCCTCGGAGGGCGCCGAACATGGTGTTTCCGGTGAGCTGCTGGCGGGTAATCCGAGCGGACGCCCGTGCCCCATTTGCTAGGGGTCGGCTAGAGGCCCGGAGGCGAGCTCCAAAAGTACCTGCAGGTGATCTGCCGGACCCGGTCCCCTTTGACGGGGTCCGAGGGCTCGATGCCTCCTTCTGATGGGATTCCGTTACAAGATCGCTCCCGCTGGTCTCGGAAATGTCCTAGGGTACCTCGGGAGCGTAGCCCGAGCCTTGGATATGTATCGAACGTACCCAAGGTCATCCCTCGCTCTGTGTCTGAGGCGACTATGAACCCTTCGAGGGCCAGCCTACGAACCCCTGATCAGTAATGGGCGCGGAGCCCGAGTGGCCTGAGGCGGCCGTTGAACCCTTCGAGGGGCCGGCCATCGAACCTCTGACCAGTAGTGGGCGCAGAACCCAATCGATCTGAGGCGGCCGTTGAACCCCCCCGAGGGGCCAGCATTCGAACCTCTGATCAGTAGGGAGGCTCGGAGCCTGTTTCCTTCACGGAGAAGGGTCCTTTTCGGGGTATCCCCCTTTCCCGGTCCCTATTGTAAGAGAGAGAAAGAGGAAAAGGAAAAGGATACGAAGTCGAATGACGTGGCGTACCTCTTTCGACGCGGTCATTATGGTGAGGGCGAAGCGTCGTTTGCTTCTCCCGCCTGAGGCGCCGCATGTCCCGCCGCGGAGTTAATGCGACGGGGCGAGTGGTTTGCGAGGCGGTCGTTGCGCGTGCGCGCGCCGTTCGAGGAACGGATCACGGGCGCACCGTCTTCACGCCGTGAGAGAGGGCTCCCTCGCTGCCCCTGGATGGGATGTGAGCTTGGCTGACAACGTGACCGCTGCTTCTGCCCGCCTGTCACCGCCATTACTGTCGGCCCATTTTTGACCGCATTTGACCGTCGCGCTTGGCTGGCACTGCAGGGTTGCCTCGAGTCGCGGTATTGATTCCGCAGTCGAGGAGGCGCGGTAGTGGCGCGAGTGGCGGTGCAGTTGCTCACACGTAGCAACCGGCGCGCCGGTTGCATGACGCGTGGGCCTGGACCTCCATGCTGGGCTCGTTGGAGTCGAAGGGGCGCGCCCACTTGGCACGGTTGCATGCCGCCTGCATGGCTGTCCGCCCTTTCACCCGCTGGTCTAGGCGAAAGTGGAGGAGTGCTTGTAACCGCCGGGTGGTTGCATGCACCGTGCGCGCGTGGCGGTTTGGCTTCTTCTCCCCTGGACCGGCTTGCATGACGTGTGGGACCCAGCCCCCGCGCCGTGGGGGGGAGAATCGTGGAGCGTGTTGGAGAAGACTCGACCCGCAACGGTTGAGGGCGCAAGTGGGGAGAGTCGCCTTTAAAAGGGGGGCGACCCCTTTGGAGGGCAACCATGTCTTCACGCTCCCCACATGCACCGTGTCTTCCCACCTTCCGAGCCCCCGGGCGGGGGACGCCCGGAATCCTTCCGTCTTGTTGTCAGAGGAACGCAACTTCGTGGAAGTTGGTACCTTTCAGCCATCGTTCGGCTTCAAGGATTTTCATCATGCAGCCCGGCAGCATCCCCTCGCCGGTGGTCACCCAAGACGGTGACCACCAGCTTGATGGCGGAGAGAAGCGAACCGGGCTGCGATCTTGGTCCCGCCCTCAGCTTCAAGGATGTTCATCATCCTCGCTGGGGCGGAGGCTAGGCTGAGCCGGAGCTCTACCTCCCGCGCGGGCCGGCTGGTCACCTCCTCTTCCAGCTTCTGGTGGTGGAAACCATCCTCCAGCCTTGCGGAGGAGGCATCCTCCAGCCATGTCGGGGAAGGCGAACTGTTGCTGTCCAGCTAGGATGCAACATTCTGCCCTCCTCCTGGCTTTCGTGGCGAGGACGGGAGTGAGGACCTGCCGGCGCGCCTTGCCGACCGTCGGCGTTGGTGGAGAGGCGGACGCCGCCGTCCGTGCTGATGTGGTGGCAGCCGGAGGAAGCTCCCCCCTCATTGAGGCCGTCGGCGCCGCCCATGGGCCGGCCCCCGGCTCTTTGGCTTTGATGTCTGTTTCGCGTCCCTTGAGTAGGGACGCGAACGAAAGCCTTCCGGTGGCCGCGCCCGTACTGGGATCATGGCTGCTGCTGTGGGGTCGGAACCAGAGTTCCGTTTGTAATGGCACCTTGAGCGCCGGTGTTTTGTTCAATGCGGCTGTCGAGGCCTGAACGTGTATGTATTTTCGGCACGGAGCCGTGTTTTTTCTTCGTTTCGAGCACTAAGACTCGCCTTGTCGATTATCTGAACCGCTTCACCGAGCGTGAGTTGCCTCGTGCAAAGGTGACGAGTGAGGCATCCGTATCCCGAAGGAGTAGGAGTCCCTCGGCTCGGTCGGCCTTGCTGTCCGAGGCCCCTCTTGCTTAGTTAAAGGAACCCCTCGGCCGCCCTTCGATGAGCCGAAGCCGGAGGTAGCGGTGTCAGCACGGACGGAGGCAAAGTTGGCTTCGAAAAGGAGGTGTGGTTGGCTAGAGCCTGGCCGGGTCGTCCACTGGCGGAACCGACGCCGGGGTTGAGCTGCCGAGGCCACAAGCCGAGCTGATGTCTTTGGGGGACAGCTGGCCGAGGCCTCGGGGTGGCCGGCCGAGCCGCCTGCTCGGGCCAGATTCTCGAAGAGGACCCTGGCGGTGATGGCCCGGGCGTGGTGCTGATGCCGTCCTTCAGAGTGGGGGCCCTCCGACCGCGTCGCCGTCCGAGGCTAGGTCAGACCCCGCCGAAGGTGTAGTTGATGCCGAGGGTGCTGCTGCCCCCTTCGGCTGTCGACGTCCGAGCCTGCAGGATCAGGTTGTCTTGTAGTGTGTGTATGTTTTCTGCGGCCGCCGAGGCCTAAACACACCGTCGTCGTGTTGTAAAGCTGCGTTCCTTTTCCTCTTGTTTCAAGTATTCGGACTCATCTGTCGGTAACAGAATTGTTTGTGCGGGCGAGAGTTGCTTTTCACGGAAGGTGATGAGTGAGGTATCCGTATCCCGGAGGCGTAGGAATCCCTCGGCTCGGTCGGCCTTGCCGCTTACGCGCGCTCTTACTCGTCCATAGGGTTCTGTTACCGACGCAGTCGAGAAGGCCCGAAAAACCATTTCGGCAGAGGAGCTCTCGAGCATGAAGACTTGTTCGGTTCGGGGAGTCACTTATCCGAGCGTGAGTTACTTATCGCAGAAGGTGATGAGTGAGGTATCCGTATCCCGGAGGCGTAGGAGTCCCTCGGCTCGGTCAGCCTTGGCTGCTTACGTGTACTCCGTCGTTTTCAGGATCCACTTTTGAAGTAGTCGAAGAGCACGAAAGGCATTCTAGCAGAAAAGATTTTTTTTCGAGGAAAATTTTGACGCAGAGGGGGTTGCCCCCTTCTAGCCCCCGAGGGAGGGTCGGGCTCTGCCGAGGCAAGGCTGACCCTTCCTTGACGACCAGACTTGGTGCGTGAACGAGGTATACGAGCAACTTGAAAGCATCTTAAGGGTAGAAGCGACGTAGCTGTTGGATGTTCCAAGCGTTGCCGTAGACCTCGCCTTGACTGTTGGCCAGCTTGTATGTTCTAGGCTTCAGAACCTTGGCGATGACGAACGGCCCTTCCCAGGGAGGCATGAGTTTGTGCCGCCCTCGGGCATCTTGCCGCAGTCGAAGCACCAGGTCGCCCACCTGGAGGTCTCGGGACCGAACCCCTCGAGCGTGGTAGCGTCGCAGGGACTGCTGGTACCGCGCCGAGTGTAGTAAGGCCATGTCCCGAGCCTCCTCCAGCTGGTCCAGTGAGTCTTCTCGGTTGGCTCGGTTTCTTTGGTCGGTGTAGGCCTTCGCCCTTGGGGAACCGTATTCTAGGTCTGTGGGCAAGATGGCCTCGGCCCCATAGACTAGAAAGAACGGTGTGAAGCCCATGGCTCGGCTCGGCGTTGTCCTCAGACTCCAGACCACCGAGGGGAGTTCCTTCATCCACCGCTTGCCGAACTTGTTGAGGTCGTTGTAGATCCGAGGCTTGAGTCCTTGCAGGATCATGCCGTTAGCCCGCTCCACTTGCCCATTTGTCATGGGGTGAGCCACGGCAGCCCAGTCCACCCGAATGTGGTGATCCTCGCAGAAGTCCAAGAACTTTCTGCCGGTGAACTGGGTACCGTTGTCGGTGATGATGGAGTTTGGGACCCCAAAGCGATGGATGATGTTGGTGAAGAACGCCACCGCCTGTTCGGACCTAATGCTGTTTAGGGGTCGGACCTCGATCCACTTGGAGAATTTGTTGATGGCGACCAACAGGTGCGTGTAGCCCCCGGGTGCCTTCTGCAAGGGGCCAACGAGATCCAGACCCCACACAACAAACGACCAGGTGATGGGTATGGTCTGCAGAGCCTGAGCGGGCAGGTGGGTCTGCCTCGCGTAGAACTGACACCCTTCGCAGGTGCGGACAATTCTAGTAGCATCGGCCACCGCCGTCGGCCAGTAGAATCCTTGTTGGAAGGCGTTTCCAACGAGGGTTTGAGGTGCTGCGTGATGGCCGCAAGCCCCCAAGTGTATCTTTTGCAAGAGCTCCTGGCCTTCGGCGATAGAAATGCTTCGCTGGAGGATGCCTGAGGGGTTGCGGTGGTAGAGCTCCTTCCCATCTCCCAGCAAGACGAAATACTTGGCGCGCCGCGCCAACCGCCGAGCTTCGGCTTGGTCGAGGGGCAGCTCCCCTCGGTGGAGATATTGCAGGTATGGGGTCTGCCAGCTTTGATTAGGCGTGACCTCGCTGGGTTCCCCCTCGACGCGCAGTGCCTCACCCTCGGGGGTCGAGGGTACCTTGGGCTGAGCCGAGGGCACCTCGGACCATGCCGAGGGTACCTCGGACTGGGCTGAGGGTACCTCGGACTGAGCCGAGGGTGCCTCGGGCGGAGCCGAAGGTGCCTCGGGCTCGGGCGTGTCCTCGGTCTTGACGGAGGGTTGATGCAGGTCTCGGGAGAATACGTTCGGGGGAACTGTTGTTCGTCCCGAGGCTATTTTAGCCAGCTCGTCCGCAGTCTCGTTGTAGCATCGGGCGATGTGGTTGAGCTCGAGCCCGTAGAACTTGTCTTCCAGGCACCGAACCTCATCGCAGTAGGCTTCCATCTTCGGGTCGCGGTAGTTGGAGTTCTTCATGACTTGGTCGATGACGAGCTGCGAGTCACCGCGAGCGTCGAGGCGTCGGACCCCTAGCTCGATGGTGATTCGCAACCCGTTTACCAGAGCCTCGTATTCAGCCACGTTGTTGGACGCCGGGAAGTGGAGGCGTAGCACGTAGCGTAGGTGCTTCTCGAGGGGCGAGATGAAGAGGAGGCCTGCGCCGGCCCCCGTCTTCATCAGCGACCCGTCGAAAAACATGGTCCAGAGCTCCGGTTGGATCGGAGCCGTCGGGAGCTGGGTGTCGGCCCATTCAGCCACGAAGTCCGCCAAGACCTGGGACTTGATGGCCTTCCGAGGGGCGAACGAGATCGTCTCGCCCATGATCTCCACCGCCCACTTCGCAATCCTACCCAAGGCCTCTCGGGACTGGATGATCTCTCCGAGGGGGAAGGATGACACCACAGTCACCGGATGAGGCTCGAAGTAGTGTCGCAACTTCCGCCGTGTCAGGATCACCGTGTACAACAGCTTCTGGATTTGTGGGTAGCGGATCTTGGTCTCGGACAATACCTCACTGATGAAACAGACTGGCCTTTGGATGGGCAATGCATGCCCTTCTTCTCGTCTCTCAACCACGATCGTGACGCTAACCACCTGGGTGGTTGCGGCGACGTAGATCAAGAGGGCTTCTCCGGCAGCGGGGGGCACCAAGATGGGCGCGTTCGTGAGGAGCGCCTTCAGGTTCCTGAGGGCTTCCTCGGCCTCGGGGGTCCAAGCGAAGCACTCGGCCTTCCATAAGAGGCGGTACAGAGGCAGACCTCTTTCGCCGAGGCGTGAGATGAAGCGGCTCAGAGCCGCGAGACATCCCATGACCCTCTGTACGCCTTTCAAGTCCTTGATTGGCCCCATGCTGGTGATGGCTGCAATCTTCTCCGGGTTGGCTTCGATGCCCCGCTCGGAGACGATGAACCCCAAGAGCATGCCTCGAAGGACCCCGAAGACACACTTTTTGGGATTAAGCTTCACGCCTTTTGCCTTGAGACATCGGAATGTCGCTTCAAGGTCGGAAAGGAGGTCGGAGGCCTTCCTCATCTTGACTACGATGTCATCGACGTAGGCCTCGACCGTTCGGCCGATGTGTTCGCCAAACACATGGTTCATGCATCGCTGGTACGTTGCCCCCGCATTCCTCAAACCAAACGGCATTGTAACATAGCAGTACATGCCGAAGGGTGTGATGAATGAAGTCGCGAGCTGGTCGGACTCTTTCATCCTGATCTGATGATACCCTGAGTAGGCATCGAGGAAAGACAGGGTTTCGCACCCAGCAGTGGAATCCACGATCTGATCGATGCGAGGCAGAGGGTAGGGAACCTTCGGACATGCTTTGTTTAGACCAGTGTAGTCTACACACATCCGCCATTTCCCCCCTTTCTTTCTCACAAGCACAGGGTTGGCAAGCCATTCGAGATGGAATACCTCTTTGATGAACCCTGCTGCCAGTAGCTTGTGGATCTCCTCGCCTATGGCTCTGCGCTTTTCTTCGTCGAATCGGCGCAGAGGTTGCTTCACGGGTCGGGCCCCAGCTCGAATATCCAGAGAGTGCTCGGCGACTTCCCTCGGTATGCCGGGCATGTCCGAGGGACTCCACGCGAAAACGTCGGCGTTCGCGCGGAGAAAGTCGACGAGCACTGCTTCCTATTTGGGGTCGAGCTCGGAACCGATCCAGATCTGCTAGATGGCGTCGTTGCAGGGGTCGAGAGGGACGGACTTGACCGTCTCCGCTGGTTCGAAGTTGCCGGCGTGGCGCTTCACGTCGGGCACCTCCCTAGAGAGGCTCTCCAGGTCAGCGATGAGGGCCTCGGATTCGGCGAGGGCCTCGGCGTACTCCACGCACTCCACATCGCATTTGTACGCGTGTCGGTACGTGGGCCCGACGGTGATGACCCCGTTGGGGCCCGGCATCTTGAGCTTGAGGTAGGTGTAGTTGGGGACGGCCATGAACTTGGCGTAGCATGGCCTCCCCAGCACTGCGTGGTAGGTTCCTCGAAACCCGACCACTTCGAACGTGAGGGTCTCCTTTCGAAAGTTGGAGGGCGTCCCGAAGCAGACGGGTAGGTCGAGTTGTCCGAGGGGTTGAACGCGCTTCCCGGGGACGATCCCGTGGAAAGGCGCAGCGCCCGTCCGGACCGAGGACAGATCGATCCGTAGGAGCCCGAGGGCCTCGGCGTAGATGACGTTGAGGCCGCTGCCTCCGTCCATGAGGACCTTGGTGAGCCTGACGTTGCCGATGATGGGGTCGACAACGAGTGGGTATCTCCCCGGGCTCGGCACGTATTCTGGATGGTCGGCCTGGTCGAAGGTGATGGGCTTGTCGGACCAATCTAGGTAGACTGGCGCCGCCACCTTTACCGAGCAGACCTCCCGACGCTCTTGCTTGCGGTGCCGAGCCGAGGCGTTCGCCACTTGCCCGCCATAGATCATGAAGCAGTCGCGGACCTCGGGGAACCCTCTTGCCTTGTGATCTTCCTCCTTTGCGTCGTCGAGGGCCTTGCCACCCTCCGTGGGTGGCCCGGCCTTGTGGAAGTGTCGTCGAAGCATGGCACACTCCTCAAGGGTGTGCTTGACGGGCCCCTGATGATAGGGGCACGGCTCCTTGAGCATCTTGTCGAAGAGGTTGGCACCTCCGGGAGGTTTCCGAGGGTTCTTGTACTCGGCGGCGGCGACAAGGTCCGCGTCGGCGGTGTCGCGTTTCGCTTGCGACTTCTTCTTGCCCTTCTTCTTGGCGTCGTGCTGAGTTGACGCCTTGGGAGCATCTTTCGGTGGGCGGCCCTGGGGCTGCTTGTCCTTCCGGAAAATGGCCTCAACCGCCTCCTGGCCAGAGGCGAACTTGGTGGCGATGTCCATCAGCTCGCTCGCCCTGGTGGGGGTCTTGCGACCCAGCTTGCTCACCATGTCGTGGCAGGTGGTGCTGACGAGGAACACGCCGATGACATCTGAATCGGTGACGTTGGGCAGCTCTGTGCGCTGCTTCGAGAATCGCCGGATGTAGTCCCGGAGAGACTCTCCCGGCTGCTGGCGGCAGCTTTGGAGATCCCAGGAGTTTCCAGGGCGCACGTACGTGCCCTGGAAATTGCCGGCGAAGGCTTGGACCAGGTCGTCCCAGTTGGAGATCTGCCCCGGGGGCAGGTGCTCCAGCCAGGCTCGAGCGGTGTCGGAGAGGAACAAGGGGAGGTTGCGGATGATGAGGTTATCGTCGTCCGTTCCACCTAGTTGGCAGGCCAGCCGATAGTCCGCAAGCCACAGTTCCGGTCTCGTCTCCCCCGAGTACTTTGTGATAGTAGTCGAGGTTCGGAACCGGGTCAGGAACGGTGCCCGTCGTATGGCGCGGCTGAAAACCTGCGGACTGGGTGGTTCGGGCGAAGGACTCCGATCCTCCCTGCTGTCATAGCGCCCCCCACGCCTGGGGTGGTAGCCTCGGCGCGCCCTGTCATCGAGGTGGGCCCGACGGCTGTGATGATGACGCTCGTTGCCGAGGCGACCCGGGACTGCAGGCGCTGTGTTGCGCGTGCGCCCGGAGTGGACCGAGGCTTCCCGCATGAATCGGGAAGTCGCGGCGCGATGTTTCGAGGGGAACCCCTGCCTTCGGGAGGCAGAGCTTTCGGCCCGTCGGACCGCGGCGTCCTCCAGGAGATTCTTGAGCTCTCCCTGGATATGTCGCCCCTCGGTGGTTGATGGCTCCGGCATCGCGCGGAGGAGTATTGCCGCTGCAGCCAGGTTCTGGCTGACTCCGCTGGAATCCGGCGGCAGCCTCACCCTCACGTCATCGACGATGCGGTGCTGGATGTCCTGGGGGAGATGACACGTTTCTCCGGCCGGGGGTTGGACCGCCCATTCCTGCCCGATGTCCCGGCGGATCGGCACAAGCGTTCCTGCTCCCTCGTCGAGCCTGGCCTGCCTCTCGCGGATTTGCTCGAGCTGTGGGTCAGGACCCCCCCACCGGGATGGGGACGATAGCTAGCTCCCGAAGGATGTCAACGCGAGGCACAAGCCTAGGGGGATCACCGTTTTCCGGCATACCAAGATGGTTGCCTTCACCAGGACCCCCTAGATCGACGTGGAAACATTCACGACTTGGGCCGCGATCCTCGTTGTCGAGGCCGCGGCTGCCGTCGGAACAGTCGGAAAGGCAGTAGTCACATGCGGTCATGAAGTCCCGCACGACACTGGGGTTACCAATTCTGGAGAAATCCCAACAGAGGTCGGGCTCGCCATCTTCCTCGGGCCCCGAGGGCTCATAGGTCGAGTCGGCCGTCAGTCGGTCCCAGGGTGACCGCACACGATACCCAGAGGGTTTGGACTCGTCTCTATGAGAGTGCTCACCGAAGCGGGGTCGCTTGGTGGGTCGAGGCCGAACCCAAAAGACGCGAGATGGGAATCGGTCGGTACCTTTTGGTCGATGGGCGGTGACGAGGTTGCGTCTGGGACTGACTGCACCGTTGTCTTAGGTACGAGGGTGACGCCCAGCAAGTCTTTCGCGAGCGTGCTGGCGTCGTGCGTTTGCTTGAGATTGGCGTGTTGCGGAGAGGCGGCGCTCGTCTTCGTCTCAGACGCGAGATCGATGCCCGACGCGCCCTCCGTTGGGGCGCCGGCGCCGTCGACTCGCTTGACAGCCAACGAGGTGCCACTTCCCGCTTGGCCTTGGTTGCCCCGCCTCCTCCTCCGTCGACGGGGGAGGGGACGGGACAAGCCCGAATGTCGTCCTTCCACCATGTGGGGAAGGTGTCGTCGATTTCCACGCCGGCGAGCGGGTTGTCGACCGCCATTGTCGCTGTCGTGCGGCGGGGGAAGGAGTATCATGTCGTAGCTGCCGTCGAGGGACATGAACTCAAGATTCCCGAAACAGAGCACGGTCCCGGGCCGGAAAGGTTGCTGGAGACTGCCCATCTGGAGCTTGACGGGAAGCTGTTCGTCAACACGCAGCAGGCCCCTACCTGGCGCGCCAACTGTCGGTGTTTTGAAACCCGGGGGGTCCCTGGACCGACGAGTGAATCGTCGCCGCGTGCCCCAGCCCAGATGGGTCGACGCGAGGCAGAACGCGAAGGGGGAAAGGATGCAGCCGGAGGGAGGCAGGCGTGAGAGAGTGGATCCCGCGGCCTTCGTGTTAGCCCCGCGCCTGAGTCAGGTGCGCTTGCAGTAGGGGGATACAAGCGTCCACGCGGGAGTGGGAGCGAGCGGCCTTGCGCGAGCGCCGTCCCGTCCTTCTCCGCGCGGGCCAACCAACCCTCTGTAAGAGGGCCCTGGTCCTCCCTTTTATAGGCGTAAGGAGAGGATCCAGTTGTACAATGGGGAGTGTAGCAATGTGCTAACGTGTCTAGCGGTGGAGAGCTAGCTCCCTAAGTACATGCCATCGTGGCAGCCGGAGAGGTCTTGGCACCCAGTTCGCGTGGTGTCGTGGCTGTCGGAGGAGTGCTGGAGCCTGGCGGGAGGACAACTGTTGGGGCTGTCGAGTCCTTGCTGACGTCCTCTTGCTTCCGTAAGGGGGCTGAGAGCCGCCGTCGTCACAGGGCATGCGGGGCGCCATCATTACTCGCATGGTGGAGCGAGCCAGATGGGACGTTGGTCTGGTTCCCCGTAGCCCGAGTCAGCTTGGAGTAGGGTAATGATGGCGCTTCCTGTTGACGTGGTCGGTCCATGCCCTAGGCTGGGCGAGGTGGAGGCTCCTCCGAGGTCGAGGTCGAGGTCGAGCCCCCGGGTTGGGCGAGGCGGAGTTCGTCGTCTTCTGGGGCTGAGCCCATGTCCGAGCCCTGGGGTCGGGCGGAGCGGAGTTCGCCGTCTTCCGGGGCTGAGCCCGAGTCCGAGCCCTGGGTCGGGCGGAGCGGAGTTCGCCATCTTCCGGGGCTGAGCCCGAGTCCGAGCCCTGGGTCGGGCGAGGCGGAGTTTCCTAAGACGCCCGAGGCCGGCCTTGGCTGCTGTCAGCCTCACTCTGTCGGGTGGCTCAGCAGTCGGAGCGGCGCAGGCGGCGCTATCCTCTTGTCAGTCCGGTCAGTAGAGCGGCGAAGTGACTGCGGTCACTTTCGGCTCTGTCGACTGGTGGGCGTGCGTCAGGATGAAGGTGTCAGGCCACCTTTGCATTAAATGCCCCTGCGATTTGGTCGGTCGGCGTGGCGATGTGGCCAAGGTTGCTTCTCGGTGAAGACTGGGCCTCGGGCGAGCTGACAGTGTGCCCGTTGCTGGAGGGGGGGTCCTCGGGCGAGACGTAGGTTCTCCGGGGTCGGCTTCCCTTGCCCGAGGCTAGGCTCGGGCGAGGCACGATCGTGTCCCTTGAATGGACCGATCCTTGATTTAATCGCACCCATGAGGCCTTTGCAGCTTTGTGCTGATGGGGGTTACCGGCTGAGATTTAGGGGTCTTGAGGGTACCCCTAATTATGGCCCCCGACAATATATATATAGATATATATATAGATATATAGATTGTATATTAGGAGCCCTGGGCTTCCAATAACTAAAGGAAGCCCAGGCCAGACAGTGCAATCCGGTCGAGCCGGACCAGGTCCAGACGTCTATAAAAGAAAATCCGTAGTGCTAGGGATCAGTTTTTCACGCCCATCTCGATTCATTAGCGACGGCGGTTGCCCGATAGTGCGCGCGGCGGTGGCCGCGACTCCCCAACCTCGACATGCGGTGGCGGCGGTTCCTAGGCCGGCGGTGGCGGCCCCCGATCCAGAGGGTGAGCGGCGGCAGCGCTCTTGTGCGGTGGCGGCGGTTCCCAGGGCGGCGATGGCGGCCCCCGATCCAGAGGGCGAGCGGCGGCAGCGCCCTTGTGCGGTGGCGGTGGTTCCCAGGCCGGTGGCCGCAACTCCATTACCTCGACGCGCGGTGGCGGAGGTTCCTCAATCCGCAGCGGGGCCCTTGTGCGGGCAAGCGGCGGCGTCCCAGAAGCTCCGAGGAGGCAGCACTTCCAAGGCCAGCGAGCAAGCGACGCCCGACGACGTGCGAGTAGCGACGGCGACGCATGAGGCGCGATGTTCGAGCGAGCGACGTCACGGAAGGCGCGAGATGCGCGCAACGATGATCACGCGTGACATCCTTCGATCCGGCGTAGTTTTCTTTTCGATTATTGTGTTTTATGCCTACCACATGTACTATTTACGCTAAAAACTGTACGATTTTATGCTTGAACACGGAGTTCGTATATCAGTTTACTGCATGCACATTGGAAAGACAATTCCTTATTATATGTTGTTCGTAATTTGCGCGCATGCAATGGAAACTCCCACGATTTTGCCATAATTTTTGGATCTGTATAAAAATAAAAACCGCATGCATGCGGCTGCCATATTTTTAGGATCTGTCATAAAAATAGGATCGTAATAACAACCTATTAGAGCTATCAACCTCTTATTGACTCAGTATTTACGCTTATAATTGAGGGATTTTATGCTCAAAACTTAAGGTTTTACGCTTCACCCGGATATGCGTCCACCAGTGAACAACATGCCAGTTTTTTTACGCAGTGTAAGGAATTGCATAAATACCTACACCGTGTCGTATAATTTGTTTCAATATACATAATAAACTAGTTCTAATGCGTTTAGTTGCATGACTGTTGGAGGGATCCTATATTTATGAAGGAAATAAAACATTAAATGCGATTTTTTGTTTCTATGCATGCAATTCATTTCCTTTTATTGCATATTCTTTCCATCATAAATTCGTGTGCATGCAGCTGATAACAGATTTTTACGTAGTATACCCAATTGCATAATTATCTACACAGTGTAGCATATTTAGTATCATTATATATCATAAAATAATAATTACGAGTCTAGCTGCATTGCTGTTGCAGCGATCCTAAATTTATGGAGGAAATAAAGCATTTTAAATAGAAACCGTCACACATATCTTTCCTAAATTTACGCGCATGCAAGGCAATGTGTTTGACTCATGCATGCATTTTGCCATAATTTTTGGATCTGTATAACCGCATGCATGCGGCTGCCATGTTTTTCGGATCTGCCATAAAAATAGGATCGTAATAATAACCTACTAGAGCTATCAACCTCTCACATTGGCTCGGTATATACGATTATAATTGGGGGATTTTATGCTCAAAACTTAAGGTTATTACGCTCCAACCCAGAGGTGCGTCCACCAGTGAACAACATGCCAGATTTTTTACGCAGTGTAACGAATTGCATAAATACCTACACCATGTAGTATAATTTGTATCAGTATATATCATAAACTAGATTTAATGTGTTTAGCTGCATGGCTGTTGGAGGGATCTAATATTTATGAAGGAAATAAAACATTAAATACGATGTTTTGTTTCTATGCGTGTAATTCATTTCCTTTCATTGCACATTATTTTGATCATAAATTCGTGTGCATGCAGCTGGTAACAGATTTTTACGCAGTATATCGAATTACATAATTATTTACACAGTGTAGCATATTTAGTCTCAGTATATATCATAAAATGGTCCTTACGCGTCTAGCTGCATGGCTGTTGCAGCGATCCTAAATTTATGAAGGAAATAAAGGATTTAAAAATAGAAACTGCCACACATATCTTTCCTAAATTTATGCGCATGCATTGGATCATATTTGACTCATGCATGCATTCCTTTTTTTTGCTAACAGACGTGGGGCAGGTGGCGCACCCGATAGCCTGGTTGGGCGCGCTGGTTGAACCAGTTTGCAGGTGTGGTCGGCCTGGACTTCCTTTAACTATTGGAAGCCCAGGGCTCCCGTTATACCTGTCATATATATATATATATATTCACGAAGCATGGCACAATAATCTTTTATTGTCAACAAGGTTGGTACGGTGTACACGTACGGAAATGGAGGGCCTGTTTGTGTTGCCCCGGCATGTATATAAAAGGTAGAGCTACTAGTCATTACGTTAAGGCTAAAACTAGTTAATATTAGCGTTGACGCCTTTTTGGAGCGACAAACACTCAACAAGAACCGTGGCGGTGCCCTCTGCACAGGGGCGGACGGTCCGCGCGCAGGGGCCGGGCGCGGCGGTGCTCTCTGCACAGGGGCGGACGGTCCGCGCGCAGGGGCCGGACGGTCCGCGGCCTGATGCAAGGCTAGGGCTCCTGCCTGACGGCCGGACGGTCTGTGCCCTGGGGCCGGACGGTCTGCGCGTACGCAGGGGCGGCGGAAGATTGCCGGCGGCGCCTGGATCTCGCTCCCGGGAGGGACCCCGTCGGGGAGGAGAGATCCTAGGAGTTGTCTAGACTCGGGCCGGCCGACCTAGACTCCTCTAATCGACGTAGAGTCGAAGAGAAGCAGTGAATTTGGGGATCGAGAGGCTAAGCTAGAACTAGACTAGAACTACTCCTAATTGTACTGGAAATAAATGCAAAATAGAAGTTGTATTGATTCGATTGATGATTACAAATCGGCCGTAGACCTCTCTATTTATAGAGGAGGGGGGCTGGACCCTTTACACAACTGATTCCGAGCTAATTCCGCGAATATAGCTAACAACCGTAGCACAAAACTCGGAACCCTAATCTGTTCTGCGCACGCGCGGACCGGCCGGCCCACATGCGCGGACTGTCCGGACCACGGACTGTCCGGCCTCAGGGCCGGACCGTCCGCGCGCTCATTTCAGTACCAAACATATGCCCCCCTGCCTTTTGGTGGAGCTGGGCAAGCCAAAAGCATCTTAACTCAATGTGATCACATCGGGTTTCTTTAAGCATCTTGCCACATACTAGGATGGTACTGCTTGAGGAAACGCCCATTCAAAGCTTTGGGTAAATCCTTGCCTTGTAATGTTTGTAGTAAATAGGCGTTACCAGATACTACATGTTTTACTTTATAAGGACCCTTCCAGCTTGGCGACCATTTTCCAAACTTCCGGTCTTTATTCCTTAGGGGCAGGATGGTCTTCCACACCAGGTCCCCTACTTGAAATGACTTTGCTTTGACCTTCTTATTGTAGGCCCTGGCTACTGAAAGTCGCCTAGAGGGGGGGGTGAATAGGGTGAAACTGAAATTTACAAAGTTAATCACAACTACAAGCCGGGTTAGTGTTAGAAATAATAATGAGTCCGAGAGAGAGGGCGCAAAACAAATCGTAAGCGAATGAAGAGTGTGACACACGGGTTTGTTTTACCGAGGTTCGGTTCTTGCAAACCTACTCCCCGTTGAGGAGGCCACAAAGGCCGGGTCTTTTTCAACCCTTTCCCTCTCTCAAACGGTCCCTCAGACAGAGTGAGCTTCTCTTCTCAAATCAACCGGGAACAAAACTTCCCCGCAAGGACCACCACACAATTGGTGCCTCTTGCCTCGGTTACAATTGAGTTTTGATCACAAGAACAAATGAGAAAGAAAGAAGCAATCCAAGCGCAAGAGCTCAAAAGAACACGGCAAATCTCTCTCACTAGTCACTAAAGCTTTGTGTGGAATTGGAGAGGATTTGATCACTTGAGTGTGTCTAGAATTGAATGCCTAGCTCTTGTAAGTGGTTGGAAGGTGGAAAACTTGGATTCCTTGAATGTGGGGTGGTTGGGGGTATTTATAGCCCCAACCACCAAACTAGTCGTTTGGTGGAGGCTGTCTGTCGCATGGTGCACCGGACAGTCCGGTGCACACCGGACAGTGTCCGGTGTGCCAGCCATGTCACCAGGCCGTTGGGTTCCGACCGTTGGAGCTCTGACTGCTGGGCCCGCCTGGATGTCCGGTGGCGCACCGGACATGTACTGTAGAGTGTCCAGTGCCCCACTTCGCGCGTGCCTGACTTCTGCGCGCTCTGGCGCGCATTTAATGTCGCTGCAGGTGTCCGTTGGCGCCGAAGTAGCCGTTGCTCCGCCGTTACACCGGACATGTCCGGTGAATTATAGCGGAGCGAATTCCCGAAGCTGGCGAGTTCAGAGTCGCTCTCCTCTGGAGCACCGGACACTGTCCGGTGTACACCGGATAGTCCGGTGAATTATAGCGCGGCGCCTCTGAGTTTTCCCGAAGGCGTGAAGTTCAGCTTGGAGTCCCCTGGTGCACCGGACACTGTCCGGTGGCGCACCGGACAGTCCGGTGCGCCAGACCAGGGTGCCTTCGGTTATCCCTTTGCTCTTTTTGTTGAACCCTTTACTTGGTCTTTTTATTGGCTTATTGTGAACCTTTGGCACCTGTAGAACTTATAAACTAGAGCAAACTAGTTAGTCCAAATATTTGTGTTGGGCAATTCAACCACCAAAATCATTTAGGAAAAAGGTGGAAGCTTAATTCCCTTTCAATCTCTCCCTTTTTGGTGATTGATGCCAACACAAACCAAAGCAAGTATACAAGTGCAGAATTTGAACTAGTTTGCAAAATGCAAGTGCAAAGGTTACTTAGAATTGAGCCAATAACTATTACTTACTAGATATGCATGGATTGTTTCTTTATTTTTAACATTTTGGACCACGCTTGCACCACATGTTTTGTTTTTGCAAATTATTTTGTAAAATTCTTTTTCAAGGTCCTTTTGCAAATAGTCAAAGGTAAATGAATAAGATTTTGCGAAGCATTTTCAAGTTATGAAATTTTCTCCCCTTGTTTCAAATGCTTTTCCTTTGACTAAACAAAACTCCTCCTCAAATAAATTCTCCTCTTAGTGTTCAAGAGGGTTTTAAGATATCAATTTTGAAAGGAGCTACTTTCTCCCCCTTTAGAACACAAAGAGATACCAATTTGAAATTTACCAATTGAAAATCATTAATTTTAAAATTAGGGTGGTGGTGCGATCCTTTTGCTTTGGGCTCATACTTTCTCCCCCTTTGGCATGAATCGCCAAAAACGGAATCATTAGAGCCCTTTACTAACTACTTACTCCCCTTTGGCAAATAAAACATATGAGTGAAGATTATACCAAAGACGGAGAATTGCTTGGAGCGGCGGCGAAGGATGAGTAATAGAGTGGAGTGGAAGCCTTGTCTTCGCCGAAGACTCCAATTCCCTTTCAATACACCTATGACTTGGTTTGAAATTCACTTGAAAACACATTAGTCATAGCATATATAAAAAGGGATATGATCAAAGATATATTTATGAGCTATGTGTGCAAATTAGCAAAAGAAATTCCTAGAATCAAGAATATTGAGCTCATGCCTAAGTTTGGTAAAAGTTTGTTCATCTAGTGGCTTGGTAAAGATATAG
Source organism: Zea luxurians (assembly GCA_029449295.1). Lineage (NCBI taxonomy): Eukaryota > Viridiplantae > Streptophyta > Magnoliopsida > Poales > Poaceae > Zea > Zea luxurians. The sequence goes on along the minus strand of JAOPSE010000024.1, from coordinate 27,654,835 downwards.
GCTAATTGATCTTTAGTATTAATGTATGCAATCTCGATATCCCTCTTTTGTTGGTGATCCCTAAGAAAATGATACCGAATGGCTATGTGTTTAATGCGGCTATGCTCAACGGGATTATCCGCCATGCAGATTGCACTCTCATTATCACATAGAAGAGGAACTTTGGTTAATTTGTAACCATAGTCCCGCAGGGTTTGCCTCATCCAAAGTAATTGCACGCAACAATGTCCTGCGGCAATGTACTCGGCTTCGGCGGTAGAAAGAGCGACCGAATTTTGCTTCTTTGAAGCCCAAGACACCAAGGATCTTCCCAAGAACTGGCAAGTCCCCGATGTGCTCTTTCTATTAATCTTACACCCCACCCAATTGGCATCCGAATAACCAATCAAATCAAATGTGGATCCCCGAGGGTACCAAAGCCCAAACTTAGGAGTATAAGCCAAATATCTCAAGATTCGTTTTACGGCCGTAAGGTGAGATTCCTTAGGATCGGCTTGGAATCTTGCACACATGCATACGGAAAGCATAATGTCCGGTCGAGATGCACATAAATAGAGTAATGAACCAATCATCGACCAGTATACCTTTTGATCCACGGACTTACCTTCCGTGTCGATGTCGAGATGCCCATTTGTTCCCATGGGAGTCTTGATGGGCTTGGCATCCTTCATCCCAAACTTGTTTAGAATGTCTTGAGTATACTTCGTTTGGCAAATGAAGGTGCCCTCTTGGAGTTGCTTTACTTGAAATCCCAAGAAATATTTCAACTCCCCCATCATTGACATCTCGAATTTTTGTGTCATGATCCTACTAAATTCTTCACATGTAGATTCGTTAGTAGACCCAAATATAATATCATCAGCATAAATTTGGCATACAAACAAATCATTGTCAAGAGTTTTAGTAAATAAAGTAGGATCGACCTTTCCGACTTTGAAGCCATTAGCTATAAGGAAATCTCTTAGGCATTCATACCATGCTCTTGGGGCTTGCTTGAGCCCATAAAGCGCCTTAGAGAGCCTATAGACATGATTAGGGTACTCACTGTCTTTAAAGCCGGGAGGTTGCTCAACGTAGACCTCTTCCTTGATTGGTGTTGGGGACTTGTTCTCAAATGCTAAGAATTAAGAACAAGGCAACACAGAAAATGTTAAGCATTAAAGTCCTTCGTCCTCCATAACAATATATCCCTTCGGGATATAAAGCATCTCGGACGAAGGTTACGAAGGACATACCTTCGTAAGCATAACAACGAGGGACGAAGGACTTATATAAAGCATGAAATATGAAATGAACATCATCATAAAATCATTTCTATTAATCATGGAAAGATAGAAATGATTTTAAATTACAAATGTACCTTCAGTCTTGAGAGAAGGTAAAAGTACAAGCGTGACGCAAAAGCAAATGCCAAGTCAGCGTGAACAGTACGGGAGTACTGTTCATCTATTTATAGACGCGGGACACAGCCCTCGTAAAATTACATTTATGTCCATTACATTTGTCAATGACTTATGAAAATCTAACAAGGCCCACGTAGTCTTTTCATCTTTAAGTCGGTTCCCCTTTCTGCTATCGCGACGAAGCTTCCCTGCGCACAGCTTCGGCTGTGCACCATCCTTCGTGGAGCTTGGTAATCAGCCCGTCCTTCGTCTGGTTCAGGCTTCGTCCCGACCGTACTTCATGTTCGTAATTCCGAGTCCGAAGGTACCTGTTCACATAATCCACTTGGAAAACATTGTCAAATCATGTTTTTGAGGACCTTCGGAGGACGAAGGCCCCCAACAGTAGCCCCTCGCAATATTAATTTGTCAATGATAAATTCAGATTGCGAAATGGACGAAGGCCCTGAGCCGAAGGTCCGAAAAAACACCTTCCCTTTGCTAGAATAGCAACACTCACTGACAAGCGGGGTCTTTCAATTTTCACCGCCCCGGGGATATAAATAAGATCATACCGCAAACTTATTTGGTACGCACAGTTGCCATCTGCTTCGGCCTACTAAATTTTTATTTGCTGATCTTTTTGATTTTGAAGCTTCGATTTTGGAAACAGTTTTTAGCGCTTCCGAAGATGTCTGAAGGTAAGAAGGTCGCTGTTGAGACGAAGCTGAGTCTTGACGAAGAAAAGAACTTGGGGTTCATTATGGCGATGGCGGAGACCAATACAGAGAAAATCACCAAGGAAATTCTTGAAGGTCTGTCCGAAGATACTGATGACAGCGACAGCTTTGATGTGGAAAGTGGTGGGGAAGAAGCCGAAGATCGACCGTGGCGACCAAGCCACACAGTTTTTGGGAAAACCACTATCAAGCAGAGTCATATTGATAATATGAGGGGGCGATATTTTCGAGATATATCTATTGTGAGAGCTGATGCTGGGGAAAAAACTTCTCCCACCCCCGAAGAAGATGAAGTCGTTATCTTTCGAAGCTTTCTCAAGGCAGGGCTTCGATTCCCTCTGAGCAACTTTGTTGTTGAGGTACTAAAGACATTTCAAGTCTATCTGCATCAAATTACTCCCGAAGCCATCATAAGAATGGGGGTGTTCGTCTGGGCTACGAGAAGCCAAGGTTTGGAACCAAACGCTAAAAGCTTCTGCAACATTCATGAGTTATTATACGAGACGAAGCCCTGGGGAAAAGAGCAATATCACAACAACTTTGGGTGCTACAGCTTCGGCGCCCGTTCTGGGTCAAGCTGCCCTGTGCCGACCTTTCGGAAGAGGTGGCCCGGAGCCTGGATGACTGAATGGTTCTATGTGAAGAATGACCTAACAGCGCAAGAGAATATCAAGAGTATCATTATGCGCCCAATCTGGCAACGCTTCGGACTTCGAAGGCCGAAGATTGAAATGGATGAGGCGGCCGAAGAATGTCAAAGGGCCTTCGGGGTAGTCTGCTCTTTTATTGGGACAAGGGACTTGGTCCAGGAACACATTGCCTTCAGGGTATGGCCACTCGCAGAAAAGTGGGAAATGCCGAAGGAAACCATCAAAGAGTCTGACGAAGGCGGACTAGTCAGATTAAAATACACATTCAAATATGGGGACAAATTTGTTGAACCTGATGACGATTGGTTGAAAAGTATTGAAATATTAAGTGACGAGCTTCTTGGGGCGTACTCGAAGGCCGAGAACACTGCACTATCAGCGGCCTTCGGAGGCCGAAAGAAGAAAAGACTCAACCGTGTTTTTGACGCAGTTGGGTTCGTCTACCCAGACTATCGTTATCCCATTCGAGGGCAGAAAAGGAAAAACACAACCTCTGCAAAAGAAGAAGCTGCAACTGCTCCTAGCGAGCCAGAACCGAAAAGAAAAAGGATAAAGGTCCTCACACATCGGCCACGCCATATTGAACCAGCTTCGGTGCCTGAGTTTACCGGAGAAACTTCTTCGGCCACCGAAGCTGAACAGCCAACCTTGTTGTCAGAAATTGCAGTAATGGCCGAAGCGCCACCCACAGAAAAAATGGAAGAAGCGAAAAAACCGACTGAGGAAAAAACTTCAGAAGTTTTGAGTCCTGCAGCAAATGTCGAAACAGCAAAAAAACCAAAAGGGTCCGTCGGTGACCCCAAAAAGGAAAAGAATGGTAAACGTACTAGATGTCTTGGAGACAATTAAGTCTTCAAGCACAACTCCAAAAAAGAGTGTTGAAGTTGCTGAAGCTTCTACTGAAGCTTCGGCGCAACAAGCTGAAGCTGAAGCTGGGCCTTCAGAGCCCTACAAGGAGCAACCTTTGGAAGCCGAAGCAATAAAAATACCAGAACCAGTTTTAGTTGAAGAAATTGACACCGCCATCCCCGAAGCACCTGCCAGCATGTGTGATTACATCATACGACATGCTTCGGGGAAAAAACTATCTGAAGAAGAAACTCATGAAGCCAACCATTATGCGAAGGAGCTAAAATATCCGAAGGGGGCAGTAATATTCAACGGGACGAATGAAGATGACTTCTTATACTGCCTGCCTGATAACAAAGAGCTATCTGTCTGCCGAGAGATGGCGAGGAGTATAGGCTTCCCGAAGCTCGAAGCTGGATTAAGCGCCATGACGAAAGAGGATCTCGCAGACAGTCTTGCATACAATAGCTTAAAGGTATGGGAAATTAAACGCTTGAAAAATCCTCTTTTTTTTTAATACGCAACTCATTCCTTTATTCTTATATGGATTCTTTTTCGCATAGGGCTTGATCCTAAGCAACGCATTGAGAGCCCAAAAGAGCGCCGAAGATGAAAGCTATGAGATGGCGTTCAACAATTTGCGCTCCGAAGTTATCGAACTGAGAAACGAAGCTCTGGAAAAGGATAAAATTCTGCTTACACTAGTAGACAAGGTAAAGAAGGACGAAGCTGCTTCAAAAACCCAGGCCGAAGCTCAAAAGCGCGAGATCAAAGATCTTCAGAAACAGCTGGCTAGAGCTAAAGAGGAGCGCGTGCTTGAGGAAACAAAACGAGAACTTAGTGATCATATGGTCAATAAATTGGAATTAAGAGTTAAGGAGCTTCGCGCATCTCAGAGGAAATGCTATGTCAAATCTGTAGAATGCGTCAAGAAGATAAAATCCAGCTTCGCCAGCGTTGGCGCCCTTTCTAGCGAAGAAAATTTTCCAAGGGGCAATCCCGAAGGTCCACTGGATTGGATCAGTCACGAAGCTGAAGCCTTCGAGGAAATCCTGAGCAGCCGCGGCGACATCTGCGCTTTTTCAGGTGCCAGAGGAGTTGCTGCTGTTCTAGAGAAAAAAGGTTGTGAACATATAAAATCTTTAGCTCAGTCCGAAGCTGCTCTGTCCTCTGAAGACATTAAAGATCCGTCAACCGAAGCAAGCATGGTTGGCGGTAAATTCTTCACTGATATCTGGGATAATGGCGGCCGGGAAATGGCGCAAGAAATAATTCAGAGAAGTGAAAAAGGCATCCATGATGCAAGGAAAGTGGCAGAGGCTGCCGAAAGAAGTACAGAGCCCGAAGAGAGATTAGGTATTAATTAGTCGTTCTTACTGTGTTGTAACTTTTATTTCAAACTTTGTTCGCGATTTGCAATAGTAATGTAGAAATGTTCTCTTCCCTCAGAACCTGCTGGATCGCTCGCTGACCCTCATACAAAAGGGGATGAGGAAATTAAGCAAATGGCCGAAGCTATTATGGATAAAGTTGTTGATCAACTTCTAAATGAGGCCGCCGAAGCAGTGTTAAGAGAAGACTAGATGTTATCTAGAAAAAACATTTAAAGTGTAATCTATGTAATATTTTGTACATCTGAATGTAATATACAAGTCTCTTTTCATTATTCAATTCTTTACGATGCATGAAACTCTACATACATACCATTTTTGAGCCTTCGGCGAAAAAACACCTTCCCTTCTTTTCATGCTTCGTGAAGAAAACATTCTCCGAAGCTATACAATTTCAACATTGCTCTGATGAAGCTCGTGCATGCTTCGTAAAAATATTCTCCGAAGCTGTATTCCGAAGATTGTCATTGCATTCCCTTGTGACTTTACACAATTTTCACTTTCTCAAGGCGCCCTTTCGAAGGTTGATACTGTGTTCCCTTCTTTTGCCAAATGCAACATGATGTATGATGCTTATGCTATGCAAAATGATGTGATGATGTTATGTTATGCAAATGACATTTGTTCCGAAGATACACATAAAATATATTCGTAAGCTCTGCATTCCCTTAGGAACGTCTTTGGAGCTTCTTCGTCTTTTACTTAGACGGTATCAGCGTTGACTTTTCGCTGTAAGCCTCCCTTAGGAGCTTCTTCGCCTTTTACTTAGGCGATATCAGCGTTGACTTTTCGCTGTAAGCTCTGCATTCCCTTAGGAACGACTTTTGAGCAGAAAACTTACACTGCGCTCCCTTTGGAACGGCTTTTTGTGACTTCATCAACTTACTCTGCGTTCCTTAGAACGACTTTCTGTTGCTCCGAAGGTTTTTTAATAATTCGAAGGTCCTCCTTGTTACCGCAAAAATTTTTTTAAAGCTTCGGTAACTTAAGCCTGTAGAGAAAATAGATCTTACTCGTGGGAAACAACGAAATTATTACATGAAAACTAACAGTGTTCTTTGCCATACAGAAAATAGAACTGAATAGAAAAGACTGCCATCAAAGGTAGGATATGTATTAATAAATATGCTTCGACTCTGGCACAGTGCTGTTAACTGTGCGAGCTTCGGACTGTTCTCTGAAGTCCCTTTGGTGTGGGGCATATTGACTCCCTTCTGGCTGTTGACCTTGTTGCAATGGAGGTGGAGGCGGAGGCTGTTGCCAGGAAGCTTGAGGTTGACTTGCCGAAGCTACAGAAGCTGTAGAGTGGTTGTCTATGTATTGTGGGATGTAAGGCGGATGATACGAAGCAGTATGCATGACCTGCTTCGGCTGAACTTGTTGAGATGCAGCTTCGGCTATCTCCTTTTGCTTCTGGATTGTAATATGGCACGTCCTGGTGGTATGGCCCTTGCTTTCTCCACAGAACAAGCAAAACAGCCTCCTTGGTTGATCTCCAAATCTTCCGTCGAAGCCCCTGGCGCCTCTGCCTCTTGGAGCTGGTGGCCGGAAGGAAGTTTGTTGTTGCCCCAAAGCCTGTGAGGAGCATTGCGGTCTGTTCTGCTGACTCCCCTTATCATCATTCTGAGTGGAGCTGTGGATGGACCGGACATGCCTTGGGTAGTATCTTCCTCTGAAGCCCCTGGTCATTTCAGAAAATCTGAAGGCCTCCTCCCTTCTTTGGCGAAAGTCATTGTCAGCACGAATGTACTCATCCATCTTTTGGAGCAGTTTCTCCAGGGTCTGAGGAGGCTTCCTAGCGAAGTATTGAGCTGCAGGCCCAGGACGAAGCCCCTTGATCATGGCTTCGATAACAATTTCATTGGGCACCATTGGTGCCTGCGCCCTCAAACGTAAGAACCTTCGGACATACGCCTGAAGGTACTCTTCATGATCCTGAATGCACTGGAACAAGGCTTGAGCTGTGACCGGCTTCGTCTGAAATCCTTGAAAGCTGGTTAGTAACATATCCTTCAGCTTCTGCCATGAAGTGATCGTTCCTGGCCGAAGGGAGGAGTACCAGGTCTGAGCAACACTCCTGACGGCCATAACGAAAGACTTTGCCATTACTGCAGCATTGCCACCATACGAAGACACTGTTGCTTCGTAACTCATCAAGAACTGCTTTGGGTCCGAATGGCCATCGAACACGGGAAGCTGGGGTGGCTTATAGGACGGAGGCCAAGGTGTAGCCTGCAGCTCAGCGGACAGAGGAGAAGCGTCATCGAAAACAAAATTTCCATGGTGGAAATTGTCATACCAGTCATCTTCGTTGACGAAGTCCTCCTGATGAAGGTCTTTTTGCTGAGGCCTTCTGTTCTGCTCGTCGTGAGTAAGATGGCGAACTTCCTCAGAGGCTTCGTCTATCTGCCTTTGCAACTCAGCTAGCCGGGCCATCTTCTCCTTCTTCCTCTGCACCTGCTGATGTAGCATCTCCATATCTCTGATTTCTTGGTCTAGTTCATCTTCCTGAAGCGTCGGGCTGACAGCCTTCCTCTTCTGGCTTCGGGCCTCCCGCAGAGAGACGGTCTCCTGGTTGGGGTCCAGTGGTTGTAATGCTGCAGCCCCAGCCGCTGAAGCTTTCTTCGGTGCCATAGCGAAGGTCTATAGCTTCCGAAGGTGTTCACAAAACTCGAAGTGGAAGTGAGTTCACCGGAGGTGGGCGCCAATGTTGGGGACTTGTTCTCAAATGCTAAGAATTAAGAACAAGGCAACACAGAAAATGTTAAGCATTAAAGTCCTTCGTCCTCCATAACAATATATCCCTTCGGGATATAAAGCATCTCGGATGAAGGTTACGAAGGACATACCTTCGTAAGCATAACAACGAGGGACGAAGGACTTATATAAAGCATGAAATATGAAATGAACATCATCATAAAATCATTTCTATTAATCATGGAAAGATAGAAATGATTTTAAATTACAAATGTACCTTCAGTCTTGAGAGAAGGTAAAAGTACAAGCGTGACGCAAAAGCAAATGCCAAGTCAGCGTGAACAGTACGGGAGTACTGTTCATCTATTTATAGACGCGGGACACAGCCCTCGTAAAATTACATTTATGTCCATTACATTTGTCAATGACTTATGAAAATCTAACAAGGCCCACGTAGTCTTTTCATCTTTAAGTCGGTTCCCCTTTCTGCTATCGCGATGAAGCTTCCCTGCGCACAGCTTCGGCTGTGCACCATCCTTCGTGGAGCTTGGTAATCAGCCCGTCCTTCGTCTGGTTCAGGCTTCGTCCCGACCGTACTTCATGTTCGTAATTCCGAGTCCGAAGGTACCTGTTCACATAATCCACTTGGAAAACATTGTCAAATCATGTTTTTGAGGACCTTCGGAGGATGAAGGCCCCCAACAATTGGTCCATTGAGGAAGCCACTCTTCACGTCCATTTGGTAAAGCTTGAAGCCATGGTAAGTAGCATAGGCTAATAATATGTGAATTGACTCAAGCCTAGCTACGGGTGCATAGGTTTCACCGAAATCCAAACCTTCGACTTGGGAGTATCCCTTGGCCACAAGTCGAGCTTTGTTCCTTGTCACCACACCATGCTCGTCTTGCTTGTTGCGGAAGACCCATTTGGTTCCTACAACATTTTGATTAGGACGTGGAACTAAATGTCATACCTCATTCCTAGTGAAATTGTTGAGCTCCTCTTGCATCGCCATCACCCAATCCGAATCTTGAAGTGCTTCCTCTCCCCTGTGTGGCTCAATAGAGGAAACAAAAGAGTAATGCTCACAAAAATGTGCAACACGAGATCTAGTGGTTACCCCCTTATGAATGTCGCCGAGGATGGTGTCGACGGGGTGATCTCGTTGGATTGCTTGGTGGACTCTTGGGTGTGGCGGTCTTGGTTCTTCATCCTCCTTGTCTTGATCATTTGTATCTCCCCCTTGATCATTGCCGTCATCTTGAGGTGGCTCATCATTTTGATTTTCTCCTTCATCAACTTGAGCCTCATCCTTAATTTGAGTTGGTGGAGATGCTTGCGTGGAGGAGGATGGTTGATCTTGTTCATTTGGAGGCTCTTCGGATTCCTTAGGACACACATCCCCAATGGACATGTTCCTTAGCGCGATGCACGGAGCCTCTTCCTCACCTATCTCATCAAGATCAACTTGCTCTACTTGAGAGCCGTTAGTTTCATCAAACACAACGTCACAAGAAACTTTAACTAGTCCGGAGGACTTGTTAAAGACTCTATATGCCCTTGTGTTTGAATCATATCCTAGTAAAAAGCCTTCTACAGTCTTAGGAGCAAATTTAGATTTTCTACCTCTTTTAATAAGAATAAAGCATTTGCTACCAAATACTCTAAAATATGAAATGTTGGGCTTTTTACCGGTTAGGAGTTCATAGGATGTCTTCTTGAGGATTCGGTGTAGATATAACCGGTTGATGGCGTAGCAGGCAGTGTTGACCGCTTCGGCCCAAAACCGATCCAGTGTCTTGTACTCATCAAGCATGGTCCTTGCCATGTCTAGTAGAGTTTGATTCTTCCTCTCCACTACACCATTTTGTTGTGGCGTGTAGGGAGAAGAGAACTCATGCTTGATGCCCTCCTCCTCAAGGAAGCCTTCAATTTGTGAATTCTTGAACTCTGTTCCGTTGTCGCTTCTTATTTTCTTGATCCTTAAGCCAAACTCATTTTGAGCTCGTCTCAAGAATCCCTTTAAGGTCTCTTGGGTTTGAGATTTTTCCTGCAAGAAGAACACCCAAGTGAAGCGAGAATAATCATCCACAATAACTAGACAGTACTTACTCCCGCCGATGCTTATGTAAGCGATCGGGCCGAATAAATCCATGTGTAGGAGCTCCAGTGGCCTGTCAGTCGTCATGATGTTCTTGTGTGGATGATGAACACCAACTTGCTTCCCAGCTTGGCATGCGCTACAAATCCTGTTTTCTCAAAATGAACATTTGTTAATCCTAAAATGTGCTCTCCCTTTAGAAGCTTATGAAGATTCTTCATTCCAACATGGGCTAGTCGGCGGTGCCAGAGCCAACCCATGTTAGTCTTAGCAATTAAGCAAGTGTCGAGTTCAGCTCTATCAAAATATACCAAGTATAGCTGACCCTCTAACACTCCCTTAAAGGCTATTGAATCATCACTTCTTCTAAAGACAGTGACACCTACATAAGTAAAAAGACAGTTGTAGCCCATTTGACATAATTGGGATACGGAAAGCAAATTGTAATCTAATGAATCAACAAGAAAAACATTGGAAATGGAATGGTCAGGAGATATAGCTATTTTACCCAAACCTTTGACCAAACCTTGGTTTCCATCCCCGAATGTGATAGCTCGTTGGGGATCTTGATTTTTCTCGTAGGAGGAGAACATCTTCTTCTCCCCTATCATGTGGTTTGTGCACCCGCTATCGATGATCCAACTTGAGCCCCCAGATGCATAAACCTACAAAACAAGTTTAGTTCTTGACTTTAGGTACCCAAACGGTTTTGGGTCCTTTGGCATTAGAAACAAGAACTTTGGGTACCCAAACACAAGTCTTGGACCCCTTGTGTTTGCCCCCAACAAACTTGGCAACTACCTTGCCGAATTTGTTAGTCAAAACATAAGATGCATCAAAAGTTTTAAATGAAATGCTATGATCATTTGATGCACTAGGAGTTTTCTTCTTAGGCAACTTAGCACGGGTTGGTTGCCTAGAGCTAGATGTCTCACCCTTATACATAAAAGCATGGTTAGGGCCAGAGTGAGACTCCCTAGAATGAATTCTCCTAATTTTGCTCTCGGGATAACCGGCAGGGTACAAAATGTAACCCTCGTTATCCTGAGGCATGGGAGCCTTGCCCTTAACAAAGTTAGACAATTTCTTAGGAGGGGCATTAAGTTTGACATTGTCTCCCCTTTGGAAGCCAATGCCATCCTTGATGCCAGGGCGTCTCCCATTATAGAGCATACTTCTAGCAAATTTAAACTTTTTATTCTCTAAGTTATGCTCAGCAATTTTAGCATCTAATATTGCTATATGATCATTTTGTTTTTTAATTAAAGCCATATGATCACGAATAGCATTAATATCAACATCTCTACATCTAGTACAAATAGAAATATGCTCAATAGTGGATGTAGAGGGTTTGCAAGAATTAAGTTCTACAACCTTAGCATGAAGTATATCATTTTCACTTCTAAGGTTAGAAATAGTGACATTGCAAACATCAAAATCTTTAGCCTTAGCAATTAAATTCTCATTTTCAATCTTAAGGCTAGCACGAGAGATGTTTAATTCTTCAATCTTAGCAAGCAAATCATCATTATCATTTCTAAGATTGGGAATTGAAACATCACAAACATGAGAATCAACCTTAGCATTTAATTTTGCATTTTCATTTCTAAGGTTGTCAATAGTTTCATGGCATGTGCTTAGCTCACTAGATAGTTTTTCACATTTTTTTACTTCTAGAGCGTAAGCATTTTTAACCTTAACATGCTTCTTATTTTCTTTAATAAGGAATTCCTCTTGAGAGTCCAAGAGATCATCCTTCTCATGAATAGCACTAATCAATTCATTTAATTTTTCTTTTTGTTGCATGTTTAGGTTGGCAAAAAGAATGCGCAAGTTATCCTCCTCATTGCTAGCATCATCCTCATCACTAGAGGTTTCATATTTAGTGGAGGATCTTGATTTTACCTTCTTCTTTTTGTCGTCCTTTGCCATGAGGCACTTGTGGCCGACGTTGGGGAAGAGAAGTCCCTTGGTGACGGTGATGTTGGCGGCGTCCTCGTCGGAGGAGGAGTCGGTGGAGCTCTCGTCGGAGTCCCACTCGCGGCACACATGGGCATCGCCGCCCTTCTTCTTGTGATATCTCTTCTTCTCCTTTCTTCTCCCCTTCTTGTCGTCGCCCCTGTCACTCTCACTAGAAATAGGACATTTGGCAATAAAGTGACCGGGCTTACCACACTTGTAGCAAACCTTCTTGGAGCGGGGCTTGTAATCCTTCCCCCTCCTTTACTTGAGGATTTGGCGGAAACTCTTGATGATGAGCGCCATTTCCTCGTTGTCGAGCTTGGAGGCGTCGATGGGTTGTCGACTTGGAGTAGATTCCTCCTTCTTTTCTTCCGTCGCCTTGAATGCGACCGGTTGTGCCTCGGGCGTGGAGGAGGTGCCTTGCTCGATGATTTTCTTTGAGCCTTTAATCATTAGCTCAAAGCTCACAAATTTTCCTATTACTTCCTCGGGAGACATTAGCTTATATCTAGGATCGCCTCGAATTAATTGAACTTGCGTAGGGTTAAGAAATACGAGGGATCTAAGAATAACCTTGACCATCTCATGGTCGTCCCATTTTTCGCTCCCGAGGTTGCGCACTTGGTTCACCAAGGTCTTCAAGCGGTTGTACATAGCTTGTGGATCCTCCCCTTGGTGAAGCATGAAGCGACCGAGCTCCCCCTCGATCGTCTCCCTCTTGGTGATCTTTGTCACCTCGTCTCCTTCGTGCGCGGTCTTGAGTACGTCCCAAATTTCCTTCGCACTCTTTAACCCTTGCACCCTATTATACTCCTCTCGACTTAGAGAGGCGAGGAGTATAGTAGTGGCTTGGGAGTTAAAGTGGTGAATTTGGGCCACTTCGTCCGAGTCGTAGTCTTCATCCCCTACGGATGGTACCTGTACACCAAACTCAACAACATTCCATATACTTGTGTGGAGTGAGGTTAGATGGTGCCTCATTTTGTCACTCCACATATTATAATCTTCACTGTCAAAAACCGGTGATTTGCCTAATGGAACGGAGAGCAAAGGAGTATGTTTTAAACTATGGGGATAGCGTAGAGGAATCTTACTATACTTCTTGCGCTCTTGGCTCTTAGAAGTAACGGACGGCGCGTCGGAGCCGGAGGTCGATGGTGATGAAGAGTCGGTCTCGTAGTAGACCACTTTCCTCATCCTCTTGTGCTTGTCGCCTCTCCGATGCGACTTGTGGGAAGAGGATTTCTTCTCCTTCCCCTTCCCTTTGGAGGAGTCTTTCTTCTCCTTCCTCTTGTTGCGGGACTCCTCCGATGAAGTCTCCCCGTGGCTTGTAGTGGGCTTGTCGCCGGTCTCCATCTCCTTCTTGGTGTGATCTCCCGACATCACTTCGAGCGGTTAGGCTCTAATGAAGCACCGGGCTCTGATACCAATTGAAAGTCGCCTAGAGGGGGGTGAATAGGGCGAAACTGAAATTTACAAAGTTAATCACAACTACAAGCCGGGTTAGTGTTAGAAATAATAATGAGTCCGAGAGAGAGGGCGCAAAACAAATCATAAGCGAATGAAGAGTGTGACACATGGATTTGTTTTACCGAGGTTCGGTTCTTGCAAACCTACTCCCCGTTGAGGAGGCCACAAAGGCCGGGTCTTTTTCAACCCTTTCCCTCTCTCAAACGGTCCCTCGGACCGAGTGAGCTTCTCTTCTCAAATCAACCAGGAACAAAACTTCCCCGCAAGGACCACCACACAATTGGTGTCTCTTGCCTCGGTTACAATTGAGTTTTGATCACAAGAACAAATGAGAAAGAAAGAAGCAATCCAAGAGCAAGAGCTCAAAAGAACACGGCAAATCTCTCTCACTAGTCACTAAAGCTTTGTGTGGAATTGGAGAGGATTTGATCACTTGAGTGTGTCTAGAATTGAATGCCTAGCTCTTGTAAGTGGTTGGAAGGTGGAAAACTTGGATTCCTTGAATGTGGGGTGGTTGGGGGTATTTATAGCCCCAACCACCAAACTAGCCATTTGGTGGAGGCTGTCTGTCGCATGGTGCACCGGACAGTCCGGTGCACCAGCCACGTCACCAGGCCGTTGGGTTCCGATCGTTGGAGCTCTGACTGCTGGGCCCGCCTGGATGTCCGGTGGCGCACCGGACATGTATTGTAGAGTGTCCGGTGCCCCACTTCGCGCGTGCCTCACTTCTGCGCGCTCTGGCGCGCATTTAATGTCGCTGCAGGTGACCGTTGGCGCCGAAGTAGTCGTTGCTCCGCCGTTACACCGGACAGTCCGGTGTACACCGGACATGTCCGGTGAATTATAGCGGAGCGAATTCCCGAAGCTGGCGAGTTCAGAGTCGCTCTCCTCTAGAGCACCGGACACTATCACTACTAGAAAACCCCCCTTGTATGTACGTTTTAGTTGTAGCGCACACAAAAGCGTCTCTACGGCGGTACGTAAAGACGTTATTTGAAACAATTTTAAGAACGCATCAAAATGTTACGGTATTTGACACGCTTTCAACGTGAAGAGATACCTAAACACAATTTTTAACACGCTATTAAAATCGTATTAGAATGACACGAAATTAGACACGCTTTCAATCGTGAGTAACCTATAGACACGTTGCAAAACACGTATTAAAATCGTCTATAGAAATCTTAAGATGCTTTTTGATATGCAATTAAAAACGTATAAAAATGACATAATTAGACATGCTTTCAATACGTGACTAACATGAAGATACGTCATAAAGCGCATCGAATAACCGTTCTTAGCCACATAGAGATGTTTTTTATGTGATAACAAAATATCTCTAGTTGATATGAAATTAGATACGTTTTTAACCGTTACTACTTGAAGACACGTTTTAATGTGTATTAGCAATTTATCCTTAACCATGTACAGATGTTTTTGGTGTAAAATTTAAAACATGTAACCTACCGAGGTATATTAGTCACCATAGTTGTTGTGTGGTATATCTTCCACTAGAGCTAACGTGGCATATATTATAGGAGGCTAACACTACAAGAAACTGATAAATATTCGTGGGTAAAAGTAAGAACGTGGGTATCCACGTTCTTACTTGAGTTAAGTTCATGAGTTATGTTAAAAACGTGGGTACTCACGTTTTTAATTTAAATTCGTGGGCCCTGGATAAAACCGTCGAACTTAACGAGTTAGGAACGTGGGTACTCACATTTTTAAGTTAAGTTTGTCGGGCTTGTGGACACCGTCAAACTAATCCTGAAAACCTAAATGCAAATCCCACACACGCGACTCTCTCTCTCTCTCTCTCTCTCTCGAGCCTCCTCTCTCTCAACCTGTCTCATCCCGCCCACACGCGCTTCTCTCTAACCAGCGGCAGCCCGCGCCGCCGCCGCGCCACCTCGAGCGGCCGCGCCACCACCGCGCCACCGCAACCGGGCCGCGCCGCCACCGCGACCGCGCCGCGCCGCGCCTCCACCGCCACATCACCTCCCTCGCGGTGCTCCGCTCCCACCGCAAGCTCGGGCTCGCCACCAAGCTCATGTCCGCCGTGCAGGCAGCCATGGACCAGGTCTTTAGCGCCGAGTACGTCTCCCTCCACGTCCGCCTATCCAACCGCGCCGCCTTCAACCTCTACACCTCCACTCTCGGGTACCAGATCCACCGCGCAGGCAGCCATGCAGTATTTTGGTTATTATAATCTTGTATTGTGGAAGCACTATTGTCCTTACTATATCTATCTATTTCCGCACTTGTTTAACCCACGGGCTGTTTTATATGTGTTCCTTTTGAATTGCTCGATCCCTTTTGCTGCTCTTCGTCTTCTTCATGGGAATGTATGTTTCCTTTGCTCGGCCTTGCTCTCTGCTGTGCTCTGCTCTAACGTACGCAGCCTCTGGTTGTAGCACACCACACCCCTTCTGTTATTTTGGAGAAACTAGAAGCGTTTCGGGTATGGAATTTGGCACCTAGCTTGAATGCCACCGAAACCATTTTGGAGCTGAGTAGGGCTCATTAAGTGATCTCTGGCAAATGATTGAGCAAGCAATGCAGAACTTGTACTTAGCAAAGTAGGTTTTATGCTTCAAGGTTACGACTGCAGCTACAGCCTGATGTTTTGATGCTTAATTTGTTCTTTTGTTCTAAGCAAGTGATTGTTCCCATATATGCTAGACCATTCATGACTTTTTATCCACTTGTACATACTTTTTTTCTGTGGCCTCACAGTGGCATGCTTTTCATTTGCTAGTTTTTAGCAAGTATTGGAGATACAGATACATGCTGCTTTTTTTCGTGGAAGAGTGGTGATTTTTTGTCTTCCGAAGGTCAGTAGGATTATTATGCATTCTCAAGTGCTGCTCTGTATATTTTTGCAGATAGTAAATTGCCAAGGCTGTTGTAATGGGGGCCAATGGTCATCATGAACTTCGCAGAGGTTGTAATGGCACCGTCTGCAATGGTAGTATAAGACCACTCGATTACTTTGGTGATGTAGATCCATGGACGGCTTGGGCATACAAGCCTCGAATGATCTCGCTCTTGCTGACGGGAACATGCCTTTTAATGTGAGTTCATAGTCTTTTATCTGTGGAACATTTAATAGACACGAACATGCCTTTTTTTAAATCTCTACTACTCCTTAAGTTATTAGTGTAGGCGTCCACAATTTTGGTTTTGCCATCGCCGATCCGCCCCTTCGTCTCCATCCCGCGCAGGCAACACCGGCGAGATTGTCGCGGATCCTCCACCCTCCTCCCCTTCTGCTCCCCGCCATCAACGACGATGCCATGCTTCTCTCCCCTCCCGACCTATCCCTCCCTCCCTCCCTCCCACGCCGCGCAGCGCCCCTGTCAATATGCCGCCCTGCATCCTCCTCTCCTCTCGATCCAACTGCCATCCCATCCCCGCTCTGCCCGTTGCCCCTTGCTTCCTCTTCGGCTCTTCATCCCCCTAGATCCGCCGCCCGTGCTTCCTCCTCACTTCGTCCCGTCCCCACTCCATCCCGTCGCCCTGCCTCTCCGCGTCTGCGCCTGTCTTCGGCCTCCGGAGCCATATCCGCGTTGGCCTCCACCTACGCACCCGCCTCTGGCCTTAAGAGCTCCTCCTGTGTCTGCCTTTAGAGATCTGCTACCCCTACGTTTCATGCGTTGGCCACCACCTTCTTCTGCTGCGCAGGATGAGCTGTTCGGGGAGCACCTAGGACCCATCACGATGAGCTCCTCCTCTTCTTCCCAAAAGGTACTGGGCTCTCCTCCCCCAATCCATTTTGTTGAGCCACTTCCCTAGCTTCACGATCTATTGTTTCTACCTCCGGCAAAAGGTGAGTTCTTGGCTGCCTTTTCCCCCCGCCCCCTGCCTTTTCAACCGAGGTTCTTCTCATGGGTAGCTTGATTCAGTCGGTGAATTGAGCTTCCGGCTTCGATAGGAGACTCAGAGCACACTCACGGCTGCTTTGTTGTTTAATCACACCGCCAATCGTGTTCTGAAGAGAACACATGGAAAGCATACCAACTCAATTCTTGAGACTTCTATTGTAAATACTTCTTTTTGAAGATCTCAGGTGAGCTGTGTACATGTAATTTGTTTTTGATTTTGATTGTTTTCAATCTTAAGCGAAGTACTTATCAAGGGGATGGTACAAATTTGGGTCCCATGTACCTAGATGCATGGATGCGAACACTGTGACTTGTATAGTTCTTGGCATTAGTATGAGGTGGTGGTGTACGGTGGTTTTCTTTCAGCACTGATTATGCTCTAGGTAGTCTAACATACTTGTGTACTTCAAACAGCTAATCCATTTTAGCCATCTGTTATGATGTGATGGGCAAGACGTTTTGCTACATTATTCAACTAAGTTGCATCTTTGCACATCTGACAATTTATTCAGTACTGAAGTATTCTGCTATCATCATTAGTCATGACATTTTGAGACTTCCTCTCTGTGAGCTTCTTACTGGTATGGTGCCTTATACTCATCTGAGAGCAGAAGCATAGGTATTTAATTGTTCTTTTATGTTCTTTGTTGGTTGGTTAAAGTGTTCTATTTTTAATGCAATTTTGATGTAAAAGTTCATCTAATTGATTACGAGCGGCAATCATTCTATAATATAGTTATTCCATGATGCCTAGCAGAAAAGGTTACCATAATTTCTTTGCCATTCAGCTGCAGTTAGAAATTTAATTATTGTGGCTATTACAACCAGTCTTATTCCAGTATGTTGAAATTTGATTTACTATGGAACTTTTAAAATATTTATATTCAGGTGTATTTTACTTCGGTTTATGCATTTATTTAGTTCTATACATATGTTCATATTCACCGTATTTAACATGACAAATCCATTTTTTCTCTAGAAGTGACCATTTGCCATATTTTTTAGGCACACACTGTTATTGAAACATGTTTTTGCCTTGAGAGAGGTAAGAACTCCGACCTGACTCGACTCTCTGAAGTGATCAGCTAGCGCTGTGCTTATTGGATGATGTGTTGATTGGCCGAGCCTTCGTGCCTTTAGCTGGCTGTGCTGCTGCCTGTGTCCATCTGTTCTAGCGGATTGCAACAACAATACACATTGCGTGCTAGTGCTAGCACCGGTAATCGAGTGGTCATCAGGTCGAGAACGAGGTTTGGACTTTATCTGCGAATCAGATTGTTGCTGTTTGATCAGCGACTGGAGGTGCCGCACAGAAGGGGGGGACGGGTACGTAGTCTCCTTTCATTTTTCTGCTACTGTTTTTTCCAACAGTGACGACTGACGAGCAGGTATTACTAGTCTAAGACTCTAGTAAGTAGCTCGATTCGACGACGAAATCAAATATATATAGAAATGGTTGCACAAGACAAAAAATATAAACATGAGCCCGAAAAAGTACGTTTTACTCGCTTCTGTTAGAGAGAGTACAGCCGTTTTTTTTGTCACAATGCAGTGCAACTTGTTTAATGTCTATGGCCTGTTGATATCAACAGCTTAACTAGTACAGGGAATGGGAGGATAAACCAAATAATTTGAGTGGTGCGTGCCAAATGCCATCACTTGTGCCCTTATTAAGACAATGTGAAACTACCAAATCTGACGACGGTGCAATATGTCAACTGGAGTACTACATAATCAGCACATATTTTTCTTCCTTCTGATGCGTTACTATGTCTCGGTGGAATGTACGTGAAGGACAGCCGGTGGTGGAAGGAGAAAACATGAAAATTGGTTTTGGAAACGTCCAGATTAGCTGTAGATTTTGACACCTTCACTTATCCACTTGCTCTTGTTACGCAGGAACTTTTATCCAAGTACTCACTCTGCCCTAAATTAAATTTCGTTTTAGTTAATTAATAGATACAATTTTTGATATATATGTTTTATATGAGTCTAGGTTCATCTTTATCTATTTAAATATATGTTATTTAACTATATTTCATTTCTCTTGTTACATTGGCACACTCGCAGGCTGTTACAAAAGCCAAGCTAGGTTACGATCCTCTGGAGGTTAATCCAGAAGATATGGTTCGCTTTGCAATGGAGCACCCACAGGTACCTGAAGTTTTCCTTTTTTTCTTATCCTGAAGTGACATTATCTCCAATGGAGGTGGTCTAAATACATCTATGGGACACACAAAACTAAATATTACTCCTTGTCTGTGATTTTGTGTTTAGTTTTATGGATTGTACTCGTCTTAATTTGAAATATTTGCCTAAGTTCATTTTCACCCCATTGTTTCTTTTTCAGACAATGGCTTCGTATTCTGTATCAGACGCTGTTGCAACATACTATCTATACATGACTTATGTCCATCCTTTCATCTTTTCTCTTGCAACCATAATACCTATGTCACCTGATGAGGTACTGCGGAAAGGAAGTGGGACACTTTGTGAAATGCTGCTAATGGTTCAGGTATGTTTAGTGAATATTTTCTGCCATGTTTCAATAACATATGCATCTTGAAGCAATACCTTCATCTAGATCCAGGTGTTTTATATGAAACTCTCAAGTACTTGAGCTGTCAAATTGTGCTGAAGTAGACCTTTCTCCTTTTGCTCTTCTGTTTTTTTATGTGAAATTGGCAATGGTTTTATTTTTATGCCATGCTTTTCCTTCCTGCTCAAGTTCTAAGTATATCATCTGACTTTTTTTGTTATCTTAAGTTGCACCACAGACAGTTTATGTGTTACATAAAGCTTGTTTGCTTCTTAAGAGGATGTAAAATACTCATTTTCAGGAAAAAGTCATGTGGTTTTTTCCCACTCTTGCTTCATTGCTTGTTCTTGGATTTGAGCCCATGTCAAGGGCTTGAACGCCCAATTTCCATAACTATGAATAGTGCATCTTTTCCAATCTACCTCTGATTACTCATGCTTGCTGAATTTAGTTTCTTTTAATGTATAGGCATTCAAGGCTGGAGGCACATAACTATGAATAGTGCATCTTCTAAAATCTCTCACTAAATCAGCTAGCTCTTCTACTTGTCCCATTGTCATCCAGGTACTTATTTGGGATGTATGTTCAGATCTTGTGATGCTGTTTAATTCTTGTGAGGCATAATGTGTCACAGGTGATTGTGGATGTGGTGATAGTGGAAGTGATCCACCACCCCCAGAATTTTCACTCACATCACCTGTACCCGCTGGAATACCCATTTGCTGACTAGGTACAGTAAACTGAAACGATGTGATTGAAATATCTGTGTCTATTTCAGTCGACTGAAAACAACTGTCACTGTTCCAGTTCCATGCCACATCCTCTTCAAACTTCACATCTCTACTTATGTATAATCTCTCAATTGTAGGATCAACCATTCTGTAACCCTTTGTGCCTGATTCATATCCTAGCAGAACCATTTTAGTAGACCTGTCTGACAGCTTGTCGACTCCAGGCACTACCTTCTTGACATGACCTATGCATCTAAAAGTTCTGAGATGACCCACTTGTGGTTTACTGCCATGCCATGCCTCATATGGAGTTTTCCCTTGCACACTTCTTAGCAATATTATATATGAGGAGGTACCTAGACCATCTAATCAGATTCGTACACTAATTGATGCTATTGGCTATGTTATTCCTTGGCCAATTACACATGTAAGTTTCTTTTTTATTTGAAATAGTACATGTGTCCCCATAACAACTTCAAATTGAGTTATTGATCTAACACATGCTTCATAGGTGAAGCAAGCTAGAAGCTCATCTTGTACCCGCAACAAGTTGGTACCTGCAGCACGTGGACAAAGCTAGATGGCGTGGACAAAGCTAGATGGGAAGCCTAGTATAATTGCAAAGTGAATCAGTTAGATTCTAGTAGTTACTAAAATTTTTAAGTGATATTTGTATGATATTGCCACTTTGGCTTTGCTTCTTTGTGAACACAATTGGCAGTTACTGAACATGTTTGCTATCGAGTTAATTAGCTTCTTGATATTTTGCCAAGGCCAAAAGCAATATTATTGAGGGTTTATAATTTGATTTTTTTAACATTCATCTCGATGCACATTTATGTATATAAATGTATAAATGAAAACATCTTTTTTTGGCACGTAATAAAGTGTTACAGTATAACGTGTCTATATTATTACAAACAAATATAGATGTATGTACAGAATCGTTTCTACAGGTCTTAATACACACTTTGACGTTACTATATAACGTATTGATATGTGTAGGCACACAATACAAACGTGGCTATATTATTGTTTCTACTTTTGTTAACACGCGTTTTGGCATTACTATAAAATGTGTCACTCGCCAGTTCAGCTGACACGTCACCTTTCCACATCACCTGCCACGTCATTTTTCCACATCACCTGCCATGTCACCTATCCACATCACCTGCCATGTCATCATTCGTGTCACCTACTATATCGTCTCTATACTCCTTAATGCGCAATAAAGCGTCACTATAAAACGTGACTATAGTAATACACATGAATTATGAATGTATCTATAATATCGTATTTATATTTTTTCACACATAATAAAACGTTACTATATGACGTAACAACAATAATAGACACATGTTATATGCGCATCTATAAAAGCGTATCAATGTGTCTAAACATGCATCTAACGTGTCTATGAAACGTCTATTCATCTAATATATACACTTACGATAATCGTTTCTACAAAGTCTGATACGGTCCATACGAAGACGCTTCTAACACGTTTTTGGAAAGCGTGCGTACATTCATATAGAGACGAATTAAAGCGTGCCTATTGTCCGAAAAAGCATAGCTACAAGGGGGGTTTTCTAGTAGTGTGTCCGGTGTACACTGGACAGTCCGGTGAATTATAGCGCGGTGCCTCTGAGTTTTCCCGAAGGCGTGGTTCAGCTTGGAGTCCCTTGGTGCACCGGACACTGTCCGGTGGTGCACCGGACACTCCGATGCGCCAGACCAGGGTGCCTTCGGTTGTCCCTATGCTCTTTTTGTTGAACCCTTTACTTGGTCTTGTTATTGGCTTATTGTGAACCTTTGGCACCTGTAGAACTTATAAACTAGAGCAAACTAGTTAGTCCAAATATTTGTGTTGGGCAATTCAACCACCAAAATCATTTAGGAAAAAGGTGGAAGCTTAATTCCCTTTCAGCTACCATGATCTTGTCCTTTTCTATTGCTCCCAAAGCTATCACCCTCTTGTCGGTCACCTCATCAATATTATCCATCATTGCATCGTAATAATCAGTGAGAGTTAGATCATTTTGTCTAGCGAACCTGACAGCATTCAAACTTATTTCCAAAGGCAACACTGCTTCCTGCCCATAGAAAAGCTCAAAAGGAGACACTTTAGTAGCACTATGTTTAGATATTCTATGAGCCCATAAAGCTTCGGACAAAATCTTATGCCAATGCATAGGATTATCAGATATCTTCTTTTTTATCAAGTTGATCAATGTCCTATTACTAGACTCGGCCTGCCCATTGGGCTGAGCATAGTATGGAGATGAATTAAGCAACTTAATTCTATATAATTCAGCAAATTCACGTACCTCCTTTGACATAAAAGAAGTCCCTTGATCTGTAGTCAAGGTCTGGGGAATGCCGAATCTATGAATAATATGCTCAGTTATGAACTCAATTACCTCCTTGTGTGTCATGTTCTTCAGAGCAACGGCTTTAGTCCATTTGGTAAAGTAGTCAGTGGCAACTAACACGAACCGATGCCCTTTTGATGATGAAGGATGAATTTCTCCAATAAAGTCTAATCCCCATCCTCTGAAAGGCCAAGGCTTGATGATAGGATGCAATTCGGCTGCAGGGACCAACTGTAGGTCGCGAATTTTTGACACACCTGGCAACCCTTGTAGTACTTGAAACAATCAGCTATCATGTTAGGCCAATAAAAACCAGTCCTTCGCAACAGCCATTTCATCTTTGGAGCCAAATGGTGGGTACCACAAATTCCTTCATGCACTTCGGCCATGGCCAATATAGCATCATCTGGGCCCAAGCACTTAAGCAGGACGTCGTTGACTGTTCGGCGGTAGAGTTCATCACTCATCAAGACATAATTGAAAGTTGTTCGCCGAATGTTCTTATCTGTCCTAATATTGGGATTTCGTAAATAATTAAGTATAGGTGTCCTCCAATCACTTGCATCGGCTTCATTATCAGCCGAATCAATTAAGAGAACATTTCTGGTAACCCTGGACGGTCCGGCGTCTCGACGCAGACGGTCCGCGACCTGGGGGAATTGGCCCTGCACTGGTTATCAGATTTTTAGTGTTGTGAAATCTCCCTCGCTTTATCCGATAACCTGATGCATCTTGTGCCAAATTGTTAGCTCTATGATTCTCAACTCTAGAGATATGCTGAATACTGAATTCGTCAAAAGAATGAATTATACCCCAACATTTTTCAAGGTAACTATTTAGAGTACCATCAAAACATTGATATTCTTCTAACACTTGTTGAACAACCAGCTGAGAATCACCAAATACCTTCATATGTTTTACTCCCATACCATTTAAAAGTTCTAAGCTGAACAAAAAGGCCTCATATTCGGCTTGATTGTTAGTACAATAAGTTTTCAATCGGCTAGAGAAGTCGAAGGAGACATACTTGGTGAAACAAGTACGATGCCAATTCCTTGCCCTTCATTGCAAACCGATCCATCAAAATATAAAGTCCAAGAAGCAATAGTGAGGTATGACATGTCTAGTTTATGAGTATCATTAACCTCATGTTCTACAATAAAATCTGCTACGACCTGGCCTTTCATAGATTTCAATGGTTCATAGGCCAAGTCATATTCTATGAGTGCATAAGCCCACTTACAAATTCTACCACTCATAATTGGGTTATGCAACATGTATTTGATCACATCGGCTTGACCAGAAACAGTGCAATGACTAGACAGTAAATAACATCTACACTTGGTGCATGCATAAAACAAGCATAAGCATAATTTCTCAATAAAAGTGTACCTTGTTTCAGCATCCAACAACCTCTGGCTTAGATATGTCACCACATGCTCCTTTCCCTCAGTTTCTTGTGTCAGAACAGCCCCGATAACCTTATCTTCAGCTGCAATGTATAATCAGAATGGTACTCCTGCTCGTGTGCTTTTAATACGGGAGCCGAAGACAAGTATTTTTTAATGAGATCAAATGCTTCTTGCTGTTCTGCCCCCCAAGCGAATTTGGCATCATTCTTAAGCCGAAGGATAGGGGTGAACGCATCAATCTTCCCGGCTAGGTTAGAAATGAACCTTCGTAAATAATTCACCTTGCCGAGAAACTTCTGTACCTCGACCTTACAGGTCGGAGGCCCCACATTCCGAATAGACTTGATTCGGTCAGGGTCTATCTCTATACCATGTTCATGGATGACAAATCCTAAAAACTTACCAGCCGACACTCCAAAAGCACATTTACGTGGGTTCATTTTCAAACCATACCGACGCATTTTATCAAAGGCTTTGCGCAAATCAGCTATATGAGAACTAAACTCCGCCGATTTGACTATAATATCATCAATGTAGACTTCCACAATGTTTCCTAACAATTCATGGAAGATCAAATTCATAGCCCTCTGATAAGTAGCACCAGCATTTTTCAAACCAAATGTCATGACAACCCACTCAAATAAACCAATGAAGCCTGGACATATAAAAGCCGTTTTAGACGCATCTTCTTCGGCCATGAAAATCTGATTATATCTAGCATTACCATCAAGGAAGCTAATAATTCTATTTCCTGATGCATTATTGATTAATGTGTCGGCTATGGGCATGGGATACTCATCTTTAGGAGTTGCTCTATTTAAATTACGAAAATCAATGCATACTCTAAGTTTACCTGACTCCTTTTTCTCCACATGCACAATATTGGAGACTCACTCTGCGTACCTGCAAGGTCTAATAAAATCAGCTTCTAGCAGCCGGTGGATTTCGTCCTTGATGCGTGGGAGCAGATCTGGACGAAATGTTCTAGCTCTCTGCTTGAAAGGTCTGAAACCGGATTTAATGGGCAACCGATGCTCTACAATCTCTCGGCTTAATCCAGGCATCTCAGTGTAATTCCAAGCAAAGCAATTTGAATATTCCTTCAATAGACCGATCATCTCATTTCTAGGATCGGTTTCTAGGGTCTTGTTTACAAAAGTCGGCCTTGGATTTTTACCATCTCCTATGTCAATCTCCTCCAAAGGATCGGCCGATGTAAACCCCTGTCCTAGTTTATCAAGATCTCTGAATTTCTCTATCATGTCCCCCACAGAGGAATTGGATGATCTTTGTGTGATGGCGGACTTTCCGGTCTCGGGGACCGGATCATCCGTAATACTGTCTTTTCGCTGCAATAGATGTTCAGTCTTAAAGTCCGAACCTTTTTGTGAAAGACCAGACCATCCGGCCTTGGAAGCCGAACTGTCCGTGACCAAAGACTCATGAACTTTGTGTGTATTCATCATTTAAACTTTATTTAGGATTTAGCCGATTTTCCATCGGCTCTAGCATTACAGGAATGAAACCTTTCTTATCTATACTTATGAATTGATAATCAGAAAAATCTACTCCTGTGAGACATGTAGCAGTCTCATAAGTCTAGAGTACAGGGGCATCGGCCACAGCGATGCAGGCCGATACATCAGCATGTACTTGTTCTATGTCATCGCCTACCCATTGTATTAACATTTGATGTAATGTAGAAGGTATACATTGATTGGCGTGAATCCAATCTCTGCCTAGGATTAAAATGTAATTTCCTTCTACATCAGCGACGAAGAATGCAGCAGCAAGGGTCTTAGTCCCGATGGTTAATTCAACGGACGTGACTCCCCTGGCTTTGATCGAACTATCAGTTCCAACACCGCCGAGGGTCATGTTGGTCTTGACAAGTTCGTCATCTTGTTTACCTAATTTTCTGTACAATGAATAAGGCATTAGATTTACAGCCGCCCCTCCATCTACCAACATCTTAGCAATTGGTATCCCATCAATGTGACCGCGCACGAAGAGCGGCTTTAAATGATTTACCGGGTTCCTTTGGTTTAGTAAAGGCGGCTTCTTTAGGACCAAAATCAAACTGGGCAACAACAGGTTCATCGTCGCCGATAATAGTACAATCGGCGGAAAATGTAATAACATTTACATCCATACCTGGATGTTCTAGAGAAGCCTCGTAGTCGACCAGGTCTTCTCCCAGCAGGTCGTCCTCTTCCATTGATGTTGGCATGTCGTTGGAGGCTTCCTGGTGTGGTGCGGACGGTCCGGACTCTGGGGGCGGACAGTCCGCGCCTGGTGCAGTTTGTCTGGCCTTGTTGGCCAGGCTATCTTCCATACCTGCAGGGTGCTGCACAAGTGTTGTTTTATTTTCTATTTTTGTGGCCATTTGTTTTTCCTCAACGGCCTTTGGTCTCCATTTTTTTGCGGTGGCGGGTATAGTGGATGTGTGTCATTGAATATCTTTTCTGCCTCCTTCTCCTGGCTCTCCTTTGCTCTTAGGTGCTGTAATTTTCCCTTTTGGGACCGTGTCAATCCCGCTGGGCACCATCGAGGCATGGAGTATTTTGGATCGGCTGTTTTGATGGTAGCCGTATCTTCTTTTTTGGTTGTATTGGCCGATTCACCAAAAATCATCGGCCCTTCACTTTCTTTTTGTATAACGACATCTGTTGTACCTATTTTGATAATGTCCTTTTTTGTCGTTCTTTCAGTTGCCGCAGGCATATGCCCCCCTGCCGGATTGGTCGGCCTTGGAGGCCGAGTAGTCCGGCAATCCTGTTGGGTCTGTGCCTGGTGACCGGATTGAGCGGTGCTCAATCGGTCTTGTACTGGTGGCGCCAACCTGTCAAAAACAGATGTTTGGGGTGCCCCCCAGCGGGGTACTGTGGCATCCCAAATGGATATGGTGGCATGCCCCATATTTGATTTGGGACATATGGTGGAGGTAAGTATGTGTATGGATATGGCATAGACGGATAAGGGGGTGGAGTGTCCATGTCGGTATGTTAGGTCTCAATTGTACAGTATGACCTTTCATTTCTTCCGATTGGTGGGGTGGTCCAATCGGCCTGACCTGACGTTGCTCATGAATGGGTGAGCGAGGCCGCTTTGCTGGCCGGTCACTGGGGCCAGCCTTCTTTTTCACGTATTTAGACAACAATTGATCGAAAGTCGGGCCAGGCTTGACCAGCCGACCAGCTGCTTTAAATGTATTTGTTTTCCACGTACCTATCTCTGGTCGTCGTGGTTTGAAGGTATGTGGCCGCTGCGAGTCCTGAGCACGGCCGGACCGTCCGCTGGAGTTCTCCGGACCGTCCGGAGAAGCGTCGGACCGTCCGCGTCTGGATGGTGGACTGTCCGCGATGCGCAGCACGGGTTTCCGCAACTGTCTCCCTGTCTACGCTTGCCCCCCAGTGCTAGAGGCTGTGATGGTCACCTTTAGAGTCTCCCCTCCATCGGGAGTCTTCTCGGCCACCACTTTCCTGCAAGAAACTTTACAATCCCCATCGGCCTTTTTAGCATCGCCGATGATTGTTTCTTTGCCTTTGCCTTTATCGGCTGTGTTTGGCCGAACCAGGACTTTCTTGCCCTCGAAGTCGATCATGTTCATCGGAAAGGGCTCTGTATCCACTTGCATTTCCTGAAATTTCAATCGTCCCTCGTTAATGGACGATTGAATTTGTCGCCGAAACACATTACAATTGTCACACCCGGTTTTGGAAGGCAAACCAAGTGCGAACTATGTACGTGCCAGGATCAGAACTCACGTACACAGCGATTACATAAATGAACATCATCGCACAATGCTCGAATAATAACATAAAAGAGTATTAACTTATTACATCACAGGGTCATAGACATCCACATAATCATCAAGTTAACAGTTAAATCAAAGTGCTAGCGAAACGCAGTAAAGATAAGGCCTTCACAGGCAGCTGACTGGGGGTTGCCGCCAACCCACACCTAGAATTCGTCGTAGTCTTGGAACTCCTGGAAGTCTCCTTCCACGACTTCGCCTTCTCCGGAGCAGTGGTTACAATGCGGACAACCTGGTGTTTTGTGGTAAAGCAAGGATGAGTACACATCAACGTACTCAGCAAATGTCCCGTTTGGCTGAAGTGGACTAGCTTTATGTGGGGTTAGGCTCCAGCAGTTGCTTTTAGTTGGTCAGGTATTTATCATTAGTAGAAGCCAGATTTTATCATTAACCAACCCATGAACCATTTCCTCATCGAGGAACAACATCATCATATTCGAACCAAAACCATAACATAATCCTTGTATCTCGAACCATCTGTATCTCTAATCAAAGAGGATCCCAAGGCCGCTCTTAACCGTGAGCACGGCTAATATATCAGTTTCACTACCCTCTGCAGAGGTCGCACACTTTACCCATGAGTCATGATTCCCTTTCTGCCCGGGGAGAGCTAATCCCCATTGACCACTACCTAGGTGGTCCGGCAGGGTATCACTACGTAGCTTTTACAAAGATTCCCTAGAGATCATAGCTGCCCGTTAGGTTTCTCTAGTTTGATAAACACAGTACCCCTCCCCGCAGGAGAGTGACTAACAAAAGCAAAACGAAAGAACCTCGGCACTCAGCCTCGGCAGAGCAAGCACTGTGCCTGGACCCCATTGACGGCACGACGGCGAAGCAACTACACCTCTAGTTCCTCTAATTAATTAGCTAAGGGCGTCCCATTTCACCCTCATGGTTGCACTGTTATCCCGGGTGGTCTCTCAACGAACAGGTCCTTACGGAGATGTACTCAGGAAACAGCCTGAGCCCCCTAGAGTATCACAAGATCATCAACGTAATCAGGATAACAGTATCATAAATATTCACATCATGTTCATTGATTAAGTTAAGGCAGTAGCAGAATGCTAACCATAATAGCCCATAAGGTCATCAAGGATAAAGTAAAGTGTAAAGCTAGTCAATCCTTAGGTTTCAAGTAAGTAATGCGGGGTAGTAAGTTATAAATGAATAGGACATAATGGGTCAGAGGACACTTGCCTTCACCAAACTGCTGATCAGGGACTTCCTCTGCAACTTCCTCGGGAAACACAGACTGCTCGTTGTCTACATAAAGTAATCATTCACACTATGCACTTGGGAAGATAACAAACAAAAGCAACATACCAAACATATGCAGCAAAGAGATCACAAGTTTATAGTAGAAAAGGGATAGGCACTCTGGTATTCTCTAGGTCTAGGGTAGAGGACTATACAAAGTGAGTCATTATCCACTAATCAGGTTTAAGTCAGTGGTGGGATTAAATCATTATCTGGTTTTAAGTTCCCAAACTTAGGTGTTTAAGTCCATAAACTTAAGTGCTCCAACTTTTATTAAAGTCTACTATCTTTTATTTATCTCAAATAGGGTTCCCATAACATTAATCCTATCCTAATGATTAACCATTAATTGGGACATGGAAACAGCAGGGAAACATTGCATAAACAGATAGATAATAATATTATGAACATTTTGCAATTTGAAGCACCTAATTTGGAGTTCATATGGCAAAGTTATGAATTTTACAAGTTTAGGGGTTAAAAATATACCCTAAGGACCTATTTTGAATTAAATAAAAGGTCCGAGGACCTAACTGCGAGAATCCAGGGACGGCGGGTTAATTTTCAGAAAACCGGGGGTCTCTTTAAGAAAACGCGCGGGCGAAGGGGTATCGGGCTCCTACGGCCGTTGGATCTCAGATCAACGGTCGAGATTAGATCGCGGGCGGGCGCACGAGCGCGCGGCGGCGTGAGCGGCTGACAGGCGGGGCCGGGCGGGCAGCGCGGGCGCGGGGCTGACAGACGGGGCCGGGCGGCAGAGCGGGGCGCAGGCGGGCTGACAGGCGGGGCCCAGTTGGCAGCGCGGGGCGCAGGCGGGCTGACAGGCGGGGCCCAGTTGGCAGGGAGGCGGGGCGCGGGGGAAACGGCTCTGGGCCGTTGGATCTTGGGTGGACGGCTGAGGTTGGGTTCGGGCTATTTGAAACAGGGCCGTCCGATCTGAGATGGACGGCGGGGATCTGGCGGCTGGCTTCTATCTTCTCCTCCGGCCAGCAGAGGCGACGGCGCCCGTCCCGCGGCGGAGAACTTGCCGGAGACGAGGGGCGCAGGGGCCCTGCGGGTCCCAGGGGCGATCTGAATGGCCGGGGAGGTCGGGGAGGGCGCGGGGAACCTTTTGGTGGGGACTAGGTCGGGGCAGGGGCACCGGAGGGGGGCGGTTCACGGCGAAGCGGCTCGGCGGCGGCGCTAAAGGACTCCGGCGAGCAATTAAACGCGACAAAGTGCAATAGAGGGGAAGGGAGGGGGCATGGGAGGTTCCTTACCTCAAGGCGAACTCCGGGGACTCCTCGGTGGCGACGGAGACGCGGCGACAGCCCGAGTCGACGGTGGCGGACCCCGGCGGCTGCGCAGCGAACGGCGGGTGAGCGCGGGCGGAGGAATTCGGGGAGGGAGAGGGGAAATTGGGGCGCGTCCCGAGTTGCGGACGTCGGGGCGGAGCTCACCGTGGCAGAGGGCACGGCGGGGCTCCAACGGCGACGGAGGAACGAGCTCGGGCGGCGGCGGTTTAATGGCGGCTGCGCTCTGGCGTGTGAGCAGCGAGGGGGAGGCGAGAGAGGGGTCTGCGGGTGCGCAAATGAGGGAGGGGGAGATGGCGAGCGAGGTTCGGGGCTCAAGTGGCCAACGGCGAGGTGGGGTGAGCCCCACGCGCGACGTGGGCGCGGAGTCCGCGGCACGCGCGGCGGCGGTTACGCGAAGACGGAGAAGCTGACAGCCGGGGCCCGCGGGCAGAGAGAGCGGGGAAAGCGAACGCGGGCGCGGGGAAGGCGGGGCTGACAGGCCGGGCCCGCGGGTAGAGAGAGAGGGAGGCGGGCGCGGAGACGGCGGCCGCGCCGACAGGCCGGGCCCGCGGCGCAGAGAGAGAGGAGGGGAAGCGGGCGCGCGCGCGGGATGGGCCTGATGGGCCGAAAGGCCGAGGGGGCGGGGGAAAACGGGCTTCTTTCCTTTTTCTTTTATTTTGGAATTGTTTTTCCCTTTTCTTTTTATTTTCTCTATTTGATTCAAATTCAAATAAGCCACAAATTTAAATTAGACTTTCTAGGAATTATGCACCAAACAAAAGTGAAATCTAGGGTTCAACATGATGCAACAATTCATACTCCCTTGGAGTTTGAGCTAATAGACTGTAATTATAAATAAAATAACCACTTTTCTCCTATAGAAATGAGAGAGAGAAGATTGGGGAAGGATGAGAAAAGGGAAGTAACACCTGAATTTGTGAATATGAGCAAAGAAATTTTATACCCCCAAATTTAGGGTGTTACAAACCTACCCCCCTTAAAAGAATCTCGCCCCGAGATTCAGGGTTGGTCAGCAAAGAGTTCAGGGTATTTGGCTTTCAGATCATCTTCTCGTTCCCAGGTTGCTTCTTCCTCGGAGTGGTGACCCCATCTGACTTTGCACATTCTGATGGTATTCCTCCGGGTGACTCTGTCTGCAAACTCCAGAATCTGCGTTGGCTTCTCTATGTATGTCAGATCCTCCTGGACTTCCAAACCCTCCACTGGCAACTGCTCTTCTGGTACTCGCAGACACTTCTTCAATTGCGACACGTGGAACACATTGTGCACTGCTGACAAACTTTCTGGTAGGTTGAGTTGGTAGGCCACTTCTCCACGCTTTGCTTGAATCTGATATGGTCCAACGTACCGGGGTGCTAACTTGCCTCTAACTCCGAACCTTCTGACTCCCCTGATAGGTGACACCTTCAGATAGACGAAATCCCCCACTTCGAAACTCAGTTCTCTTCTCCTTCGGTCCGCATAGCTTCGCTGCCTTGATTGTGCTATCTTCAGATTCTCCCGAACCATTTTGATATTTTCTTCGGCTTCAAGCAAAATGTCGGGGCCAAACACCTGTCTCTCTCCAGGCTGGTCCCAATGCAGCGGAGTCCTACAACTCCGCCCATAGAGTGCCTGAAACGGCGACATCTTCAAGCTGGCCTGGTAACTATTGTTATAGGAGAATTCTGCATAAGGTAACCTTTTGTCCCATCCTGACTTGTCTTGCAATGCACAGGCTCTCAGCATATCTTCTAGGATCTGGTTAGTTCTTTCAGTCTGACCGTCTGTCTGCGGATGATAAGCCGAGCTGAAGTTCAAATGGGTGCCCAAAGCTTCTTGTAGCTGCTGCCAAAAATGAGAGGTGAACTGCGTTCCTCGATCTGACACTATCTTCTTCGGCACACCATGAAGGCAAACTATCCGTGACATGTATAACTCAGCTAACGTTGCTCCGGTATATGTGGCCTTCACAGGTATGAAATGGGTCACCTTTGTTAATCGGTCCACAACCACCCAGATGGAATCATAACCGGCCCGGGTACGGGGTAGGCCAACTATAAAATCCATCCCGATCTCATCCCACTTCCACTGAGGAATCCGCAATGGCTGCAACAATCCAGCGGGCCTTTGATGCTCTGCTTTGGTCCTCTGACAGCTATCACAGATGGCGACATATTCTGCGATTTCTCTTTTCATGCCATACCACCAAAACCTCCTTTTTAAATCCTGGTACATCTTTTCACTTCCTGGGTGTATGGAGTAGGCTGTCTCATGAGCTTCCTTTAGGATCAGCTCCCGAATAGGTTTGAGGTCGGGGACACACAATCGGTCCTTGAACCATATTACTCCCTCTTCATCCTCTCGAAAGTCTTTGCCTCTTCCTTCTAAGATTAGC
This sequence comes from Zea luxurians, assembly GCA_029449295.1. Lineage (NCBI taxonomy): Eukaryota > Viridiplantae > Streptophyta > Magnoliopsida > Poales > Poaceae > Zea > Zea luxurians. Next base: position 27,621,903 of record JAOPSE010000024.1, on the reverse strand, counting down.
TGCCGGATCTTGTTGATGCTTTCATCATCCTTCTGACCTTCTTTGATTTCCCGCTCTAGGGTGGGCTCTAATTCCACTGTTACTCCTTGCGTACTGTTCAAGAAACCGAGACTCAGTCGGTCGAACTCCTTGGCTAACTCATATGGCATTGGGTACGTGGCCATCATATTGACTTGACTCTTCCTGCTCAGAGCATCTGCAACCACATTGGCTTTGCCTGGATGGTAATGTATCTCCAACTCATAGTCTTTGATCAATTCCAACCATCTTCGCTGCCTCATGTTTAACTCTGACTGGGTGAATATGTACTTCAGACTTTTATGATCTGTGTAGATGTCGCACTTCTGCCCATACAGGTAATGTCTCCAGGTCTTCAAGGCATGAACTACTGCTGCCAACTCCAGGTCATGTGTGGGATAATTTTTCTCATGGATCTTCAACTGTCGAGATGAGTATGCTACAACTCTTCCTTCTTGCATTAGCACACATCCCAATCCGGTGTAAGAAGCATCGCAATACACTGAGAATGGCTTGTGAACATCAGGCAGGACTAACACCGGAGCTGTAGTCAATCTATTTTTCAGTTCTTCAAATGCTTCCTGACACTTTTGGGTCCACTTAAACTCAACTTTCTTCGCTAGTAACGCTGTCATTGGTCTAGCAATCTTTGAAAAGCCTTCGATGAAACGCCTGTAATACCCAGCCATTCCAATGAAGCTCTTGATCCCACGAGCGTCCTTTGGTGCTTTCCAGTTCAGGATATCTGCTACTTTCTTTGGATCCACTGCCAACCCATCCTGGTTTATGATGTGACCCAGAAACAAGACTTCATGAATCCAGAACTTGCATTTGCTCAGCTTGGCATACAGCTGATGCTCTCGAAGTCTTTGCAGTACCATCTTCAAATGCTCTACATGATCTTCCTCACTTCGAGAGTATATGAGAATATCATCGATAAACACTACCACAAACTTGTCCAGATAATCCATGAACACACTGTTCATCAGGTACATAAAGAAGGCTGGCGCATTTGTCAAACCAAAGGACATAACTGTGAATTCATATAACCCATACTTGGTGATGAATGCCGTCTTCGGTATGTCCGAGGGTCGGATTCTGAGTTGATGGTAGCCTGACCTCAGATCTATCTTCGAGAATACGCTGGCACCTCTGAGCTGGTCGAACAAATCTTCTATCCTTGGCAGGGGGTACTTGTTTTTGACAGTGACTTCATTCAAGGCTCTGTAGTCTATGCACATCCTTTTGGTACCATCTTTCTTCTCTACAAACAACACCGGAGCGGCCCAAGGCGAGGTACTTGGTCTGATGTAACCCTTCTCTAACATCTCATCTATCTGCTTCTTGAGTTCCACCAATTCTGGTCCAGACACTCGGTAGGCTCTTTTGGAGATGGGGGCGGTACCAGGGATAAGCTCTATGGCAAATTCAACTTTTCTCTCGGGTGGCATGCCCGTTAGCTCCTCGGGAAATACGTCCGGAAAGTCCGACATGACCTTGATAGCCTCGAGCGGGTTGGGCTCCTTACTATCAACTGAAATCTGGTGACAGACACCCTCCGCTGATTTAGGCATCCTTAGCTCGGCCACTACCTCTTCTCCTGACGGGGACTTTAATGTTACGGTCCTCTTGTCACAGCTAACATTCGCTTCATACTTCATTAACCAATTCATCCCTCGAATGACATCTATCCCAGGGGTGTCTATTACTATTAAGTCACTGGGGAACCCTATCCCCCTTATTTCCACCCTTATATTTGAGCATATTTTATCTGTTTGCACCTTGCCACCAACCGAATTAATCCTCATGGGCGGCATCATTGCCTCTACTGAGATGTTATGCAATTCTACCCAGGTTGCAGTGACAAATGAATGAGTTGCACCAGTATCAAATAGCACTTTCGTGGGATGAGATTCGACTGAGAACATACCTACTGCCACATCTGGTGCATCCTGGATTGCTTCGGCCTCCAAGTGGTTCACCTTTCCACGGTTGTACGCTTGGTTACGATTGCCTGCTGTCGGCTGCATTACACCTTGCCTTGTTGGAGCATTGGGGTTGGTCTGCTGCTGCGCTGCCTTCTTTGGGCACTGCATCGCCCAGTGGCCTTGTTCTCCACAGTGGAAACATCCTCTGCCTCCTCCTTGTGCTGGGGCTGCTTGGTTGCTCTGGTTTGCTGCTGGGGCAGGAAGGCGAGGTGCCTGGTTGTTCTGCTTCTGATATTGATTACCTCCTTGCTGGCTGTTCTGACGATACTGCTGCTGTTGTGGGTACTGCCTCTGGAACTGCTGCTGATGCGGACGCTGATTCTGATTCTGATATCCTTGTGGGTGACCAGGCCTGCCTTGCTGAGATGAACTGCCTGAGAAACGTGGACGGCTGATGCCTCCGGTCTGGGGTCCACTCATCTTGCGCTTCCGATCTTCCATATCCTTACGCTTCTTCTCAGTCATAACTGCCCTATCGATCATGTGCTGGAAGGTGGGGAAGGTGTGATTCATCAGCTGGTAATGCAGGGGATCCACCAAACCTCTCATGAACCTGTACTGCCTTTTAGCATCAGTGTTGACATCCTCAGGTGCATAACGAGATAGCTGCAGAAACTTGTCTCTGTATTCACTAACAGACAGGGGTCCCTGCTTCAGAGCCAGAAACTCCTCCTTCTTCACGATCATCAGTCCCTCCGGCACATGGTACCTGCGGAAACTCTCGCTGAATTCTTCCCAGGTGATGGCTTCGGGGTCAGCATGTGTGGCGAGGTAGGACTCCCACCAGGACTGGGCTGCTCCCCTTAGCTGACGGGGACCATACAGAACCTTCTCCCTATCGTTACATTGGGCGGTGCGCAGTTCTCTTTCCACTACGCGCAGCCAGTCTTCTGCATCCATGGGGTCGGCAGAATGGGCGAAGGTAGGAGGGTGCCCTCTCATGAACTCACCACGCTTATCCCGTGGCATCTGGGGCATCTGTACTTGCAATTGGGGTTGGGGTTGCTGTTGAGCCTGCTGCATGGCTGCCAGAGTCTGCCCAATGGCCTGCACTGCCTGAGTCTGCATCAAGAACATCTGCTCCACTGTCATCGGGGGTGGTGGGGGAGGCTGCCTCTGTTGTTCCTCCTGCTGGTCATGCTGCTCTTGCTGAGCACGCCTGTTGCATCGGCGCCTGTTGTCAGACATCTGTGGAAGACATTCATACATCAGCATCGATCTTACAACCCTCCAGCATAAGAAAAGGGAATTCAGAATTCTTCATGACACTGAGTGAACAAAGAGCTTCACTGATCCTCATTATGATTCAACACAGCTTCTCAGATAAGAAGGAAAGTAGAAGTATATGGCTTCCCAACTAAATAACTGACTCTATTAACATTATAGCTAAGCCAAACTGCAGGAAAAACCCGCAGGTTGGCAACAGTCATTACAAAGATTCAAATCCAGCACAAGTTCACCATAACAAGCATGCAAGCAACTGATAAGCAAACTAAGCTAATTGGAAGCAACTGATAAGAAAACTAAACTAACTATTTAAGACTGAGACATCTGACTTAAGAATTATTACAAACTTCGACACTAACGATCTAAGGATCCAGATCTATCCTGGTCTTACAGGCAGGGGAACCATAAGTGTGGTGACCACGTGGCGGCGAGCGGTATGGGTGCTGAGTCCCAACAGGAGCGGGAGAACCACCCTCCTGGTGATGGCGCTCTGCCAACTCAGCACGCAACTCCGCAATCTCCGTTCGAGCCCTGCTCAGCTCGTCCAGAGAGTGATCCAGCTCAGTGTTAAGCACTGCGACTAGGTTGACTGTGCTGCTCAACCTAGGGTTAGCCTCACCAACAGGTGAGACAACCACACTCTCTGTGCTGCCAGTAGGGCGGCGGGGGTAGTACCGAAGGTTAAGACCGTCGGCCACGCCACCGAACAAAGAACAGTATTGGGAGAGTGCACGTCGTGCTGCATCCTCCATAGCCGCCTCTGCAGTGTCCCTCTCGGAGATGGAATAGTGCTCCGAAACGGCCTCCGCACCCCGAAGGTCATCCTCCGGACGGCGAACTAGGCAGGTAGCCTCCCAGCGGTCCGGGTACCTCCCGCGACTGTGCTGGTAGACTACACAACGATACTCGATCGACCAGGTGTGCCGGTCAAAAGCCTGGCGCAGCAAGGTGTCGAGTGCGTCGTGGAAGTGACAACCGCGAGCGGCGTCACGGGTGATGGGTCGGGCGACCCATCCTTCCGCCTCCTGCGGCTCAGAGGACTCCGTGCTGTGGTCTGAGTCGTCGTCGTCGGGGTCTCCTCCAGGAGTTCCTCCGGTAGCTCCTCCAACAGCCGAGGCGTCCCACGGTGGTGCAGGGGGCGCCTCCAGCTGGGCAACAGATGAACGGGGCCTCACGGACTCCACCTCTTGTTGGGGTGGGGAGGAAGAGCCCTGCTGCTCTCTGTGCTGGCGCCGGCGCTCCTGCTCCTCACGCAGGCGGTGGTGCAGTCTCTCCAGGTGACTCGACTGACCGGACACGGTGCGGTGCAGAGGACGCTCCGCAAGTCGAGACGGCAGGAAAGGAATCACCGACTTACGTGCAGTGTGTCTAAGACGAGCCGTCTACAAAAGACACCGTAAGCATAAGAGTAAGAGCAGAACTAATATGACAAGTGAATAAACCATAGACAGAATAAGATAAAAATTTTAACAAGGTACAATATAGTATGTATATGTAGTAAAACATAGGGTTGGTCGAGGTGACCGACTTTTGAAGTAACATCAGAGGTCAAGGTGAGAGGGAAGGTCAATAGTCCTTAGTACGACCAGTGCTACTCTAGGTCAGCGGTCCTACAGTCAGCACGGCTTTGATACCACTTATGTCACACCCGGTTTTGGAAGGCAAACCAAGTGCGAACTATGTACGTGCCAGGATCAGAACTCACGTACACAGCGATTACATAAATGAACATCATCGCACAATGCTCGAATAATAACATAAAAGAGTATTAACTTATTACATCACAGGGTCATAGACATCCACATAATCATCAAGTTAACAGTTAAATCAAAGTGCTAGCGAAACGCAGTAAAGATAAGGCCTTCACAGGCAGCTGACTGGGGGTTGCCGCCAACCCACACCTAGAATTCGTCGTAGTCTTGGAACTCCTGGAAGTCTCCTTCCACGACTTCGCCTTCTCCGGAGCAGAGGTTACAATGCGGACAACCTGGTGTTTTGTGGTAAAGCAAGGATGAGTACACATCAACGTACTCAGCAAATGTCCCGTTTGGCTGAAGTGGACTAGCTTTATGTGGGGTTAGGCTCCAGCAGTTGCTTTTAGTTGGTCAGGTATTTATCATTAGTAGAAGCCAGATTTTATCATTAACCAACCCATGAACCATTTCCTCATCGAGGAACAACATCATCATATTCGAACCAAAACCATAACATAATCCTTGTATCTCGAACCATCTGTATCTCTAATCAAAGAGGATCCCAAGGCCGCTCTTAACCGTGAGCACGGCTGATATATCAGTTTCACTACCCTCTGCAGAGGTCGCACACTTTACCCATGAGTCATGATTCCCTTTCTGCCCGGGGAGAGCTAATCCCCATTGACCACTACCTAGGTGGTCCGGCAGGGTATCACTACATAGCTTTTACAAAGATTCCCTAGAGATCATAGCTGCCCGTTAGGTTTCTCTAGTTTGATAAACACAGTACCCCTCCCCGCAGGAGAGTGACTAACAAAAGCAAAACGAAAGAACCTCGGCACTCAGCCTCGGCAGAGCAAGCACTGTGCCTGGACCCCATTGACGGCACGACGGCGAAGCAACTACACCTCTAGTTCCTCTAATTAATTAGCTAAGGGCGTCCCATTTCACCCTCATGGTTGCACTGTTATCCCGGGTGGTCTCTCAACGAACAGGTCCTTACGGAGAGGTACTCAGGAAACAGCCTGAGCCCCCTAGAGTATCACAAGATCATCAACGTAATCAGGATAACAGTATCATAAATATTCACATCATGTTCATTGATTAAGTTAAGGCAGTAGCAGAATGCTAACCATAATAGCCCATAAGGTCATCAAGGATAAAGTAAAGTGTAAAGCTAGTCAATCCTTAGGTTTCAAGTAAGTAATGCGGGGTAGTAAGTTATAAATGAATAGGACATAATGGGTCAGAGGACACTTGCCTTCACCAAACTGCTGATCAGGGACTTCCTCTGCAACTTCCTCGGGAAACACAGACTGCTCGTTGTCTACGTAAAGTAATCATTCACACTATGCACTTGGGAAGATAACAAACAAAAGCAACATACCAAACATATGCAGCAAAGAGATCACAAGTTCATAGTAGAAAAGGGATAGGCACTCTGGTATTCTCTAGGTCTAGGGTAGAGGACTATACAAAGTGAGTCATTATCCACTAATCAGGTTTAAGTCAGTGGTGGGATTAAATCATTATCTGGTTTTAAGTTCCCAAACTTAGGTGTTTAAGTCCATAAACTTAAGTGCTCCAACTTTTATTAAAGTCTACTATCTTTTATTTATCTCAAATAGGGTTCCCATAACATTAATCCTATCCTAATGATTAACCATTAATTGGGACATGGAAACAGCAGGGAAACATTGCATAAACAGATAGATAATAATATTATGAACATTTTGCAATTTGAAGCACCTAATTTGGAGTTCATATGGCAAAGTTATGAATTTTACAAGTTTAGGGGTTAAAATATACCCTAAGGACCTATTTTGAATTAAATAAAAGGTCCGAGGACCTAACTACGAGAATCCAGGGATGGCGGGTTAATTTTTAGAAAACCGGGGGTCTCTTTAAGAAAACGCGCGGGCGAAGGGGTATCGGGCTCCTACGGCCGTTGGATCTCAGATCAACGGTCGAGATTAGATCGCGGGCGGGCGCGCGAGCGCGCGGCGGCGTGAGCGGCTGACAGGCGGGGCCGGGCGGGCAGCGCGGGCGCGGGGCTGATAGACGGGGCCGGGCGGCAGAGCGGGGCGCAGGCGGGCTGACAGGCGGGGCCCAGTTGGCAGCGCGGGGCGCAGGCGGGCTGACAGGCGGGGCCCAGTTGGCAGGGAGGCGGGGCGCGGGGGAAACGGCTCTGGGCCGTTGGATCTTGGGCGGACGGCTGAGGTTGGGTTCGGGCTATTTGAAACAGGGCCGTCCAATCTGAGATGGACGGCGGGGATCTGGCGGCTGGCTTCTATCTTCTCCTCCGGCCAGCAGAGGCGACGGCGCCCGTCCCGCGGCGGAGAACTTGCCGGAGACGAGGGGCGCAGGGGCCCTGCGGGTCCCAGGGGCGATCTGAATGGCCGGGGAGGTCGGGGAGGGCGCGGGGAACCTTTTGGTGGGGACTAGGTCGGGGCAGGGGCACCGGAGGGGGCGGTTCACGACGAAGCGGCTCGGCGGCGGCGCTAAAGGACTCCGGCGAGCAATTAAACGCGACAGAGTGCAATAGAGGGGAAGGGAGGGGGCATGGGAGGTTCCTTACCTCAAGGCAAACTCCGGGGACTCCTCGGTGGCGACGGAGACGCGGCGACAGCCCGAGTCGACGGTGGCGGACCCCGGCGGCTGCGCAGCGAACGGCGGGTGAGCGCAGGCGGAGGAATTCGGGGAGGGAGAGGGGAAATTGGGGCGCGTCCCGAGTTGCAGACGTCGGGGCGGAGCTCACCGTGGAAGAGGGCACGGCGGGGCTCCAACGGCGACGGAGGAACGAGCTCGGGCGGCGGCGGTTTGATGGCGGCTACGCTTTGGCGTGTGAGCAGCGAGGGGGAGGCGAGAGAGGGGTCTGCGGGTGCGCAAATGAGGGAGGGGGAGATGGCGAGCGAGGTTCGGGGCTCAAGTGGCCAAGGGCGAGGTGGGGCGAGCCCCACGCGCGACGTGGGCGCGGAGTCCGCGGCACGCGCGGCGGCGGTTACGCGAAGACGGAGAAGCTGACAGCCGGGGCCCGCGGGCAGAGAGAGCGGGGAAAGCGAACGCGGGCGCGGGGAAGGCGGGGCTGACAGGCCGGGCCCGCGGGCAGAGAGAGAGGGAGGCGGGCGCGGAGACGGCGGCCGCGCCGACAGGCCGGGCCCGCGGCGCAGAGAGAGAGGAGGGGAAGCGGGCGCGCGCGCGGGATGGGCCTGATGGGCCGAAAGGCCGAGGGGGCGGGGGAAAACGGGCTTCTTTCCTTTTTCTTTTATTTTGGAATTGTTTTTCCCTTTTCTTTTTATTTCCTCTATTTGATTCAAATTCAAATAAGCCACAAATTTAAATTAGACTTTCTAGGAATTATACACCAAACAAAAGTGAAATCTAGGGTTCAACATGATGCAACAATTCATACTCCCTTGGAGTTTGAGCTAATAGACTGTAATTATAAATAAAATAACCACTTTTCTCCTATAGAAATGAGAGAGAGAAGATTGGGGAAGGATGAGAAAAGGGAAGTAACACCTGAATTTGTGAATATGAGCAAAGAAATTTTATACCCCCAAATTCAGGGTGTTACAACAATCATTAGTGGCATGAGAAAATGAGTTATGCCACTTGCAGTACGCACGACGTTTTAGCTCGTCGGCGGATAAAACAGTGTGATTTATTTTAATGTTGCCATTTTTGAGTAATTCGTCAAATATTTTATCACACTTACCAACATTAAAAGTAAACTTAACCTCCTCTTGCCGTTTCTTTTGAACCGGCTGTAAGGAGGAACAAGCCGAAGATTTGGCCTGCTTTGGCCAAACCATTTCAGCAGCATACACTTCTGCTGATTCGTCATCTGAGCTACTTTGGTCGCATTCTACTATATGTACGTTGTGACGAATTGCTTTAGCAGTTTCTTTGCTCCGGCTTTCACAAGCCAAAGCTCTCTGGTGTAACTGTGCTAGTGTAAAAAATTGGATGCCTTCTAATCTTTCTTTTAAATAATATCGTAGACCATTAAAGGCTAATCCTGCTAGCTGTTTTTCTGCTAAATGAATTTGGAAGCATCGGTTTCTTGTATCTCGGAATCTCCGGATGTAATCATTAACCGATTCATCTTTTGCCTGTCGCAATGACACTAAATCTACCAAATCCAACTCGTAGTCACCGGAGAAAAAATGATCATGAAATTTTTGTTCTAGATCCCCCATGATGAAATGGAATTAGGAGGAAAAGTGGCATACCATGCAAACGCGGTTCCTGTTAGAGATAATGAAAATAAACGTACGCGAAATGCCTCCGTGTCGGCCAATTCTCCTAATTGTGCTAAAAACTGGCCTATGTGTTTGCGCGTGTTCTTTCCTTGATCACCCGAAAATTTTGCGAATTCGGGTATCCTGGTTCCCTGAGGGTATGGGTGGTGATCAAATCGGCTGTCATAAGGTTTCCGATATGATTGCCCCCCAGGGACCATGCTTACTCCGAGCTTATCTCGGAACGCCCTGGCTATTTCTTCCGTTACTATATCAATGGTAGCCGGTGCAAGACCACCGGCTCTCTAGTCAAACATAGGTGGGATTGGATGGATGTTAGTATGTTGTCTTTCCCCCCATTTTGGTTTGAGCTATGTGGTGCATTTCCATTTGCCCTATATGGCTCATAGGTTTGATCGTTTCTTTCCGGCCTTCTAGGTGGGGCCAGAAAGCTTTCCTGGGCTCTGGATCTTGAATTAATGGGTTGGTGCATTGCATAGTGTGATGGGAAGTGTTGCTGGGACGGGTGAGGATTCAGGTAATAATCCTCCTCAAAAGACTCATGCGCGGACTGTCCGGATATGTACCCGGACCGTCCGTGGTTATATGCGGACCGTCCGTCGTTGTATGCGGACCGTCTGACTGGGTAGTTTGGGTTCTGTGACGTATGTGGTGGCTCGGGTGCATGTCTAGGTAACTCATTAAAAATGGGCCCGGCCGTGGCTGTCCCGGAAGGTCCGCGCTCACGGTCGGACGGTCCGGACATGTGTAGATCGGCTGATTTACTGCCGATTTGCGGTTGCTCAGGGTACGTGTCCATCGGCATTTGGTGTTTGGATGACAACTCAATTAAAGTACTAATAAGTGTACTAAGTGTTGAATAGGTGCTTAAGGCAAAGCCTACAGGGTTCAACACAAGTGAACAAATGTGATGGTCCAAGAACTGGATTATGGATACATAATGGACATCACAAGTAAGATGGACATTGCATAAGTGAGACTCGGGTGCATAGCTCGGAGACAACTGATCAAGCCAAGGACGGAGGCAAGAAAAGCTTCAAGGTACCAAGTGCACAGGAGAAGGTCAAGGAGGCTGAGGAACCCAAAGCCAAGGGTGAAGAAGAAGGCTTGCAAAGTCAAGGGTGATCGAGTTGAGAACAGCTACGGCACATCAAGGATCACTACATAAGAACGTGACTTACAGCCAATGAGGTAACAGCTACAGTTATGTGGTGTAAGTCATAAGGCTCAAGATCAAGCTCTAAGAAGGAGATCAAGGTTACTAGAAGGAGAACAAGTGTCAAAACCAGAACTGGAAGCAGCCCAAAAGAGCTAAGTTCACCTTAATCTTTAGTTTGGGTTGTTCCTATGTTTGGAGATGTTCTATGTGACCTGTGCAGGATGTTGGAGCCAAGAAATGTCAATCTAGATCAAGTCAAGCCGACTTGATGATTTATGAGTCCAACATCAAAGCTCAAGCATGTGAAATGCTATAGATGTAATAATTAAGAGAAGGTATGTTTCTAGACTTAGTACATTGGTTTTGTGGACTAATATACTTGTCTAAGTGTTAGAAACAGAAAGAAGAAGAAAAGGAAAGAGGTGTGAAAGGCTTGGCTGTGTACAGCCAAGACTTAGTTCAGTCTGGCACACCGGACAGTGTCCGGTGGTGCACCGGACAGTGTCCGATGCGCCAGGCTGAACTCTGGCGAATTGGCCGCTCTTGGGAATTCACCAGCGACGTACGGCTATAATTCACCGGACTGTCCGGTGTGCACCGGACTGTCCGGTGAGCCAACGGTCGGCCGGGCCAACGGTCGGCCGCGCGATCTGCGCGGGACACGTGGCCGAGCCAACGGCTAGATGGAGGCACCGGACTGTCCGGTGTGCACCGGACATGTCCGGTGCGCCAACGGCTCCAAGACTACCAACGGTCGGCTTCGCCGTAGAAGGAAAGAAATCGGGCACCGGACAGTGTCCGGTGTGCACCGCACTGTCCGGTGCGCCACCCGACAGAAGGCAAGATTTGCCTTCCTGGATTGCTTCCAATGGCTCCTAGGCCCCTTGTGCCTATAAAAGGGACCCCTAGGCGCCTCCAGCAAAGTACAAGTGCAGCCAACAAGTGTAGACTCCACTGGAATCAATTCTCACTCTCCCTCTTGTGTGTAACTCTATAGTTTGTGTAGAAGGCACAGCTATAAGCCTTTAGAGAGAGGAGTAGTGCTGCTAAGAGCTAGAGCAAGGTCTTGAGCGTATCGTTACTCTGCTGGGGTGCTGCCAAGAAGTTTGTAAGTAGCCGCGGTTCTGTTGTAACCCCACTCAATAGTGAAAGGCTCTATCTGTCATAGTGACAGATCTGAGCAAACGGAGGAAGGAGTTGAAATAGACTCCAAGCCCAGGTGTGGCTAACTCCAACGAGGACTAGGCAAGCATTTCAGGCTTGGCCGAACCTCGAGATAAACCCTTGCGTCTGTGTGCTCTGTTCTATCCTGACTCTCTGCCTTACTCGTTTTTATATCTGCACTTCAATACTTATCTGTGTTATAAGCTTGATTTGAAGTGCAGGACATTTTGAGACAGGATCTTCCATTCCGCTGCAACCTACTCGAAGAGTCTTCTCACTCCACTGCGTACTAAGTCTTCGAGTAGAGTAAGAATTTAAGTTTTAAAGTAATAAGTTTTATTCGCCTATTCACCCCCCCCCCCTCTAGGCGACATCCAGATCTTGTTCCCGGGTCAAAGGGAACTTTCAATTGGTATCGGAGCTAGGCCTCTCCAGTGTGGGCTTAGCCGTCCGGAGATAACGATGTCGTCACAAGAGGTAACTGTAGAACTTCTCTTAGGCGATGGTTCTAATTACAAATCTTGGTTTGTCTCTATTTATAATGCTTTCATGAGTGTTGATCCTGATTTGAGACAGATCTTTAGTAGAAGTATTTTTCCATCTAATATTAGTAAAAATCCTTCCAATGAAGAACTAAGATGTCTAACTCTAAATCACCATGCATGCAACATCCTAGTTGATTCTCTATCTAGAGGTGCCTATTTTGCCATCATGAGTAGTGATAGTGATCTATTTGTTGATGCTCATGATTTATGGAATAGGATTAAAGAAAAATATTTTGTAGCAAACCGTGATGCTCCTACTCCCTATATTACTTGTGATACTAACCATTCAAAGGGAGAAGAACAAGAACGATGAATCCACCTCTTCGACAGGTTTGTTCTCCACTAGTGATAAATGTTTTATTGCTAACAATGACGATGGAGACAAAAGCCATGATGAGGAGGAATATGAGGATGATAGCGAGGATGAATCTTCATCACCTCAAGGTACATTTTCCTGTTTAGCTTCCACTGACATTAATGACAGGGAAAATGAGACCGATGATGTGGAAGAAGAGGAAATTCGCCGTTTCTACAACCATCTCAACAAAGCAGACAAAGCTCTCTTGGTTAAGTTGTTGAGAAGAAACAAGGAACAAGGCGAGACGCTTCTCAAGCTAGAGGAAACACTCATCAAAACCAACGACAGCCTAGAGAAGATGACCAAAGAACATGAGGAGCTAAAGTACTCTCATGGGAATTTGGTCCAAAGGTATGAATATGTTTTAATTGAGCAAAGAAATAGTCATGATGCATTATCTAATATTGCTCAACTTAAAACGGAAAATTCTATGCTTAAGAGTCAAGTAGAAACAATGGACTTAGAAAAACGTGCTCTAGGTAAAAAGTATGATATGTTGTCATATTCTCATAATAAATTAGTTGATGACCATATCATGCTTAATGTTGCTCATGAGGTTATAATTGCAAACTTAAATTCATGTGAACCTCATTCTCGCACGTGTGCGCATTTGAATTGTATATCATCATGTGCTAACCCCTGTTGCTCAAAAGAAAGCCAATCATTGATTGAGCAACAAGTTTTAGGGTCACAAAAGAAATTCTGTGGGAATAAGAAGCAACGACAACTGAGAAGAAGACACTTTGCTCAACTCTCTCAAGATATCCACGGGCGCGTGGTGAAGAAGCTTGAGAAAGGAAAAACTGCAGCAAGTGTCAAGCTCAATAAGAAAAATGTTCCTAAAGATGAAGAAATCAACATGAGCTTGGAAAAAGGTAAAGATTCAATTAATCATGTTGTTTGCACTGACCCTCTCTCCATGTCATTCAAGTACACAAAGGGAAAAGGAAAAAGGAGGTGTTTCAAGTGCAAGAAGTTAGGCCACCTCATCGCGTCTTGTCCGTACAAAGACAAAAATTAAGGGACAAGGAGTTGTTTTGGATGCAACAATAAGGACCACACGATCAATTCATGTCCGGTCATGAAGAATCAAGGATGTGCATCCTCCAAAGTGACCCTCACCAAGGAAAATGACACACAACAAGCGTCATGTCAAGTTGAGCGATGTTTCTGCTACAAGTGTGGTGAGCAGGGTCATCTATCCAAGGTATGTTACAAAGGTAAGATTCCTAAACAAGTGAATTTGTGTCAATCTTATTCTCGTAGGAGACCCAAATCATACACTTGTGCTAGATCTATAACGAGATCACCTAGATCTAGCACAAAGGCAATTTGGGTACCAAAGGCACATTTACATGATCATTATGTACCCATCCCGAGATGGGTACCAAACTGTGCTAACTAGACCATGCAGGTGCCTTGAGATGGACTGGAGACCATGGGAGAGCTTAAGACGGTTATCTAAAACTCTATACTTAAGCTATTAATTGTTTTGGTGTTTATTGACCCAAGGTTGAATTATTGTGAGACACTAATCCCATGTTCATCTCAAGTAAAATAAGGTGTATAGGTCCTGAATCATTATTGGTGAATCAAGTAAAAGGACTTTGATAAGAATCTACAACTAGCTCTCCAAAGGACGGTACCCCGTGTATTTTAAGTACATAATTGCAATTTAGTATTGCTCTTAAGTTGGCTTGTTGTGCTACCTGTCTTTGGAGTAGTTATGCTTTATGATTGCCTGTGTTAAATGAATCATAATGATGTTTGCTTAATCATGACTGGTGCTATATAGGATATATCTTTTGAATCATTCATGGGTAGCTATTTCATTTGTTATATCCACAACGATTAACTCTCTTGGTGTATATGGATAAACCTGTAACTTTTTGCAAGTCATGCTATGTGCAATTATGACATTTTGTTTAGTCCATGTTCACATGATTACCCTAGTTTGGTACTGTGTGAATTTCAAATCCATGTCATGCCCTTTTGAGCTATGAGGTGCGTAAGCAAAAGGAGTCCTGAATTGGCGATAACAAGGGCTCTCATAAAGGCAAAGGTATGGAAAATGGAGCTATGCAATTTCATTAAATATTCTTGAAATTCCATTCATTGTGATCATAGCTATGTTCTTGTCTTTCAATTGGTAATATCTTGGCTTAGGTAATTTATGCCTTTAAAATGTTGTTTCTTTTGTGCACCTAAGAAACCTTCTTAATTATGACATGCTTAGATATTTCGCTTTATATACATGATTGTGTTGATCTTCAATTGGTATATGCAATGATAGTTAAATATGAAGCATGTACAAGTTGCGTAAATGTTAGACTTCCTGTGAGTATTCAATTGGCTTAGGTGCCACTGAGGCGTGCATTGTTGTATTTAGTCAACCTTTCATTTAGCCTTCAATTGGTGTTAAGTGGCGTTTCATTTGATATTCAAATTGGCATCTTTGGGTGATGAAAGTGGTAGAGTATGCCTTGACCAAGGTATGTTGTGATCCCCTCTAGTTCCAAGGAAGCTAGAATGTGCAAAGTGCAAGTCATTCAAATACTTGATGCACAACTTGAGGGGGAGCACACACAACTTGTGTCTTTTGAGACTAACTGTTTCTTGAGCAATCTTGTATAGTCTCTAGGTGGAAAAGAGAAGATAAGCAAGAAATGGAGCAATCAGGACTTGGGTACCTCTGTAAGTCAAGAAATTGGTATCTCAAGTTGTGAGTAAGTGCATATTTTTAGATTGCTCATGCTCTATAATATCTGGTGATAATAGATGCTTATTCTGAAATATCATGGAGCCATGATAATAAATGAACTTTGCAATTGGTATCTTTCAATTGGTAGCCGTAATAGTTCGCTTCAATTGACATCTTTTGATAATCATGAGAATAGAAGTTTCTTCTTGTGCCCAATACTATAACTTGTTCTAAGTTTGGTGTCTTAGCAACAAGAAAAAGTTAGGAGAAAGAATCAGGCACAAGTGTGGAGAAGCTCTCAAGAGATTAACTACTTTCAAGATGGGAAGTACACTACATCATGGTAAAGGTACAAAAGGAAGTATTAATCTTTTTGCATATATGTATCTTACCTAAATGTTGATAGGGCATATGTTCAATAAGTAAGGGGGGGGGTTTTGATAGTCGTTTTTCCTCCTTAACACCCTGCTGTCCCTTGACATCATCATATGTTCTTGCTTGAGTATGGTTTTTGGTGTTTGATGTCAAAGGGGGAGAATTTGTGTATTAAAGCTTATCTCAACCTAAGAGGAAAGCTTATCCTAATGGGTGATGTGTTAGTTTGAGCTTTGCCAAGTGTGATATTCATATGTTTCTTGCAGTGTTGCTCATATGGACTAGTGTTTCCGCTGCGATGAATTATTTGGCTTCTATAGTGTAATAAATAGTCATGTGGTTAATGGTGCTTTAAGCTTATCCTAATGGGTGATGTGTTAGTTTGAGCTTTGCCAAGTGTGATATTCATATGTTTCTTGCAGTGTTGCTCATATGGACTAGTGTTTCCGCTGCGATGAATTATTTGGCTTCTATAGTGTAATAAATAGTCATGTGGTTAATGGTGCTTTAAGATTGTCTTAAATTAGTGTCTTAGTTTAAATTGGTATTAGTTTGAATTGGTATCTTAATGATGAATAGTGGTAGGTTGATATTCCTGTGATATATCCACTAATTTGAATGGTGTTTAACTCTGATTATGCGCATTTGTGTGTTATAGCATCATGGTTTGAATCTTGACACATTGCACCCTAAAAAGTGCTAAGGTGTAGAAATGTTTCGAATTGCCTAAGTATGTGCAAATTGGCGTCTGAGGCCAAAATTAGGTTCTTGAAGTAAGCACATATTTAGGGGGAGCATTCTAATTCAAAATTTGTGCTTCAAATCTTATTCTTATGTAAGCTTTAATTGTGTTGCCATCAATCACCAAAAAGGGGGAGATTGAAAGCTCTCTTGTGAGTTTTGATGTTTGGATGACAACTCAATTAAAGTACTAACAAGTGTACTAAGTGTTGAACAGGTGCTTAAGGTAAAGCCTACAGGGTTCAACACAAGTGAACAAATGTGATGGTCCAAGAACTGGATTATGGATACATAATGGACATCACAAGTGTTGACGCCTTTTCGAGCGCCAAACACTCAACAAGAACCGTGGCGGTGCCCTCTGCACAGGGGCGGACGGTCCGCGCGCAGGGGCCGGATGGTCCGCGGCCTGGTGCGAGGCGCGGTTGTGCTCTCTGCACAAGGGCGGACTGTCCGCGGCCTGGGGCCGGACGGTCCGCGACCTGGTGCGCGGCTAGGGCTCCTGCCTGACGGTCGGACGGTCCACGCCCTGGGGCCGGACTGTCCGCGCGTACGCAGGGACGGCGGAAGATCGCCGACGGCGCCTGGATCTCGCTCCCGGGAGGGACCCCGTCGGGGAGTAGAGATCCTAGGTGATGTCTAGGCTCGGGCCGGCCGACCTAGACTCCTCTAATCGACATAGAGCCGAAGAGAGACGAAGAATTTGGGGATTGGATAGCTAAACCTAAACTAGACTAGAACTACTCCTAGGATAAAATGCGAAATAGAAGTTGTATTGATTCGATTGATGATTACAAATCGGTCGTATACCTCTCTATTTATAGAGGAGGGGGGCTGGACCCTATACAAACTAATTCCCGAGCTTATCCCACGATTTTAGCTAACAACCGTAGCACAAAACTCGGAACCCTAATCTGCTCTGCGCACGCGCGGACCGTCCGGCCCACAGGCGCGGACCGTCCGGACCGCGGACCGTCCGGCCTCAAGGCCGGACAGTCCGCCGGCTCATTTCTGGTTCGAACATATGCCCCCCTGCCTTTTGGTGGAGCTGGGCGAACCAAAAGCAACTAACTCGATGTGATCACATCGGTTTTCTTAGGCATCTTGCCACATACTAGGATGGTACTGTTTGAGGAAACGCCCATTCAAAGACTTAGGTAAATCCTTGCCTTGTAATGTTTGTAGTAAATAAGCGTTACCAGACATCACCTGTTTCACTTTATAAGGACCCTCCCAGCTTGGCGACCATTTCCCGAACTTTCGGTCTTTATTCCTTAGAGGCAGAATGGTCTTCCACACCAAGTCTCCTACTTGAAATGATTTTGCTTTGACCTTCTTGTTGTAGGCCCTGGCTACCATGATCTTGTCCTTTTCTATTGCTCCCAAAGCTATCATCCTCTTGTCGGTCACCTCATCAATATTATCCATCATTGAATTATAATAATCAATAGCAGTTAGATCATTTTGTCTGGCAAACCTGACAGCATTCAAACTTATTTCCACAGGTAACACTGCTTCCTGCCCATAGACAAGCTCAAAAGGAGATACTTTAGTAGCACTATGTTTAGATATTCTATGAGCCCATAAAGCTTCAGACAAAATCTTATGCCAATGTTTAGGATTATCAGATACCTTCTTCTTTATCAAATTAATCAACGTCCTATTACTAGACTCGGCCTGTCCATTGGCCTGAGCATAATATGGAGACGAATTAAGCAGCTTAATTCTGTATAATTCAGCAAATTCACGTACCTCCTTTGACATAAAAGAAGTACCTTGATCTGTAGTCAAGGTCTGGGGAATGCCGAATCTATGAATAATATGCTCAGTTATGAACTCAATTACCTCCTTGTGCGTCATGTTCTTTAGAGCAACGGCTTCAGTCCATTTGGTGAAATAGTCAGTGGCAACTAACACAAACCGATGCCCCTTTGATGATGAAGGATGAATTTCTCCAATAAAGTCTAATCCCCATCCTCTGAACGGCCAAGGCTTGATGATAGGATGTAATTCGGCTGCAGGGACCAACTGTAGGTCGCCGAATTTTTGACACACTTGGCACCCCTTGTTGTACTTGAAACAATCAGCTATCATACTAGGCCAATAAAAACCAGACCTTCGCAACAACCACTTCATCTTTGGAGCTGATTGATGGGTACCACAAATTCCTTCATGCACTTCGGCCATGGCTAATATAGCATCATCTGGGCCCAAGCACTTAAGCAGGACATCATTAACCGTTCGGCGGTAAAGTTCATCACTCATCAAAACATACTTGAAAGATGTTCGCCGAATGTTCTTATCTGTCCTGATATTGGGATTTTGCAAATAATTAAGTATAGGTGTCCTCCAATCACTTGCATCGGCTTCATTGTCAGCCGAATCAATTAAGAAAACATTTCTGGTAACCTCGGACGGTCCGGCGTCATCATGCGGACGGTCCGCGACCTGGGAATTTGGCTCTGCACTGGTTATCAGATTTTCAGTTTTGTGAAATTTCCCTCTCTTTATCCGATAACCTGATGCATCTTGTGCCAAATCGTTAGCTCTATGATTCTCAACTCTAGAGATATGCCGAATACTGAATTCGTCAAAAGAATGGATTATGCTCCAACATTTCTCAAGATAACTATTTAGAGTACCATCAAGACATTGATATTCTTCTAACACTTGTTGGACAACCAGCTGAGAATCACCAAATACCTTCACATGTTTTACTCCCATACCATTTAAAAGTTCTAAACCGAATAGGAGGGCCTCATATTCACCTTGATTATTAGTGCAATAAGTTTTCAATCGGCTAGAGAAGTCAAAGGAGACATTACTTGGTGAAACAAGCACAATGCCAATTCCTTGCCCTTCATTGCAAACCGATCCATCAAAATATAAAGTCCAAGGAGTAATAGTGAGGTATGACATGTCTAGTTCATGAATATCATTTACCCGATGTTCTACAATAAAATCCGCTACGACTTGGCCTTTCATAGATTTCAATGGTTCATAAGCCAAGTCATATTCTATGAGTGCATAAGCCCACTTACCAATTCTACTACTCATAATTGGGTTATGCAACATGTATTTGATTACATCGGCTTGACCAGAAACAGTGCAATGACTAGACAGTAAATAACATCTACATTTGGTGCATGCATAAAACAAGCATAATTATAACTTTTCAATAAAAGTGTACCTTGTTTCAGCATCCACCAACCTTCAGCTTAGATATGTCACCACATGCTCCTTCTCCTCAGTTTCTTGTGTCAGAACAGCCCCAATAACCTTGTCTTCAGCTGCAATGTATAATCTGAATGGTGCTCCTACTTGTGGTGCTTTTAACACGGGAGCCGAAGACAAGTATTTTTTAATGAGATCAAATGCTTCCTGCTGCTCTGCCCCCAGAGTGAATTCAGCATCGTTCTTAAGCCGAAGGATAGGGGTGAAGGCATCAATCTTCCCGGCTAGGTTAGAAATAAACCTTCGTAAATAATTCACCTTGCCAAGAAACCTCTGTACTTCGACCTTACAAGTCAGAAGCCCCACATTCCGAATAGACTTGATTCAGTCAGGGTCTATTTCTATACCATGTTCATGGATGACAAATCCTAAAAACTTACCAGCCGACACTCCAAAAGCACATTTACGTGGGTTCATTTTTAAACCATACCGACGCATTTTATCAAAGGCTTTGCGCAAATCAGCTATATGAGAACTAAACTCAGCCGATTTGACTACAATATCATCAATGTAGACTTCCACAGTGTTTCCTAACAACTCATGGAAGATCAGATTCATAGCCCTCTGATAAGTAGCACCAGCATTTTTAAGACCGAATGTCATGACAACCCATTCAAATAAACCAATGAAGCCTGGACATATAAAGGCCGTTTTAGACGCATCTTCTTCGGCCATGAAAAACTGATTATATCCGGCATTACCATCAAGGAAGCTAATAATTCTATTTCCTGATGCATTATTGATTAATGTGTCGGCTATGGGCATGGGATATTCATCTTTAGGAGTTGCTTTATTTAAATTACGAACAATGCATACTCTAAGTTTACCTGACTCCTTCTTCTCCACCGGCACAATATTGGAGACCAACTCTGCGTATCTGCAAGGTCTAATAAAATTAGCTTCTAGCAGTCGGTGGATTTCGTCCTTGATTCGTGGGAGAAGATCTGGACGAAATGTTCTAGCTTTCTGCTTGAAAGGTCTGAAACCAGACTTAATGGGCAGCCGATGTTCGACAATCTCTCGGCTTAGTCCAGACATTTCAGTGTAATTCCAAGCAAAACAATCTGAATATTCCTTCAATAGACCGATCATCTCATTTCTAGAATCGGTCTCCAGGGTCTTGTTTACAAAAGTCGGCCTTGGAGTTTTACCATTTCCTATGTCAATCTCCTCCAAAGGATCAGCCGATGTAAACCCCTGTCCTAGTTTATCAAGATCTCTGAATTCCTCTATCATGTCCCCCACAGAGGAATCAGATGATCTTTGTGTGATGGCGGACTTTCCGGTCTCGGGGACCGGATCATCCGTAATACTATCTTTTCGCTGTGGTAAATGTTCGGTCTTAAAGTCCGAACTGTTTTGTGAAAGACCAGACCATCCGGCTTTGAGGGCCGAATTGTCCGTGATCAAAGACTCATGAACTTTGTGTGTATTCATCATTTAAACTCTATTTAGGATTTAGCTGATTCTCCATCGGCTCTAGCATTACAGGAATGAAACCTTTCTTATCTATACTTATGAACTGATAATCAGAAAAATCTACCCCTGTGAGACATGTAGCAGTCTCATAAGTCCAGAGTACAGGGGCATCGGCCACAGCGATGCAGGCCGATACATCAGCATGTACTTGTTCTACCTCATCGCCTGCCCATTGTATTAGCATTTGATGTAATGTAGAAGGTATACATTGGTTGGCATGAATCCAATCTCTGCCTAGAATTAAACTGTAATTCCCTTCTACATCAGCGACGAAGAATGCAGCAGCAAGGGTCTTAGCCCCGATGGTTAATTCAACGGACGTGACTCCCCTGGCTTTTATTGAACTATCCCCAACACCGCTGAGGGTCATGTTGGTTTTGACAAGTTCGTCATCTTGTTTACCTAATTTTCTGTATAGTGAATAAGGCATTAGATTTACAGTCGCCCCTCCATCTACCAACATCTTCGCAATCGGTATTCCATCAATGTGACCGCGCACGAAGAGCGGCTTTAGATGATTTACCGATTCCTTTGGTTTAGTAAAGGCGGCTTCTTTAGGACCAAAATCAAACTGAGCAACAACAGGTTCATCGTCGCCGATAATAGTACAATCGGCAGAAAATGTAATAATATTTACATCCATACCTGGGCGTTCTGGAGAAGCCTCGTAGTCGACCAGGTCTTCTCCCAGCAGGTCGTCCTCTTCCATTGATGTTGTCGTGTCGTTGGAGGCTTCCTGGTGAACGGCGGACGGTCCGCGTGCGGGGGTCGGACGGTCCGCGCCTGGTGCAGGTTGTCCAGAGACTTCCTGGTGAACGGCGGACGGTCCGCGCGTAGGGGCCAGACGGTCCGCGCCTGGTGCAGATTGACTTTCTATTTCTGTGGCCGTTTGTTTTTTCTCAACGGCCTTCGGTCTCCATTTCTTTTGCGGTGGCGGGTATAGTGGATGTGTGTCATTAAATATCTTTTCCGCCTCCTTTTCCTGGCTCTCTTTTGCTCTTAGGCGCTGTAATTTTCTCTTTTGGGACCATGTCAATCCCGCTGGGCACCATCGAGGCATGGAGTATTTTGGATCGGCTGTTTTGTTGGTAGCCGTATCCTTTTTGGTTGTGTTGGCCGATTTGCCAAAAATCATCGGTCCTTTATCATCTTCTTGTATGACAACATCTGCAGTGCCTATTTTGATGATGTCCTTTGTTGTTTTTTGAGTTGCTGCAGGCATATGCCCCCCTGCCGGATTGGTCGGCCTTGAAGGCCGAGTAGTCCGGCAATCCTGTTGGGTTTGTGCCTGGTGACCGGATTGAGTAGTGCCCAATCGGTCTTGTACTGGTGGCGTCAACCTGTCAAAAACAGATGTTTGGGGTGCCCCCCAGGCGGGGTACTGTGGCATCCCAAATGGATATGATGGCATGCCCCACATTTGATTTGGGACATATGGCGGAGGTAAATATGTGTATGGATATGGCATAGGTGGATATGGAGGTGGAGGTGTCCATGCAGGTATGTTAGGTCTCACTTGTATAGTATGACCTTTCATTTCTTCCGATTGGTGGGGTGGTCCAATCGGCCTGACCTGGCGCTGCTCATGAATGGGTGAGCGGGGTCGCTTTGCTGGCCGGTCACTGGGGCCGGCCTTCTTTTTTACGTATTTAGACAATAATTGATCAAAAGTTGGGCCGGCTTTAACCAACCGACCAGCTGCTTTGAATGTATTTGTTTTCCACGTACCTATCTCTGGTCATCGTGGTTTGAAAGTATGTGGCCGTTGTAAGTCCTGAGTACGGCCGGACCGTCTGCTGGAGCTCTCCGGACCGTCCGGTGGGGTCCCGGACCGTCCGCGCCTACGTATCGGACCGTCCGGGATACGCAGCACGGGTTCCTGCATCTGTCTCCCTGTCTGCGCTTGCCCCCCAGTACTGGAGGCTGTGATGGTCACCTTCAGGGTCTCCCCTCCATCGGGAGTCTTCTCGGCCACCACTTTCCTGCAAGAAATTTTACAATCCCCATCGGCCTTTTTAGCATTGCCGATGATTGTTTCCTTGCCTTTGCCTTTATCGGCTGTATTTGGCCGAACCAGGACTTTCTTGCCCTCAAAGTCAATCATGTTCATCGGAAAGGGCTCCGTATCCACCTGCATTTCCTGAAATTTCAATCGTCCTTCGTTAATGGCCGATTGAATCTGTCGCTGAAATACATTACAATCATTAGTGGCATGAGAAAATGAGTTATGCCACTTGCAGTACGCACAACGTTTTAGCTCATCGGCGGATGGAACAGTGTGATTTATTTTAATATTGCCATTTTTAAGTAACTCATCAAATATTTTACCACATTTACCAACATTAAACGTAAACTTAACCTCCTCTTGCCGTTTCTTTTGAACCGGCTGCAAGGAGGAACAAGCCGAAGATTTGGCCTGTTTTGGCCAAATCATTTCAGCAGCATATACTTCTGCTGATTCGTCATCTGAGCTACTTTGGTCGCATTCTACTATATGTACGTTGTGACGCATTGTTTTAGCAGTTTCTTTGCTCCGGCTTTCGCAAGCCAAAGCCCTCTGGTGTAACTGTGCTAGTGTAAAAAATTGGATGCCTTCTAATCTCTCTTTTAAATAATATCGTAGACCATTAAAGGCTAATCCTACTAGCTGTTTTTCTGCTAAATGAATTTGAAAGCATCGGTTTCTTGTATCGCGGAATCTTCGGATGTAATCATTAACCGATTCGTCTTTTGTTTGTCGCAATGACACTAAATCTACCAAATCCAATTCATAATCACCGGAGAAAAAATGATCATGAAATTTTTGTTCTAGATCCCCCCATGATGAAATGGAATTAGGAGGTAAAGTGGCATACCATGCAAACGCGGTTCCTGTTAGCGATAATGAAAATAAACGCATGCGAAATGCCTCTGTGTCTGCCAATTCTCCCAATTGTGCTAAGAACTGGCCTATATGTTCGCGCGTGTTTTTCCCTTGATCACCCGAAAATTTTGCGAATTCGGGTATTCTAGTTCCCTGTGGGTACGGGTGGTGATCAAATCGGTTGTCATAAGGTTTCCGATATGATTGCCCCCCAGGGACCATGCTTACTCCGAGCTTATCTCGGAACGCCCCGGCTATTTCTTCCCTCACTATATCAATGGCAGCCGGTGCAAGACCACCGGCTCTCTGGTTAAACATAGGTGGGGTTGGTTGCATATTAGTATGTTGTCGTTCCCCCCATTGGTTTGAGCTACGTGGTGCATTTCCATTTGCCCTATATGGCTCATAGGTTTGATCGTTTCTTTCCGGCCTTTTAGGTGGGGCTGGAAAGCTTTCCTGGGCTCTGGATCCTGAATTAATGGGCTGGTGCATTGCATAATGTGATGGGAAGTGTTGCTGGGACGGGCGAGGATTCAAGTAATAATCCTCCTCAAAAGACTCATGCGCGGACTGTCCGGATATGTACCCGGACCGTCTGTGGTCATATGCGGACCGTCCATCATTGTATGCGGATCGTCCGACTGGGTAGTTTGGGTTCTGTGTCATATGTGGTGGCTCGGGCGCATATCTAGGTAACTCATTAAAAATAGGCCCGACTGATGTTGTCCCGGACGGTCCGCGCTCACGTGCGGACGGTCCGGGCATGTGCAGATCGGCTGGTTTGCTGCCGATTTGCGGTTGCTTAGGGTATGTGTCCATCGGCATCCCATAAAGGGGTTGTGACTGGTCGTGACAACCTGTAGCCGATGTGTTACGCGCGTTATCTCCTAACTCAACCTCGTGCAAAGGAAAATTTGCGGTACTAGATTTATCAAATGCACGTACTAGTCTCTTAAGATCGCTTTGCATACCCCCTATGATGTTCTGCATTTGTTCACGCTGATCTTCTACATAATTTCTAAGAGATTGCAGATCGTTGGTATTACTTACATTGGGGATATCTGGCGTGGGTTGGAGCGAAGCCGGATCCGTCGCCCGATGTCGGACGACCTTGTTGTTCCTGTCCACTTTGAAGTTGGCCAAGAACTTTGCTTTCGCCTCCTGGATCATCCGCTCCTTGTGCTCCTCAAACTGGAGCTGCTCGTCAGCCGGCAAGGTTTCCCAAGTCGGCTCTATGATGTTGCTTAGAGAAATATCAGAGCTATCCTTTGAACCGGCCATTGAGGGCCGATTTGATGAGCCTAGATGTTTTGTCCCCAGTGGAGTCACCAAAAAGTATGTTGACGCCTTTTCGGAGCGCCAAACACTCAACAAGAACCGTGGCGGTGCCCTCTGCACAGGGGCGGACGGTCCGCGGCCTGGTGCGAGACGCGGTTGTGCTCTCTGCGCAAGGGCGGACTGTCCGCGGCCTGGGGCCGGACGGTCCGCGACCTGGTGCGCGGCTAGGGCTCCAGCCTGACGGCCGGACGGTCCGCGCCCTGGGGCCGGACTGTCCGCGCGTACGCAGGGACGGCGGAAGATCGCCGACGGCGCCTGGATCTCGCTCCCGGGAGGGACCCCGTCGGGGAGTAGAGATCCTAGGTGGTGTCTAGGCTCGGACCGGCCGACCTAGACTCCTCTAATCGACGTAGAGCCGAAGAGAGACGAAGAATTTGGGGATTGGATAGCTAAACCTAAACTAGACTAGAACTACTCCTAGGATAAAATGCGAAATAGAAGTTGTATTGATTCGATTGATGATTACAAATCGGCCGTATACCTCTCTATTTATAGAGGAGGGGGGTTGTACCCTTTACAAACTAATTCCCGAGCTTATCCCACGATTTTAGCTAACAACCGTAGCACAAAACTCGGAACCCTAATCTGCTCTGCGCACGCGCGGACCGTCCGGCCCACAGGCGCGGACCGTCCGGACCGCGGACCGTCCGGCCTCAGGGCCGGACAGTCCGCCGGCTCATTTCTGGTTCGAACAACAAGTAAGATGGACATTGCATAAGTGAGACTCGGGTGCGTAGCTCGGAGACAACTGATCAAGCCAAGGACGGAGGCAAGAAAAGCTTCGAGGTACCAAGTGCACAGGAGAAGGTCAAGGAGGCTGAGGAACCCAAAGCCAAGGGTGAAGAAGAAGGCTTGCAAAGTCAAGGGTGATCGAGTTGAGAACAGCTACGGCACATCAAGGATCACTACATAAGAACGTGACTTATAGCCAATGAGGTAACAGCTACAGTTATGTGGTGTAAGTCATAAGGCTCAAGATCAAGCTCTAAGAAGGAGATCAAGGTCACTAGAAGGAGAACAAGTGTCAAAACCAGAACTGGAAGCAGCCCAAAAGAGCTAAGTTCACCTTAATCTTTAGTTTGGGTTGTTCCTATGTTTGGAGATGTTCTATGTGACCTTTGCAGGATGTTGGAGCCAAGAAATGTCAATCTAGATCAAGTCAAGCCGACTTGATGATTTATGAGTCCAACATCAAAGCTCAAGCATGTGAAATGCTATAGATGTAATAATTAAGAGAAGGTATGTTTCTAGACTTAGTACATTGGTTTTGTGGACTAATATACTTGTCTAAGTGTTAGAAACAGAAAGAAGAAGAAAAGGAAAGAGGTGTGAAAGGCTTGGCTGTGTACAGCCAAGACTTAGTTCAGTCTGGCACACCGGACTGTCCGGTGGTGCACAGGACAGTGTCCGGTGGTGCACCGGATAGTGTCCGGTGCGCTAGGCTGAACTCTGGCGAACTGGCCGCTCTCGGGAATTCACCGGCGACGTACGGCTATAATTCACCGGACTGTCCGGTGTGCACCGGACTGTCCGGTGAGCCAACGGTCGGCCGGGCCAACGGTCGGCCGCGCGATCTGCGCGGGACACGTGGCCGAGCCAACGGCTAGATGGAGGCACCGGACTGTCCGGTGTGCACCGAACATGTCCGGTGCGCCAACGGCTCCAAGACTGCCAACGGTCGGCTTCGCCGTAGAAGGAAAGAAATCGGGCACCGGACAGTGTCCGGTGTGCACTGGACTGTCCGGTGCGCCACCCGACAGAAGGCAAGATTTGCCTTCCTGGATTGCTTCCAACGGCTCCTAGGCCCCTTGTGCCTATAAAAGGGACCCCTAGGCGCCTCCAGCAAAGTACAAGTGTAGCCAACAAGTGTAGACTCCACTGGAATCAATTCTCACTCTCCCTCTTGTGTGTAACTCTATAGTTTGTGTAGAAGGCACAGCTATAAGCCTTTAGAGAGAGGAGTAGTGCTGCTAAGAGCTAGAGCAAGGTCTTGAGCGTATCGTTACTCTGCCGGGGTGCTGCCAAGAAGTTTGTAAGCAGCCGAGGTTCTGTTGTAACCCCACTCAATAGTGAAAGGCTCTATCTGTCATACTGACAGATCTGAGCAAACGGAGGAAGGAGTTGAAATAGACTCCAATCCCAGGTGTGGCTAACTCCAACGAGGACTAGGCAAGCATTTCAGGCTTGGCCGAACCTCGGGATAAACCCTTGCGTCTGTGTGCTCTGTTCTATCCTGACTCTCTGCCTTACTCGTTTTTATATCTGCACTTCAATACTTATCTGTGTTATAAGCTTGATTTGAAGTGCAGGACATTTTGAGACAGGATCTTCCATTCCGCTGCAACCTACTCGAAGAGTCTTCTCACTCCACTGCGTACTAAGTCTTCGAGTAGAGTAAGAATTTAAGTTTTAAAGTAATAAGTTTTATTCGCCTATTCACCCCCCCCCCCTCTAGGCGACATCCAGATCCTGTTCTCGGGTCAAAGGGAACTTTCAAATTTGCAATGCTAGATTTGTCAAATGCACGCGCTAATCTCCTATAGTCATTCTGCATACCCCCTATAATATTTTGCATTTGTTCACGCTGTTCATCTACATAATTCTTAAGAGATTGCAGCTCGTTTGTATTACTTACATTGGGGATATCTGGTGTGTGTCGCAGTGAAGCCGGATCCATCGTCCGATGTCGGACGACCTTGTTATTCCTGTCCACTTTGAAGTTGGCCAAGAACCTTGCTTTTTCCTCCTGGATCATCTGCTCCTTGTGCTCCTCGAACTGGAGCTGTTCGTCAGCCGGCAATGTGTCCCAAGTGGGCTCTATGATGTTGCTGGGGGAGACTTCAGAGCTATCTCTTGAACCGGCCATTGAGGGCCGATTTGATAGGTCTAGATGCGCTTTCCCAAGCGGAGTCGCCAAAAAGTATGTTGACGCCTTTTTGGAGCGTCAAACACTCAACAAGAACCGTGGCGGTGCCCTCTGCATAGGGGCGGACGGTCCGCGCGCAGGGGCTGGGCGCGGCGGTGCTCTCTGCACAGGGGCGGACGGTCCGCGCGCAGGGGTCGGACGGTCCGCGGCCTGATGCAAGGCTAGGGCTCCCGCCTGACGGCCGAACGGTCCGCGCCCTGGGGCCGGACGATCCACGCGTACGCAGGGGCGGCGGAAGATTGCTGGCGGCGCCTGGATCTCGCTCCCGGGAGGGACCCCGTCGGGGAGGAGAGATCCTAGGAGTTGTCTAGGCTCGGGCCGGCCGACCTAG
This sequence comes from Zea luxurians, assembly GCA_029449295.1. NCBI lineage: Eukaryota > Viridiplantae > Streptophyta > Magnoliopsida > Poales > Poaceae > Zea > Zea luxurians. The sequence continues at coordinate 27,593,497 of JAOPSE010000024.1, read as the reverse complement.
ATTTCTCTAATCGACGTAGAGTCGAAGAGAAGCGGAGAATTTGGGGATCGAGAGGCTAAACTAGAACTAGACTAGAACTACTCCTAATTGTACTGGAAATAAATGCGAAATTGAAGTTGTATTGATTCGATTGATGATTACAAATCGGCCGTAGACCTCTCTATTTATAGAGGAGGGGGCTGGACCCTTTACACAACTGATTCCGAGCTAATTCCGCGAATATAGCTAACAACCGTAGCACAAAACTCGGAACCCTAATCTGTTCTGCGCACGCGTGGACCGTCCAGCCCACAGGCGCGGACTGTCCGGACCGCGGACTGTCCGGCCTCAGGGCCGGACCGTCGCGCGCTCATTTCAGTACCAAAAAATTAGCTAGATTGTTGGCTAACGAAGTTTGAATTTGCTAAAAAAAAGTTATCCTATCTATTGGATGGGCTATAAGTTAGTTGGCTCTGCGCATCTGAAGATGCTCATCATAAACTTTTATGCTGCTGCTGCCCGGTCTGGATCAGCTTATTTTCAGCTGTCTTTGATTATATGATGATCTGGCAGAGGCAATCAAACGTGCATGGCCTACGAGATAAACGTTGTCATTGGCGGAAGTCAATCATCACATCTGACAGCTCCACTTGGCCAACAATGTTGTCAGAATCATGATCCATGGGTCATTGTGCTTTTTTTTTTAATTTTTCCAAAACCGAAGCTACCGACTTTTAAAACCCTAGAAACTGGTTGTTGCGGTCCGTCGCGTTAATTTAACTTAAACAGGGTGTCTTCCACCCGACTAATCCATTTTAGGCCAAACCAATTAACCACGGTGATTCACACCATGAGAGTACATATGACCATCAAGCCCATGGCCCGCGAGCCCGGTACGAAACCCGCTATTTGGACACGATCCGTGCTTGGCCTGGCCTGGCTCTATGCGGTCCTGGGTCCAGCCGTGTCGGGCTCGTTCAACGTTTTTGGCCCGTTGAGCTAGCCCGGGCACCACCCGTTTCTAAACGGGCTCGTTTAATAAGGCGAAATTGCAAAAATAACTATATCATGATTTTTAAAGCGGTAAGGTGGTCCAAGGCGTTGGACCATCGCCTGGACGCCTAGGCGAGGTAGGCGGGCAAGGCGCCTAAGCGTTGGACCTCCGCCTGACGCCTAGCCGGCGCCTTAAGAATAGTAATTTATTTATATTCTTCAATTATGATTTGTAAATGTTTTAAATTTTTATGGTGATCTAATTTTAAGCTTAGTTTATACGCTGGCGAGCTCGGATCGGCACGATGTTTATTTTCGAGCCGGACTTAACGGACCGACCCGGCACGGTTGAGCTCATCCCGTGCCAGGCTCGTTCAAAGAATTGAGCCCGACGGGCAGCCCGGCCTGGACTGGATAATTATTCGAGCCTAACCGTACAGTGCTTCAACGGGTTCGGGTTGTGTCGAGTCAGGCAGCCCGTTTGGATATCTCTACACGAGAGTGCATCCGCACTTTGGCTTCTAGGATCTATTATTAGTAGACTCAGGGCCGGCCCTGAGCCTATGCGAGAGAGGCGACGGCCGGGGGCCCAAAATTCTTAGGGGCCCAATATTTAGTATCTATAACACTATATAATACATCAGTTTACACTTTACAAAACCCATCTAACCAAATAACTCAAACACCTATAATATTTACGAAATCCATCAAACAAATTGCAACCATATTTAACATAACATCAAAATTAACGGTTTATATCATTGAAGAACATCATCTATTTTGCTCACTCAAATCTAACAAACAATATTATTTGATCATCCTTTAGCCCTCCCCTCCCCGCGTCCCCACCGCCATCAATCTCTCCCCTCGCGCCACCACCGTCATCGTCCACCCATCTCCTCTTCACAGGAACGTAGCGTTAGCACGGATTATATGCTAGTAGTAAAATAGTATAGGTAGCCAACAGGGCGGGAGGACTGGGCACACTGACGCCCGGTGCACACGGACAATGTGGCACGCGTTGCCCACTGCCTAGTCGTCACGCTCACGTCTCCGAGCGTCTATGAGACCACACCCTCCACGTGATCGTCGTTTGCCATCTCGCCGATCCAACCATCCAGGATTCCACGGAGTTGGGCACCACTGCGCTAGCCTCCAAACACGCATGGTCGAGCAATCAGAATTTAGGTTATTCGGCGATCGTCGTTCCTATTTTTCAACCTGCAAAGTGCTAATTTGTACCGATGTATATTATCTAGCTTCTTAGATTGTTTAAAAAAAATAATTTCAATACATATCATCATTTATTTACGAAGTATTAATATGCTCCGCTGCATAATATAGAAATTTTTTATAATATAGAGGGCCCACCACGATCAGTTCGCCGGGGGCCCTCAAAATCATAGGACCGGGGCTGAGTAGACTCGGCCGTCACACGACCATAAATCATTTACAACACACATCATTGTATTATCATAAATATATGAAATAAAAATAATCATCATCAATTGAAATTTCATCTAAACCAACGCTCTAAGTTTACTCTTTATTCACTTGGATACTGTCATCAGAGTAGCTGTAGCCTTTGGGATATCCATCCTGTGCTTACTTCGACTTGCCTTGAGCTTGGCCTAAACGGTCATCAAGTCAGAAGTATCTCCAAAAACAACTTAACAGCATTGCATACTCGCACAGCTCATTCCAACATAAATGCTTCGTGAATGCAAAGGATTAATAGGCATTTGTAAATTTTCGTAAAATCATGGTACTTTTTAAGAACTATATCTCACGGAGGTTGTCTCCAGCAGCTATAGATGCCCAAACGGATGATCCAGTTCGATCCGGTACAGGCTCGCTAGGCCCAACTAATAATCAAGTCATGCTGGAGCGTGCCACAGCTCTGACCCAGGCACAACACATCGGCCTGCTGACCGTGTCGGGCAGCCCGTTTGGTTAAATCAATGAAAAATAACACCATCGAAGGCCTACTGACCGTGTTGAGCCGGCTCGTTAGCCCCTCAGGTCATTTGGTTAAATCAATAAAAAATAACAAAAGACACCGTCAAAGGGGATTCAAACAATCAAACCCGTGCAGCTCTTGGAGGAAGGGCGGGTGACGCTGGAGGAAGCCAACTAACCAGTAGAACTCGCGTTGGGTTGTGATTAACAGCGAATATAAATAGTAAATATATATATTACTTTTTGTAAAATAAAAAATATATAATCGTGTAGGTCGGGTCGGCACTACAGGTCGAAGCAGCGGCCTAGGCACGATACGTCCCTCGTGCCGAGCCAGCCCAGGCACTATTAAATGGTCTGTGCCTCGGACTGGTCCCCAGACACGACTTATTTGGTCATCTATACCAGCAGTTACACATCGTATTTTCTATTTCATTTTGTATTTCAAAATTCACTCCGTAAACAGTGTAAAAGCATTTACGCGACTATATGCACAACCATATCAAGTAACAATTGAAAACAACACTTAAATGATCAATATTAAAATTCATCTGATAAACAACTTGATTCATCTCAACTACAGTGCATCCAACTTCATCGAAAAGTAGCACAATGGTCTCGAATTTTCGGTCCGACCCGGGGATCGTTCCCAACCTAAGAAGAAAATTTAGGCCATATTTGTTTGATCTCAAAACCATAGGGATTGAGGGGGATTGGAAGGGATTGGAGATGATTTTGACTTGTAGGGGATTTAATCCCCATCAATCCCCATAAAACGAACAGGGCCTTAGGCTTTTCTTCCTTGGTGCCGAATTTTTTGTTTTTTAGCCCCTTTTGTGACAAAAATTTACGTTTGGACCCCCAGAAATTTTATTTGCAAGTTTGGACCCGATGCTCGGCGGCATAGGGTGTGGCGCCGAGGTCTGATGTGGCAGCAATGGCTACCTTCGCCTAGGGCTGACCTGGCATCGACTTGGTGGCGACGCGGCCTCGTAGCTCGGCGCCACAGATCTTGGCGTCGAGCTACGGATGCCTATCAAAACGGCCGCGCGGCTGACCGAGAGCAGCACATTTCCTCTCATTTCCAAACTTCGTCAAAATTTGCTAGATTCAAAGATTTGAGTTGGTTCACTTCGTAGACCAAGGTATGGTGCCCAACTGATTCGTTTTGTATATTGGGTTGTTAGTTTCATAGTTGCTCATAGTTTCATAGTTTAATAGTTTGTATAAACCTATTATATTATCATTTCGATTATTAGTTTGTGTAAACTTATTATAAAGCATATTAGGTACAAGTGATAATTATAATCGTTTATTAGATGAAAGACATGTACCGAGAGGCGTTGTGGCAGAAGAGAGGTCGTCCTCGGGAGTTATATCCGGACGTATCTAGTAAGGATGCTCTTGTTCCTCCTGAACTCCCCGTGCCTAACTGTGACTGTGGCAGACTGGCTTGGATACATCAATCACAACATCCAGACACGGCTGCTCGCTGCTACTACCTTTATGGCGGTTTGGACGTACGTAGCTTATGACTTGTCACTTAATTTTGTTCGCATTCATTATTTTGTAGATGTGTAATAGTGCTTCCTTTCCATTATTTTAGGGGCATTAGAGGTGTTTCTTTTTCTAGTGGATCGACGGTCCTGATAAATTTGACCCTCGATATCTTCTTTTCGTTAATTGGTTGGGTGGAAGGACTAGTCATGAGTGTTTTAAGCGTTGGGTACCTCCTCCCCCGAATCCTCCACCAATGACGGATGCGGAGAATGAGGTAGCAACAGAAAGACGGATGGACTCACCTCCTCGATGCGATTGTGGAGACCGTGCTGTCATCGATGAAGACTATGAGCAGTTCTGTTGTCCGAACATTGATTATGTGAGCCCATCGATACGCTAAATGTATGAACTAGTTATTATTTACAATAAATTACTAATTTTTTCTCCTGCAGCCATACGGGTGGCGTAAGTGTCGTTTCAGAGAGTGGTTGTATGGTCCTTTGTCCCATTGGCCAGTGCCAGAGGTAAAGGAAAAGAGATACAATCAGTGGGCGGAAGAAGAGGTGAAATTTGATCCAGTACTCTGCAAATGTGGTATTGAAGCTAAGTATGGATTAGTTCCTTCCGAGCTTGGTGTTGGATATTTTTGTGGACATATGGTCGATTACGATGAGGTTGATATTTTTTTTGCACCAGCTGTAATGTTATAGCGGTACTTACTATTTTTTGTAGGAGACGAGGAAATGCAGTTGGGAGAGTTACGACGACAAAGGAGAGGTGATGCGCACAATAGAGTCCAAGAGAATAATGGGACAGAAGATGCGTTGTGGATCTCGGCTCGTCGATTCATACATTAACGATCGCATACGCGACATGCGTAGGGAAGCAAAATCTGCCTTTTATGATAGCCCGAAGCATGCAGAGTATAGGAGGTTGAAGGCGGAAGATGAGAAGAGAGCACAGGATGCAAGGGAATGGGAAGCGGCTCAAGCCGAGAAACAGATGTTGGATAATCTTGCTGATCGCCTCAAGGGAAGTGAGTGAGATAAATGATATTATAATTATGTTAGTACAATTTATTTATCTTGACTTTGCTAACTTATTTTGCTCATTATATTTGCAGAGATTGGATGTGGCGTAAACTATTTGGCCGATGAGGCGCATGCAAGATATGTTCAGGATAAAATGGTGACGATTGAGCTAATGGAGGAGGAGGAGGATGACACATCTAGATTGAGTGAGCTTATCGCTCTCGCAGAGGCAGGATTACATGAAGAAGAGGAGGACGACACATCAAGGTTGAGTGAGCTCATCGCACTAGCTGAGGCAGGATTACGTGCTCAAGAGGAAGAGGATGAGTTTATGTCATAGGCCGCCGAAGAGGTAGAGGCGGCTTATTACAAGAAGAAGTCTGATGAGGCTGAGGTTGAGGATGAGCTATTCTCCCAAGCTGCAGATGAAGCAGAAGCCAATTATTACAAGAGAACTGGTGACAAGTGTGATGCAGGACAATGCAGCAAGTGGAATGAGGTTGTCGTTGAGGATTGCGCGACGGATGACTCCGAAGATGAGTTACTCATAGATTGTGATTCAGACTGAAGAAACTTGTAGCCTGTTATGTAATATTTTCGTATCAAAAATAATTTAGAACTCTACTTGAATATCTAAACTATTTTAGAACTCTAAAGATGCATTACTTATTGCTTGTTATGTTTTTTACAATTCACAATTTTTTTTTGCAAGAGTTCCCTTTGTTTTATTAACAACCACAGTTCAAATAATCACATATTATAAGACATGGCCACATTTCAACATATAATACATCACAAAATAACATCGAATATAAAAACATCCACAGAACATAGGTCTTCATACAATGTCCACAAACAAAGTCCAAAATACAATGTCCACAAAACATAGTCCGAAACACATAACATAGTTCACATTACAACGTCTCCAGCATGAGTCCAAATCACAAAGTTTTCAGCATAAGACCAACATCACAAAAGTATTCATTTCCTCCTAGTCTTACCCTTGCCCTTGGCCCCAAGAGCGTCGGTGCCTGGAGTGTAAGGGTCTCGTGGACGCCTTCTACGTGGTGTCAGCTGTGATGGCTGAGTTGTAGGAGCATCCTGCAACTGAGATGGTCCAATCTCCTCCTGACCTGCGGCGCCAGCGCCAGTGTCGTCGTCGTTGTCATCGTCATCCTCGTCCTCGTCGTCGTGGGCCACGTCCTCAAACGTGTCCCGCGTCGATCGCGAGGAGCTCAGTCCTGCTGTAGATGGTCCAACTGCACAAATGGGAGGCTGAACGTCCTGCTGCATACGAGGCACAGGCAGCTGCACGTCAACTCCCGCTAGAGACCGGCATCCACACCGAGCTGCTGCACGACGAAGACGACGTGATACCCTCTGTAATTGAAATATTAGTTACAGACATATGTTACAACATACAAATAAACAAGTTTTCTTTTAAACATTGATACTCACTGATAGTAACGAAAGCGTAGTACTATCTGAAGTTCTTTGTGAGATACGCTCAAGTTCAACAACAGATACGAGCATAGAGTTTCCCTATTCACAAGTTAAAACATTAGGATGCTCAAAACTAGACATAAAGCATTGAATTGAAATCTCTAATTTTAGTAAAGAAATAGTTACCACTCTGTCAATGATTGGAGCAACCTCAATTTGGGACCCGTGCCGAGCGGCTATGTCGAAAGCTATGTCTTCGTCGTCTGACGATTCTTGCTCGGCATAGTCTGCAGCTGTCCACTGTCCCTTCAGCTTGCACCTAGTCACACCAGCATACCAAATCAAATACCTCCAGAAGTTGTAGTTTGTGTGCGCCTGTTCGTTCTCATAGTTAAGATCCCCCTGCTGTTCCCATTCATCAATGTAATCACGGTGGTGGGTCTCGAAGTCCGTGACCTTCTTCTGTCTCTGTCTGTCGAACCTGCAAAAGTTAGAAACATATATTAGTAACTCATTCAATATTTGAATTATTAGTTAGAATAACAAGTGCATGTAGTCACTCACTTATGAAGTTCTATTGAAGTCGAGAATGGCTCCACCGGAAACTCCTGTCGCAATCCGAACTGTCGAGCAACTCTGTGGGGCAAGTGGTACTCAACAGCATAAAAACAGATGAGGGGACACCTCATTAGGTAGAGGTCCTCGTCTATTGAGCACATGCTGCTCAACTGTATGCTGGCGAAATATGGATCAAGATACGGTTGCCAGGTCACCTGCAAAAGTTTTAGAAAGCACATGTAAGTTTATAGTCATTTTACCAACTACTTAAGGAAAAAGATAAAAGTAGACAACTCACCATCGAAGGAGTAAGTGCGTCGAGCTCGTTTGAGTACTCCACGTAAGCACGTTGGTGTCGTGCGAATGCCGCCTAGTGTTGTTACCTCGTATTTACCCAACTCCTCATCAAAGCATTGTACCTCATGTCTATGGGCACGTTCCTTTGCATTATTAAGGTGTGATGTTGGTTTAGGTGCCCATCTCTGCCCTCGCGTCTGCATTGCCTTGGCCTGCGCGTGTCTATCATTAAACCAAGCCACAAGCCTATAAAAAGTGAATGTTACTATAGCATTGACTGGCATGCCCCGTATACCCTTGAGCACACTGTTAAATGACTCGGCCATGTTGCTAGTCTGAAACTCGAACCGCCAGCCACCTTCGTCGTAGGCCCTTGTCCATTTCTGCGGTTCCCTCAGCAATCCAGCAATCCAGTTCTTACCTTCAGCATTTGTTGCATCTTTTAGTTCCTTCAACTTATCCTCGAAAAACGAAACCTCCAACTGTCGACATACCTCCTCAAAAAGGGGGAAGTTAGCCTTGCTATGATCCTTTCGAAGAAGATTTTCTGCTAGATGTCGAGTGCACCATCTGTGGTGCATGGGTGCGTAGCCAGGAATCTGCTCTTGCACTGCATTAAGAATACCTTGGTGTCTGTCAGATATGACACCAACCTCGCGCCCAGGGCCTACGACATGGATGCGTACAAGCCGCAAGAACCAAGACCAACTATCTCTGTTCTCCCTCTCCACCAAAGCAAATGCCAAAGGAACCAGTGCGTTGTCTGCGTCGCATGATATGGCAACCAACAATGTGCCCTTGTACTTCCCAAGCAGAAAAGTACCATCAATAGAGAGCACGGGACGACAATGCCTGAAGGCCTCTACGCACTGCGAGAAACACCAGAAAGCACAAAAAAATATCTCTCTGTCGTTCCTCCATTCATTAGGTTTGGGGATGTACTCGTAATGCATGCCTGGGTTTTTTGCTTTGATTGCATTAAACAATGCTGGTAACTTCTCATAACCCTCCTCCCAATCCCCGTATATCATCTTCCATGCTCGCTGCTTTGCCCTCCATGCTTTCCCATATTTGATCCTGTAACCAAACAGCTCCGAAGTCATGGTCATAATTGACTTCACCTTCAAGTTTGGCTGACCCTTCAATATCCCCAATATCCTTTTCGCAATCAGGGTAGATGTCAACTGCGATGCTTAGAGCTCAGCTCTGTCTGGGCACAAGTGTGTGGACCTACAATTTTGGTGATCTTAAACTTTCCGGTGTCCTTCTGCCTTCGGGCACATACCCTCCAATTACATCCCGACACCTCGCACACAACAGTGTAACGACGCTGTGCATACGAATGTCTCACCTTGAACGGCCTCTTGCGGTTCACAGAATATTCCTGTAGCCATCGTCTCAGTGTAGGCAGATCCTTGAAAAGTAAGCCTACCTTAATCTCAATGCTGTCGGCGTTATCCGGAGCCTCTAGCAGTTCATCATCTCGTCCTTCAGCATATGCACGGGTGGAATGACTTAGACTGCTAAATTCATGTACTGCAGGGTCACGCTCCGGACACAAACGTCTTATGAGTTCAATTTCTTGCTCGGTCATTTCTTGAACCGGATGGTCATCATCAGAATCTAAGGCCCGTGCAGCCTCATATGGCTCCTCCTCATCCTCAATCTGAACATCAACACTATTAGATGTCCTGCATATGTTGTCCATATTATATGACACAGGCACATCAAGATAAGCACCATTATCGATTTGTGGAGATCCTGCATCGGGTCGAAGCAAGAAATACCACATTAAAAAGTCTAATCAAATGAAATAACGATGGATATGAACAACGTGTCAAAGACACTTACTAGGATGATCCTGAACTGGATCCTAGGTCAATGGGATCTCTTGGGGGGGTACCACCGGATTAGAAGCCCCACAAACGCCAGGAAGAGGACGAGAAATCCCATACTCGTGCGGCGCCGATTGAGCATCAGGCACAACAACCACTTCTTCCGGAAGCTCTACCAAAGGAGCTTCAATAAGAGATGCATTGGGAATTTATGGAGTCAACCCGACTGGAGCATCACGATGAGTAACAGATAACGGCTGAACAACCACATCCAAACATGGTGGAAGCATGGTCTTCACGATTCTTACATATCTCACACAATCATCTTCTAAGGCAATGGAGATCAACCGTCGGACAACTGTTCCATATGTAATATGGGATAACAAACCCTGAATTGATATTCTAGGGTCGTTTATGTCGCAACTAATCTCCTCACAAGCTCGAGCGAAAATCTTGTCAAAAGATGGTCTTTCATCGAACAACATGGCCACGATCTTCATACCATCAAAAGTAACATTCCCATAAGCATCTATCCCCACGCTTCCTCCATGGTATAGTGTCACTAGGGTGTCCATCTATTGCAAAAATGGATTACTAACTTAATAATGGCTACGTACTTAAGCCTAAAAACTTACTAAATAATAAATAAATAGTAACTACTTATTAACTAATAACTATATAGTAAATATTAAATGACCACATCAAAACGAAATTACATGATCTATGAATAATGTACGAAAACAATTTATACCTTAGATCTCGTACGAGTCCAGCAAACGGTGGAGAAGGTCAAGTCGGAAGAACACCTATGTACAAAAAATATTATTGTCAATAAAAAATTCGGCAGCACCTCCCCTATAAAGTGATGTTTCTTAAACCTGGAAAGAAACGACAACACGATGGTTGCCAACACAGAATACTACACGATAGCATAATAAACAATATGCTAACCATGTGATATCAATGTGCTAAACATATTGCTACATGTATATGCTATACACTTTATAATCACTCGCTTTCCTATATCCAATACACTAACAATATGCTACGAATTTACTAACTATATAACCACTAAATAAATATACTAACAAATAAATAACTAGCTAACTATATAATCACTAAATAAATATACTAAAAACTAAGTAAATAATTACCGTGGGGAGGAGGGTCGGCCGTAGGGACGAGGGGCTTGACGGCGACGGAAAACGGCAAGGGCAGCGGCGTGGGGACGCCGGGCTTGGAGCGGTGGAGGGGGCTGCGGCGGCCGCGGCGTGGGGCGCTAGCCCGGCGGCAGAGGAGGCCGCGGCGGCCTCGGCGGCGAGCGGCGAGCGGCTGGTGCGGCGGTCGCGGCATGGGGCACTGGCCCAGCGGCGGAAGAGGCCGCGACGACGAGCGGCGAGCGGCTGGTGCGGCGGCTCGGCGAGACGGCGAAACGGGGTTAGAACAGAATGAGCGAGAGGAGAACGACGCGGTTCAAAACCCCTAGCTCGGCGCCAAGATCTATGACGCCGAGCTAGGGGACACGTCGGCCTCCAACTGTCGTCGCCACGTCAGCTCTCGGCGCCATAGGCTATGGCGCCGAGCTGTGTTACCTCGGCGCCACAGCCTATGACACCGAGCAATGGGTCCAAACTTGCAAATAAAATTTCTGAGGGTTCAAACGTAAATTTTTATCAAAAAGGGGCTAAAAAACAAAAAAATTCGGTCCTTGGTGTGGCTGGCGACAGCAAAACAGCCCCTTCTTCGCAATCCGCACTGCATGCGCCGAGATGCAGCCACCGCTCGCCCACTCCTCAGCACTCTCCGGTCTTCGCACGCGCTGCGCCCTAGCCCTCAACCCACCGTCGTCAGTCGTCTCACTGTCTCAGCGCTTCCACTCACTCGCTCGCTCGGCACGACGACATGTCCCCGCCGGCCAGCCTTGGGCACATAGCACATTTGTTTTTGATGGTTCGTGCCTCCGTGGACGTGGCGTGGAGGACTGGAGCTTACGGCTGCTGCTGAAGCTAAACTGTGTGCGCAGTGTGCTAGTGGCCTAGTGCTACTGTGCTAAATGTGCAATACTGACATACTGTGGCTGCTAGTGCTAGATAAGGTTATTTCATATTTTCATTTTTTGTTATTTGGGTTTGATGATCTATTTGCTAGCAGTCGCTCTTAATCTGTTTCTCGATCCGCCAATGCCGGTGATCCTCCTCAATTCACATGTTACTGTTCATGTCTTCTCGATTTTCGTTTCGTGCTAAGTGTACACGCAGCCGTTTCCTCTTTTCTGCACTGTTTTTTTTCATTTTTTTTCTCGGGAGAAACGTGCATTTATATAAAGAAGAAGAAAAGAAAAGATCTAAATAAACTAGAACAAGGTAAAAAAAATCACCTTATACCGGTGGCCAAAACAAAAAAAGAAATGGAGTCTATTGAAACATTAAAGAAGCTACCAAAAGACTAGTGTTAGGTTATCTTCAGTGAATCATAAAAATAGAAGATTTACGCTGTTAGTAACATTGTTTATAAAGTAAAGTTAGAAATAAAAAATATGATAGAAGAGCTGTTCAGAATAGCCTAGAGAGAGACTCTGCCCCTACCATCTGGTTGTCTTTCGTCTTTCCTCAATCATAATGGCTGCCTTCAAATTTTCCTCAATCATAACGACTGTCTCCAAATTTAGGATGATCTTCTCAGAGATACAGCCATTTGTATGGTTCCAAGAGATTAATTGACCATAAGTCCATAACTCTAAACTGATTTTGCTAGTTGATTAGTTGGGCTTTTCACGGTCGTTTTTACATCAAGTTTTCTATATTTTAGTTTTTAATTTTTATGTCTATATTCAGATGAATGATGATAAATCTAAACATATACATCAAGAATTAAATAAATCCACCGACTAATATACATCAAGAATTAAATAAATCCACCGACTAATTCCCTAAAACGACTACTATTGGAAAGTATTCTTTTCTCAAAAATCATAGAATATCTTGCGTAGCATTGACAGTCAGTTTTGATTATAAGTTAATAGTGCATAACTGGAATCAGAAGTTAGAAAGCCACGGAAATTAAGATACAACATAAAAATACATAACGAAACAGAAACACAAACATCTGCACGAGCATATCATGGAAACATTACACCCAAAAAGTAAATGAGACAGCATTTGGACGACATCGATAATGTCAATTTAACTCCATCCAAAAACAGATTCGAAGTACACAGTAGCAGGAATCTTCTCTGAAGAAACCATCACACACAACTTCCCCCTTCTTCCTCTAAACACGCCTACAGAATTTATTGTGTCCAGCCTCACCTCACAGTTAAATATATTACAACAGGATCTAAAGGACTACCATCATCCTACCGCTTCTTCAACCTCCGGTGTCAAAACTCGAATCCAGGACAAAAATCAAGCCGCAAAAGCCCCCTCAACACAAGCTTTACAACCGACCACCAAAATTCGACGCTGACAAAGGGAAAAAGAGCAAAGGCAGAAATTTCGCACCAAGCACTACTTGTCAGAGCCTAGCTACTATCCCTACCAAGGAATTTCACCTAACTAGGAATCTCGTGTGCTTGAATGTCCTCAAGACCCTCTTCGTAATGAACATCTGCAAGATCAAGGCTGCAGCCAGTAGCAACCAGAAGAAGAAAGGGGATGACCACATTCACCTTGTACTTGTTGCTGTATAACAGCTCCTACCAAAAATGTATACCTAAATAGAACTAGAGTAAAAAGTGACCTAGACTTGGCAGACCCCTCTACTTGGGAGCAACTGTAACATCAATCCCAGGCACTCGGAGCCCCAGCTCCACCGTGTCCGCCACCACCATAACCACCACTGCTGCCTCCACCATAGTAGTCACCACCACCACGGGATCCCCCCTTGCCAAATGACGAAGAATCATTGCGGAAGTCACGGCCACCAAACCGGCTCCCTCCCCCTGATCGCCGGTTCCTCCCACCACCACCACCACCATAAGAAGGACGAGCTGCATAGCGCAATAGCCATGCAGGTACCTCTTGGTTAGATTCTTGCATTAGGTCAGCAAGAGATCTTGCCAGTGATGAGTTATTATCATTGAAGAAGGCAGTGGCAAGTCCGCTCTTCCCAGCTCTTCCAGTTCTTCCAATCCTGTGTACGTAGTCATCAATATCATTGGGGAGATCAAAGTTGACAACATGAGCAACATGAGGAATGTCTAGGCCCCGAGCTGCCACATCAGTTGCAACTAAAATAGGAGTTTGCCCACTCTTGAAGGACCTCAGAGCATATTCTCTTTCCTGCCAAAAACAGTAAATCAATTACATTATGAAATGAAAGACCATTGTTAAAAAAACATCTTAGTTTATAACAAGTAGCCACAGACTTTAAAAGATCAAGCCAACCATGGTTAAAGAATACAGCAGCGTTGGAAGTTCAAACTTGATATATGAACAAGTAGACAGCCATAGCAAATTCCTCTAGTGTGCAATGTAGATCTAAGAGTGTGCTTTGTAATAATAATATATGGATATAGCAAAATCCTCATTTAGGCCATGTTTGGTTTCTTTAGTCTAGGGACTAAAGTTTAGTTAGGGGACTAAAGTTTAGTCCCTAACATGTTTGGTTCTAGGGGCTAAAAATAGTAAGAATATACTAAATGACTCATAAGAAGCCTAAAATGGCCTTTAACATTCTCCTGCTATTAGTACAATTGAACTAAATGAGGGATAAATGTGAAATTAATATGGTTTAGTCCCTTTTAGCACATATGTGAAGGACTAAAGACTAAATCATTTTAGTCCATATTTTAGTCCTAGTGTTTGGCAAAAAAGGGACTAAATGAGACTAAAAACTAGAGACTAATCTTTAGTCTCTCTAACCAAACACCCCCTTAAAGTAAAGCTGTAAAGCTTCCAGAACACCACTTAAGGGCTTGTTCGGTTAGCTCTCAATCCATGTGGATTGAGTGGGATTGGATAGGTTTGAATCCCAAACAAGTCAAACTTCTTCTTAATTTTTTTCAATCCTATCCAATCCATGTGCATTGGGAATAACCGAACAAGACCTAACCAGATAGTAACAGAAAAGGGTTAATATGCATTTCATTGCACTGGTATAAACATACTGCAGCGAACAACTATAGCTAAATGTCTTTGTTTCTGTGCAGAATGAGCTGTTTGAACAGAGTAAAAACAAACCTGCTGGTTTCTATCTCCATGAATAGAAGTAGCTGGAAAACCATTCATGCACAGCCAGCTTTCCAATGAATCAGCGCCCCTCTTGGTTTCCACAAAGACAAGCGTGAGAGTTTGCTGCAACAGAGAAGAGACAAAAACTGAGTACATAAACATAAAATATTAGAATGTTGACTGAATCGCAAAACAAAAAACGATGGTCAATTATTACCTTTCCTGTATCTCTTTGTGCATGAAGAAGATCCATCAGGTGGCTTCTTTTATCTGCCTCCTGCACAAACTCAACTCGCTGGGCAATCAAATCAGTACTTGACCCAACTCTTCCAACAGCCAGGAAGATGTAGTTATCCAGGAAATCCGATGCCATTTTCTGTATTCGTTAGAGTAACATCAGTATCATTAAGCAATAAGCATGCAAAAACCGAACTCTGACACAGAAAGTAATCAGCACAAGGAGTAACTTGATAAAGTTCAGATGTCCCAGATCGATGATTCTAAATGAAGTTCTTAACAAGGGGAAAAAAGATTATTCAAGAATATATCTGGAGATCAGAACAAGAAACAGCAAAAGACAATCCTATGTCCACACTAATTGTCTCATAAGAAGCTGAATGTGGACAAAGCAGAAAGAAACCAGATATATACAATGCACATATTAATAGATCAGGCATACTAGGTAGTTATGTTAAGTATTAGCACTACATAACACAACCCATTACTATAGCATAGAAAGTATCACATTGCCTATGTATTAAATCAAATATTCAGCTATATCAGTGTGAATTTATCATATTGCTCATTTCGTTCACAAATAAAATTAAAATCGTGCAACACACTGAAGCACAAAAATAGATACAGAATTTCTCTACTTCATAATGTCTAGCATGGAAAGAAATGCTATCCCTCTAGAAAAACATACCTGGTCAAATATAGGATATTAGCGAAGGGTACATTACAAAGCAGTCAGAAGAAATATTGTAGAAACTACAATGAGGACATAGATTTACTAAAAGAACGGCTTAAAAGAAATATGATTGTTTACTCATGGAGCGCACAGGTTTAACATTTAACATCATAGTAATGCTAACAAAACATAAAAAAACAGCCAACCTGGATCTCTTTTGGGAACGTCGCACTAAACAGCATTGTCTGCCTGGCACCTGGAAGTGGCATGTCCATTTGCTCAACAATTCTTCTAACTTGTGGTTCAAAACCCATATCAAGCATTCTATCTGCCTCATCAAGAGCAAGGTATCTAATTGACTGTAAAGATACTCTTGCCCTTTCCAATAAATCAACCAATCGGCCAGGTGTAGCCACAAGAATGTCAACACCTCTCTCAAGCTCTCTTAACTGCAAATAAGAATATAAATTTATGATGAGATACAGATTTTAAGAAAAAAAAAATCCATAACTAATTGACTGCATATATTGTACCATGTAAACATTGCATTGCTGTCTACCAGCTGACTGTTACATTGGGTCAGAAATATATGCCAAGCAAACAACTATCACAAAACTAATCTAGCTGTTGAAGACTATAGATAGTCCATCAATACAATAAACCATGTCAAATCAGACTGATAGGCAAAAGGTGACTACCATAGGAATTAAGAGATTGTACCTGCTGAGTAATTGGCGCTCCTCCATAAGCGACAACTACCCTAACACCAGTCTGATACGAAAACTTCCTCGCCTCTTCATGAATCTGCAGCACGCACACAACAAAAGGACAAGGTAGTATTAGCAACCAGCCAGCACATGCCTGGATCTGCTTCAGCATAATCTAGAATGACCTGCATAGAGAGCTCTCTAGTCGGGGAGAGGATGAGCGCGGACGGGTAAGCGGTCCTCATCCCCATGCCGCCGCCCCGCTGCGGCCTTCCCGCGGACGGGCCCTTCATGATGCCGCTGATGATGGGGAAGCAGAAGGCGGCGGTCTTCCCGGAGCCCGTCTGCGCGCAGGCCATGAGGTCGCGGCCGGCGAGCGAGATCGGGATGGCGTGGCGCTGCACGGGGGTGGGGCGGACGTACTTGCACCGGCGGATGTTTTCGTTGAGCGCGTCGCCGAGGTCAATGTCGGCGAAGGTGGAGACGGGGGGCGGGATGTCGCGGCCGGACATCTCGACCGGGATGTCCTCGTACGCGTCGAAGTTGATCCCCGTGTTCTGGTGCTCGTCGAACGGGACCTCGGCGTCGGCGGCGGAGCCCGCGAACGGGTCCGGCTCGCGGTCCCACCGGCCCCCGCCGCGGGCGCGGCCCCCGCCGAATCCTCCTCCGCCGCCGCCGCCGCCCGCACCGAAGCTGCTGCCGCCGCCGGGGCGGGTGAGGAGGCCGGCGGTGGAGCGCGGCGGCGGGGCGGCGGAGGCGGGTGCGGCGGCGGCGGCGGCGGCTGGTGGGCGGTTGCGGAGGTGGGGCGGAACGTAGGAGGAACGCGCGGGGCCGTTGGATGCGGCGGCGGGGGCGGCGACCGGGGGAGGCGGGGCGGGCTCGGCGTCGGCGACGTCGGCCCAGGAGGTGCGGGAGGACGCCATGGCGGCGGGGAGCGGGGGAGGGAAGGCGGATCTAGGCAGCGGCGCGCGGCGGCGGCGGCGGGATGGATGGATCGGGGGGAGGGGATTTGGTGTGATTTTTTTTTCTCTCTCTCTCTCTGGGTGGGCAGGGGAGATGGGATTTCCAATCGGTCGTGAGGTGGGTGGACGGGAGCACGCCCAGTTGTATTGCAAACGCGTCCCGCACTGCGCCAGCCTGCCTGCGGTTAAAAGCGGCGCTGGCGAGGCGTGGTCGGTGCGGGAGGCGTGCCGAGGGCACGGGGATGACACGTGGATGAAGCGAGGCGGAAAATATCTTGCCTGCCGGCGTCGCCCGCGGAATCGGGTGTTTTTCGTGACGCGTCGCGCGAGCAGGTGGGGTGCGGACTTCTTGCTTTGGTTTGTTCCCGTTTCCAAGTCGGTTGACGGTTGGCATGGCGCAGAAGGAATTGCGAAATTGATTCCTACTAGTTTGTAACGATTTTGCCTGAAAGCTAGCGATACTGTTGACAGTGAATTAGATCAACAGGGGAGCCTAACGAATATATCAGGCTCATGGCTAATTTGTGGCAAGAGATAAGCGAGGATCAGAGAGAATTAAGAGAAATTCGTTCATTTCCTTCTCAATTCTATGTTATCCCCTTGTCACTAAATTAACTCTTACATGCTGAAAAGCCAATGGAATTTACGATTTAACATAGGCAAATTAACCATCAAAACTCTCGTGGTTGAAGGGGTGGCACTCTGGCCCCGATTCCACACGACCCACCCTCAGGTACAATACATAGAATACATGTACCGTGCTATTATTGTAGTGATGTTTGGTTCATTGCAGTGAGTGGTTAACGTAACATAAACAGATCAAGTTACAGTGCAACAGAAAGCGAGATGTATTTGATTAGTTAACATTATGTATTAACACTAGCTGGGGAAGTGGTAACTAAAAGATATGGCTCCGTATCCAAATAGAAAAGTAGAGAATATATACAACTGTAAATAGATAACGCATAAAAGCGTCCAACCAAACACCCTCTATATTCATTCTAACCCTTGAGAATTAAAGACCACCACTACATCTGCGTCCTAGACACATCCTTGCCACATGTAGGATACATCGTTTGTTCGTCGTTCACTAAGGCCAACGATCTCCTTGACTGTCGTCTGGCTTAGGGATGAAAACGGTCGGTAAACACTAAAACCATTATCATTTTCATATTTTTTATCGGAAACAAAATCGAAAACGGTAACTCCGGAAACAGAAACGATATCGGAATTTCGGAAACATCGGAAACGAAAGTTTGGTGCGGAAAATATACCAGTAACAGTCGAAATATAAAATACGATCGGTAAACCTATCAAACTTTACAATACAACAAAGTTGACAAAAGATCAAAAAGACCACAAGTTCACAATTCATGATATAACAAGTTCACAAGGGTCATAAATTTATAATATAAAAAGTTTACAAAGATCACAAGTTCACAGTATAACAAGTTCATAAAGATCACAAGTTCACAGACTCAAAGTTCACAATTCACAATATCCACTCGATCTAGCTGACATGGCATGCTTACTTATGAAATATTTTATCTCACATAAAAAGTTTTTCACAACCTCACAGAAAAACCCTAAAACCTAGTGTGTAGAAAAAACAGACTGTCGGCTCTCTATCATTATATATTACTAATACATAGCATGTACATAGAAAATGATGGATTCGTTCGAAAGACCAAATCGTTAATCCCAACTGCCTTCTAACACCATCTATCCCAAAAAAATCTTAAGGCGTCCAAAAAATACAAAAATAAGTAATCCTTATCTAGAGACGTACAGGCGATGCGAAAAATCACATGCTGGAAAATTCAAAATTCTGAAAAAATTCGAAAAATTCTGAGACACAATTCTGGAAAATTCCGAGACACAAATCCGGTAATTTCCGACAAAAACCGGTAACCGAAGGAAACGGTCGGTAAAACACCACGCCGATTCCGGTAGAAAATTCCGTAAACCGATTCCGTTTTCGAAAAATACCGTTAACGGTGAATCCGATCGAAAAATTTCAAAATCGGTTTCCGGAATACCGAAAAAATTCGAAATCGTTTTCATCCCTAGTCTGGCTGGTTTCAAAAGGCTTCGGTTGTTGGCTTGCTGTTAAGAAGTTATTATTTTTTTTGTCTAAATCAAATCCAAAATAATTACTATGTGTTGAGCACCAAATTGAGGCCGGACGGTCCGCGTCGCTGGCCCGGACGGTCCACGCGCGCAGAACCGATTAGGTTTCCGAGTTTCTTGCTGTGTTTGTTGGCTAGATTCACGGAATTAGCTCGGGGAGTTTGTTTATAACGGGTCCAGCCCTCCTCCTCTATAAATACAGAGGAATACGGCCGATTTATAATCATCAATCGAATCAATAACCAGTTTATCTCGCATTTATTTCTTGTACATTTAGGAGTAGTTCTAGTCTAGTTCTAGTTTAGTCTTCTAATCTCCAAATTCTCCGCTTCTCTTCGACTCTACGTCGATTAGAGGAGTCTAGGTCGGCCTGCCGAGCTTAGACAACACATAAGATCTCTCTTCCTCGACGGGGTCCCTCCCGGGAGCGAGATCCAGGCACCGCCGGCGACCTTCGCCGCCCCTACGTACGCGCGGACCGTCCGGCCTGTAGGCGCGGACCGTCCGGCCCGTAGGCGAGGACCGTCTGGCCGTTAGGCAGGAAACCCTAAGCCCTGCTCCAGGTCACGGACCGTCCAGCCCCTGGCCGCGGACCGTCCGCGCCTGTGCAGCGAGCACCACCGCTGGTTCTCACCTAGTGATTGTCGCCCCAAAAAAGCACCAACACACTTTTTGGCGACTCCGCTGGGGAGAGCACATATAGACCTATCAGGTCGGGCCCCAATGGCCGGTTCAAGGGATAATTCTGAAGTCTCCCCTAGCAATATCATAGAGCCGACTTGGGAGACCTTGTCGTCTCATGAACAGCTCCAGTTCGAGGAGCACAAGGAGCAGCTAATCTAAGAAGCAAAGGCGAAGTTCCTGGCCAACTTCAAGGTGGACAGGAACAACAAAGTCGTTTGGCAATGGGCGACGGATCTGGCTTCGCTTCGACCTACCACTACTACCCCCGAGGTAAGCAACACAAATGAGCTACAATCTCTTAAAAATTATGTAGATGAGTAGCGAGAACAAATACAAAATATCATAGGGGGTATGCAAAAGGATTATAGGAAACTAATATGTGTGTTTGACAAATCTACTATTGCAAATTTTCCTTCGCACGAGGTTGAATTGGGGGAAAACACGCATGATTCATCGGCTGCAGGTTGTCACGACCAGTCACAACCCCTTTATGGAATGCCGATAGACACATACCCTGAGCAACAACAACCTCCTACGCACATCGGCAATAAATTAGCCGATCTGCACATGATTGGACCGTCCGCACGTGAGCACCACTTGCGCTCTTGCTCTTGCTCTTACTCTTGCTCTTTTGTAAAACCACACAACCCTCTCGGCTCTTGCGCGAGCCGTTGTAATTGTACCGAGTGGGGCGAGAGTCTTGCCAGACCATGACAACCGCGATTGTGTCACGACCGCCACCGTGTATCAGAGGGAACGAGGCCCGCGACGTTTTCGGTCAGAAGCTCGATAGTGGAGACGGCGAGGAGCGTCCGAGAGGCGCCGAAAGCGGAGCACCACTTGCGTGTGGAGAAGGCCCGCAGCTCTCTACGGAGTTACTCGACCGAGGTGCTTCGCCCTCGTGTGGGCTTCCCTTTGCGTAGGGGCACCAACAAGGATTAGTCGGGACCTTGCGCGGTTCCGGATACCTCGATAAAAATACCGCCGTCAACCACGAGAGTTTGCATTCTCTACCTTGCTCCTTAAGCTTCCGCATTTATATTAAGCATTTAAGTTTCAATCTTGTATTCATACTTATATATTGTAGATTGAAACTCAGCCATTGCGGTAGAGATAGCAACACTTAGACAAAACCTAGTTTGCACTCTCTAGTTTGATTATTTGCATAGGTTTTGCTCTAGGGATTTATTTGTGGCCTAGTTTAGTAAAAGGTTTAGAAGTCCTAATTTACCCCCCTCTTAGGCGTCACCTGTTTCCTACAAGTGGTATCAGAGCCTGGTTTGGCTCATTTGAAACGTTTTAGCTTCACTGCTAAAAGAGCCGATGCTTTTTAGAGGAAGGGATGGATACCCATAGGCCACCACACTTCGACGGCACTAACTTCCCATATTATAGTGCTAGAATGACTTGTTACCTAGAGGCCGTTGATCTAGGTGTTTGGAGAGTCACTCGTGTTGGGATGAAACCACCCAAAAATCCCGAGAAACCCACCACGAGTGAGGAAAAAGAAATTCATTTGAATGCTAGAACCAAAAATTGCTTGTATGAATCTCTTAGCATGGATATTTTTAATCAAGTATTTACACTGAAAACTGCTAATGAGATTTGGCTAAAATTGCATGAGCTCCATGACGGCACATCCAATGTCTGTGAGCAAAAACATTGCCTAGTCTTAAATGAGTACAATTCTTTTGCTATGAGAGATGATGAGCTTATTAGAGACATGTATTCTTGTTTAAATCTAATCATCAATGAGCTCAACTCTATTGGCATAAATAAGCTAGGTGACGCGGACATTGTAAGGAAGATTATCTCCCTGCTACCTCAATGAAGATATGGGAGCATCATCACCATTCTCCACAACATGGAGGACTTGAGTGCAATGACCCCAACCATTGTGATTGGAAAAATCGCGGCTTTTGAGATGTCGCGAAAAATGTGTCGGGGAGAGGAGCCAACTTCCTCAAGGCCATATGCTTTTGCATGTGATGAAAGGAAGGGTAAAAAGAAGGCTCCCACTCCAAGTTCCTCAAGTGAAGAAGAGGAAGAAGAAGAAAGTGATGATGAAGAAGATAATCAACCATGCACATCATCCTCCAAGGACGAAGAAACAATCCGACGCGTCGGAAAGGTAATGGGGATGATCCGCAAGATTAATCTAATGGGTGTGCCCCTGTAGGTAGAGGATCTTCTCTTTAATATTGACAGGAAAAAGCAAAGAAAGAGAGGATGCTTCACATGCGGGGAGAAGGGCCACTTCAGGGACAACTGTCCAACTATGGCCGAACCCAAAAAGGAGAGGAGCAAAGGCAAGGCGCTAACAAGTGTAAGAACTTGGGATGATTCTTCAAGTGAAGATGAACCTCCAAGGACGCGCAGCCACCGATCCTCATCTCGCTCATCACGGTCATCACACAAATGCCTTATGGCAAGAGGTAAAATGAGCATTCCATCCTCTACTGATGATAGCAGTAGTGATGATGAAGGTGAGGGAAAGCCCTCCGTAGATGAGCTTGCGGAAGCCGTTAAATTTTTTCAGGATGTTTGCACTAAGCAAAAAGCTCAACTTAAAACATTGAAAAATAAGTTGATTAGCTCTCAAAATGATTATAAAGGTTTGCTAGAAAAATTTGAAACTTTTGCAAACTTAAATAGTGAGCTATCAACTAAATTGAGCTATTAGAGTCTAGTGTTCCATCCACTGCTACCGATGATGGCCTTATTAAAAAGAATGAAAAACTTAAGGCTAAGTTAGCTAGCTCCCAAGAAACTATTGAAAATTTGCTATAGAAAATGGAGATTCTTAGCATACACAATAATGAGCTAACTACTAAGCTAGAAAACATTGGTAGCACCCCAGCAGCATCTTTAGTTGAAATACCTGAAATTATTAAGAAAGATGCTTCTACTTCTTGCTTTGATTTAATTGATGATTCTAACCCCTGCAACCAAGTTCTTGTTGATAATATTGTAGTAGAAACATGTTCGGATGAGGTTGCAAAAGAAAATGAACAATTAAAGCAAGAAGTAGATCGCCTTGGCAAGGCTCTATATGACCAGAAAGGCAAAGCCAAAGAAATCCGACCTCGCAGGATAACACCACTGCGGGAGTCAACAAGCCTATGGAGGGAGAAACTGTGATTTGTAGGCTATGCCACATGGAAGGCCATAAGTCTTTCCAATGCAAGGCGATGACCGGGGATAAGCAAAGGCATAAACACAAGCAAAAGCCAACAAGCAAAATCTCCAACACCTACATCAAAAAGGTGGACAAAAAGGCTGCTACACCATATTTGATCAAAAGAAAAAGAATGGAAAGGTGATAGCAATCAAAGCCAACAAGCAAGCCAACAAAGGAAAGGGGGCCAAACGCATCTGGGTGCCAAAGGAAATAATTTCAACCATGAAGAGCACCAAGAAGGTTTGGATCCCGAAAGGGAAGTAAGTAGTCCGAAGGACTATGGGAAATTTGGAGACTTGGCAAAGTTGGGATGCATATCATGGGATGCATCATATTGGATCAAGTTTATTGCCAAGTGGGTTAGTAAAAATTTTGGACCCAAATTTCCCACCCATGACTAAGGTAACTAGGTTTATTATTTTTCTTATTTAGATATGCGTATCTACTTATCTTATATCTAGTTTACCTTTCATGTCGAGTATTGCAATTAATATTTACTTTTATGCATGCATACTAGGTAAATCTCATGGTAGGATTGCTTGTTTTTAATTCAAACACTTAAGCAAACCTACATGGTTTAAAACGTTCATTCAAGCACGGCACATAGCTTCTTTATCACTCCATAGTAAATGATACACCAATTGATAATTTTTATGCTACAAGTGGTAAAAACTCTTATATTATTTGTATCATTTAATTTATATGTGCCAAAGTTTGGATTATAGAAAATTTGCCCCTCTTGATATCAAATCAAAGTGCATGTCTCCTACAAGTACTTAAAACTTGTATGCACACCTTCAGGGGGAGGTTACTCTATAATCTAAGACTTTGAGACTAACATTGTCGGCGTTCCGAGACCGGGGGGTCCTCGAGCCGACGAGTGAGAGTGCCGCGTGCCCCAGCCCAGATGGGTCGAGCGCGTGGAGCGAGCGCGAAGGGGGGAACAGAGAGAGAGGTCGGTGGCCGGAGCCGGGTCGTGAGGGAGTCGGAGAAGTTCCCACGGCCTTAGTGTTCGTCCCGCGCCCAGGTCGGGTGCGCTTGCAGTAGGGGGTTACAAGCGTCCGCACGAGGTGAGGGGAGAGAGCGGCCCCGAGAGAGAGAGCGCCTGCCCCTGCCCTTCGTCCCCGTGAGGCCAACCTTTCTTAAGAAGGCCCTGGCCCTTCCTTTTATAGTCGTAAGGAGAGGGTCCAGGTGTACAAGATGGGGGTGTAGCAAGGTGCTACGTGTCTAGCGAGGGAGAGCTAGCGCCCTATGTACATGCCCAGGTGGCAGCCGGAGAGATCTTGGCGCCCTGTTGGTGTGGCGTCGTGGCTGTTGGAGGAGTAACGGAGCCGGACGGGGGGACAGCTGTCGAGGTGGCTGGGTCCTTGCTGACGTTCTCCTGCTTTCGTAAGGGAGCTGGGAGCCGCCGTCGTCATGATCTAGCGGGGCGCCATCATTGCCTATCTGGCATAGCTGGCCAGATGGGACGCCGGTCTTGTTCTCTGCGACCCAAGTCGGCTCAAGGCAGGGTGATGATGACGCTTCTTGTTGACGTGGCGGTCCCGTGTCCTAGGCCGGGTGTCGTGGAGGCTCCTCTGAAGCCGAGGTCGAGTCCGCCCTGCAAGACAGAGACAGAGTCCGAGCCCTGGGTCGGGCGAGGCGGAGACCATTCGGCAGAGACCGAGGCGGAGTCCGAGCCCTGGGTCGGGCGAGGCGGAGGTCGCCGTCTTCTGGGGCCTTAGCCCAAGTCCGAGCCCTGGGGTCGGGCGGAGCGGAGTTCGCCGTCTTCCGGGGCCTTAGCCCAAGTCCGAGCCCTGGGTCGGGCGGAGCGGAGTTCGCCGTCTTCCGGGGCCTTAGCCCGAGTCCGAGCCCTGGGTCGGGCGGAGCGGAGTTCGCCGTCTTCCGGGGCCTTAGCCCGAGTCCGAGCCCTGGGTCGGGCGGAGCGGAGTTCGCCGTCTTCCGGGGCCTTAGCCCGAGTCCGAGCCCTGGGTCGGGCGGAGTCTCCTATGGCACCTCTGGCGAAGTCTGGTCGCCCGTTGGTCTTACCTTTTGCGTTAAATGCCCTGGTGACTCGGTCGGTTGGCGCGGTGATTTAGTCAGGGTTTCTTCTTATCGAAGGCGGGGCCTAGGGCGAGCCGGAGATGCGTCTGCCGTGAAAGAGGAGGCCTCAGGCGAGACGGAGTCATCCTAGGGTCGGCTGCCCTCGCCCGAGGCTAGGCTCGGGCGTGGCGTGGTCAAGTCACTCGTATGGACTGATCCCTGACTTAATCAAACCCATCAGGCCTTTGCAGCTTTATGCTGATGGGGGTTACCAGCTGAGAATTAGGCGTCTTGAGGGTACCCCTAATTATGGTCCCCGACAGTAGCCCCCGAGCCTCGAAGAGAGTGTTAACACTCGCTTGGAGGCTTGCATCGCACTTTTTTGCAAGGGGACCAGCCTTTCTCGGAGGTACTTTGTTCCGGTGGGTGCGCGCGAGCGCACCCGCCGGGTGTAGCCCCCGAGGCCTCGGAGGAGTGGTTTCACTCCTTCGAGGTCTTAATGCCTTGCGCAATGCCTCGGCTGGACTAGCGGTTCCCTCATGCGAGCAGGGCGTAACCCAGGTGCACTGTCAGGGCCCAAGTTCTCGGGCTGGTATGTTGACGCTGTCAACGGTTCGGCCGGAGCCGGGGTTGCGAGAGCAGCCCCCGAGCCTTCGCACGGAGCGAGAGGACGATCAGGGACAGACTCGACTTTTTATATACGCCCCTACGTCGCCTTTCCGCAAGGAGGAGGGGGGGAGTGCGCCATGTTACCCTCGATGGGCACCGAACATGGTGTCTCCGGTGAGCTGCAATCGGGTAATCCGAGTGGACGTCCGTGCCCCGTTCGTTAGGGGTCGGCTAGGGGCCCGGAGGCACGCCCAAAAGTACCTGCGGGTGATCTGCCGGACCCGGTCCCCTAGCGACGGGGTCCGAGGGCTCGTTGCCTCCCTCCGATGGGATTCCGTTACAGAGTCGTTCCCGCTGGTCTCGGAAATGTCCTAGGGTACCTCGGGAGCGCAGCCCGAGCCTTGGTTATGTATCGAACGTACCCCTGGTCATCCCTCGCTCGGTGTCTGAGGCGGCTGTGAACCCTTCGACAGGCCAGCCTTCGAACCCCTGATCAGTAGGGGGCACGGAGCCCTAGTAGCCTGAGGCGGTCATGGAACCTTTCGGGGGCCGACCTTCGAACCCCTGACCAGTAGTGGGTGTCGGGCCCACGTGATCTGAGGCGGCTGTTGAACCCCTCGGGGGGCCAGCCTTCGAACCCCTGATCAGTAGGGAGGCTCGGAGCCTAGTTCCTTCACGGGGAAGGATCCCTTTGGGGTTATCCCCCTTCTCGTTCCCTGTTGCAAGAGATAGAGAAAGAAGGAAAAGGGATAAAGGATTCGAAATTGAACGTCGTGGCGTACCTTTTTCGGCGTGGTCGTTTTGGCGGAGGCGAAGCGTCGCCAGCTGCCCCTGCCAGTAGCGTTACCTGTTTCGCCGCGGAGTTAATGCGCCGGGGTAAGCGGTCGGCGAGGCTGCCGTTGCGTGCGCGAGCCGTTCGAGGTACGGGTCACGGGCGCGTCGTCTTCACGCCGTGAGAGGGGGTTCTCTTGCTGCCTCCGGATGGGACGTGAGCCTGGCCGATGGCGTGACCGCTGCTCTCGCGCGCCTGCCACCGTCATTACTGCCGGCCCATTTTTGACCGCGTTTGACCGCTGCGCCAGGCTGGCGCCGCTGGATCGCAGGCTGGGCGGCCTCGAGTCGCGGTATTGGTTCCGCAATCGAGGAGGTGCGGTGGTGGAGCGAGAGGCGCAGCGGTTCGCATGCAGCGCCCGGCGCGCCAGTTGAACGACGCGTGGGCTTGAGCCGTCGCGCTGGCCTGTCAGGAGTCGGAGAGGCGCGTCCACTTGGCGCGGTTGCATGCCGCCTGCATGGCCGTTTCCCCCCTTTGCCCGCTGGTCTGGGCAAAAGTGGAGGGTTACTTGTAACCGCTGGGCGGTTGCGTGCGTCGTGCGCGGCGGTTCGGCTTTCTCTGCTCGGAGCCGGTCTGCATGACAGGCGGGCCCCAGCCCCCGTGCCGCAGGGGAGGACTTTGGAGGCGTGTTGGAGAAGACTCGGCCCGTGACGGTTGAGGGCGCAAGCAGGGGGAGTTGCCTTTAAAAGGAGGACGACCCCCTTCGTGAGGTAACCATGTCTCCTTCCTCCCCAATGCATTGTGTCTCTCCATCTTCCGAGCCCCCGGGTGGGGGGAAACCGCCGTCTTTTCGCTTCATCGCCGGAGGAACGCAACCCCGTGGGAGTTGGTACCTTTCAGCCATCGTTCGGCTTCAAGGATTTTCATCATACAGCCCGGCTGCACCCCTCCACCGGCGGTCACCCAAGAGGGCGACCTCCGGCTTGATGGTGGGGGAGAGCGAGCCGGGCTGCGGCATCCGCCCCTTCCTCAGCCTCAAGGATTTTCATCACCAGGGCTGAGGAGGGGCGTGTGCCGGGTCGGGGTTGGTCCCTGCGCGGGTGGTGACCCGCTCCTTCCCTTAGTGATCGGGGGGAAGGGCGGGAGTCGCCCGTGGCGCCAACAGCTGCAGCGTGCCCGGCTCTCTGAGCCGAGCACGCTCGGAGCCGCCCCCGGTGCCGCCTCCTGCCATGGCAGCTGGAAGAGGTTCTTCCGCCGGCGCGACAGCCGAGGTTGGACACGGGCCGACCTCCGACTCTACGGCCTTCTGTCCGTCCTTGCCTCTCGAGTTTGGGCAAGGGCGGGGGCCTCCCAGCAGCAGTATCCACCCTGAGGCCATCACTGCTGCTGTTGGGCCCCCCGGGACAGACGTCTTCATCGTCGCCGCTGCCGGGGCGGGACGGCGACGTGCCGTTCGTCGGTCTTCTGCTGCCCCGCAGGCCCTCCCCCGTCGAGTGGGGTTAATCGTACCTGCGGGGGGGGGAACCGGAGTTCCGTTTGTAATGGCACTTCGAGTGCCGGGTTTTTCGTTCATTTCGGCTTTCGGGGCCTGAACATGTATGTAACTCCGGCACAGAGCCGTGTTTTTTCCTCATTTCTGAGCACTAAGATTCGCCTGTCGATTGTCTGAACCGCTTCACCAAGCATGAGTCACCCCGTGTCCAGGTGACGAGTGAGGTATCCGTATCCCGGAGGCGTAGGAATCCCTCGGCTCGGTCAGACCCGTTGTCCGAGGCTGCTCTAGCTTAGTTAAAGAGACCCCTCGGCCGCTCTTCGACGAGCCGAGGCCAGGGGTAGCGATATCAGCATGAGCAGAGGCGTTGATGGCTTGGAAATGAGACCTGGTTGGCCGGAGCCTAGCCGGGTTGTCTGCTGGCAGGATCGGCGTCGGAGCTGATCAGCCGAGGCTTCGGACCGAGCTGGCGCCCTCGGAAGGTGGTCGGCCGAGGCCCCGGAGGTGGCCGGCCGAGCCGTCCGCTCGGGCCGGATTCTCGGGGAAGTCTCTGGCAGAGATTGCTCGAGCGCAGTGATGACGTCGTCCTTCGGAGCGGAGGCCCTCGGACCGCGTCGCCGCCCGAGGCCAGGTCGGGCCTTGCCGAAGGTGCTGTTGATGCCGAGGGTGTCGTCGCCCCCTTCCATCGTCAAGATCCGTGCCTGCAGGGTCAAATCGTCTTGTAGCGTGGGCCTTGTGCGGCCGCTGAGGCCAGAACACATACCCTTGTTGCGTTGTAAAGCTGCGTCTCTTTTCCTCTCGTTCCGAGTATCTGGACTTTTTGTCGGTAGCAGGGATGTTAGTGCGAGCAAGAGTTGCTTCTCGCGGGAGGTGATGAGTGAGGTATCCGTATCCCGGAGGCGTGGGAGTCCCTCGGCTCGGTCAGCCTCGCTGCTTACGCGTACTTTTACCCATCCATGAGGCCCTGTTACCGACACGGTCGAGAAGGCTCGAAGAACCGCTTCAACAGAAGAGCTTCCGTACGTAAAGACTCGTTCGATCCGCGGAGTCACTTTATCCGAGCGCGAGTTACTTATCGCAGAAGGTGATGAGTGAGGTATCCGTATCCCGGAGGCGTAGGAGTCCCTCGGCTCGGTCAGCCTTGACTGCTTACGTGTACCCCGTCGTTTCCAGGACCCACTTTCCGAAGTAGTCAAAAAGCACGAAAGATGTTCTGGTGAAAGAGGTTTTTTGTTCGAGGAAAATTTTGACGCAGAGGGGGTTTCCCCCCTTTTAGCCCCCGAGGGAGGGTCGGGCTCTGCCGAGGCGAGGCTGACCCTTCCTTGTTGACTAAACTTTGCGTGGGTGCGAGGTATATGAACGACTTGGAAACATCTTAAGGGTAAAAGCGACGTAGCTGTTGGATGTTCCAAGCGTTGCCGTAGACTTCGCCTTGACTGTTGGCCAGCTTGTACGTTCCAGGCTTCAGAACTTTGGCAATGATGAACGGCCCCTCCCAGGGGGGCGTGAGCTTGTGCCTCCCTCGGGCGTCTTGCCGCAGCCGAAGCACCAGATCGCCCACCTGGAGATCTCGGGGTCGGACCCCTCGGGCGTGGTAGCGTCGCAGGGACTGCTGATACCGTGCCGAGTGTAGCAAGGCCCTGTCCCGAGCCTCGTCCAGCTGGTCCAGCGAGTCTTCTCGGCTGGCTTGGTTGCTTTCTTTGTTGAAGGCCCTCGTCCTCGGGGAGCCGTACTCCAGGTCCGTGGGCAGGATGGCCTCGGCCCCGTAGACCAGGAAGAACGGCGTGAAACCTGTGGCTCGGCTTGGCGTCGTCCTCAGGCTCCAGACCACCGAGGGGAGTTCCTTCATCCACCGCTTGCCGAACTTGTTGAGACTGTTGTAAATCCGAGGCTTGAGCCCTTGTAGAATCATGCCATTGGCACGTTCCACTTGCCCGTTCGACATGGGGTGGGCTACGGCGGCCCAGTCCACCCGGATGTTGTGATCGTCGCAAAAATCCAAGAATTTTTTGCCGGTGAACTGGGTGCCATTGTCGGTGATGATGGAGTTCGGGACCCCGAAGCGATGGATGATGTTGGTGAAGAACGCCACCGCCTGCTCGGACCTGATGCTGTTTAGGGGTCGGACCTCGATCCACTTGGAGAATTTGTCGATGGCGACCAGCAGGTGCGTGTAGCCCCCGGGCGCCTTCTGCAGCGGGCCGACGAGGTCCAGACCCCACACAGCGAAGGGCCAGGTGATGGGTATCGTCTGCAGAGCCTGAGCGGGCAGGTGGGTCTGCTTCGCATAGAATTGGCACCCTTCGCAGGCGCGGACAACTCTAGTGGCGTCAGCCACCGCCGTTGGCCAGTAGAAGCCTTGGCGGAAAGCATTCCCGACGAGGGTTCGGGGTGCTGCATGATGACCGCAAGCCCCCGAGTGTATTTCCTGCAAGAGTTCCTGGCCCTCGGCGATGGAGATGCATCGCTGGAGGATGCCCGAAGGGCTTCGGTGGTAGAGTTCCTTCTCATCGCCCAGCAAGACGAACGATTTGGCACGTCGCGCTACCCGCCGAGCCTCGGCGCGGTCGAGGGGCAGTTCTCCTTGGCGGAGATATTGCAGGTACGGGGTTTGCCAATCTTGATCTGGCACGACCCCGTTCTGCTCCTCCTCGATGCGCAGTGCTTCGCCCTCGGGCTCCGAGGGTTCCTCGGGGTGAGCCGAGGATGGCTCGGGCTGGGCCGAGGTCACCTCGGACGAGGCCGAGGGTGCCTCGGGCTTGGGCGCGTCATCTATCTTGACGGAGGGTTGGTGCAGATCTCGGGAGAAGACGTCCGGGGGAACCGTCGTTCGCCCCGAGGCTATCTTCGCCAGCTCGTCCGCAGTCTCGTTGTAGCGCCGGGCGATGTGGTTAAGCTCGAGCCCGTAGAACTTGTCTTCCAGGCGTCGAACCTCCTCACAGTAGGCCTCCATCTTCGGGTCGCGGCAGAGGGAGTTCTTCATGACTTGGTCGATGACGAGCTGCGAGTCGCCACGTGCATCGAGGCGTCGGACCCCTAGCTCGATGGCGATTCGCAATCCGTTGATCAGAGCCTCGTATTCAGCCACATTGTTGGACGCCGGGAAATGGAGGCGTAGTACGTAGCGCAGGTGTTTCCCGAGGGGCGAGGCGAAAAGCAGGCCCGCGCCAGCTCCCGTCTTCATCAGTGACCCGTCGAAAAACATGGTCCAGAGCTCTGGTTGGATCGGAGCCGTTGGTAACTGGGTATCGACCCATTCGGCTACGAAATCCGCCAGTACCTGGGACTTGATGGCCTTCCGAGGGGCAAACGAGATTGCCTCGCCCATGATTTCCACCGCCCACTTCGCGATCCGCCCCGAGGCTTCTCGGCACTGGATGATCTCCCCCAGGGGGAAGGATGACACCACGGTGACCGGGTGGGACTCGAAGTAATGTCGCAGCTTTCGCCTCGTCAGGATCACTGCATATAGCAGCTTCTGGACTTGTGGGTAGCGGATCTTGGTTTCGGACAGCACTTCGCTGACGAAGTAGACTGGCCTCTGAATGGGCAAAGCATGCCCCTCTTCCTGCCTTTCGACTACGATCGCGGCGCTGACCACCTGAGTGGTTGCGGCGACGTAGACCAGGAGGGTTTCTCCATCAGCTGGGGGTACCAAGATGGGCGCCTGGGTGAGGAGCGCTTTCAGGTTCCCGAGGGCTTCCTCGGCCTCGGGAGTCCAAGTGAAGCACTCGGCCTTCCTTAAGAGGCGGTACAGGGGCAGGCCTCTTTCGCCGAGGCGCGAGATGAAACGGCTCAAGGCCGCAAGGCATCCCATGACCCTCTGTACGCCTTTTAAGTCCTTGATAGGCCCCATGTTTGTGATCGCTGCGATCTTCTCCGGGTTGGCTTCGATGCCTCGCTCGGAGACGATGAACCCCAAGAGCATGCCTCGGGGCACCCCGAAGACGCACTTCTCGGGATTGAGCTTGACGCCCTTCGCCTTGAGACACCGGAATGTCAGTCCGAGGTCGGAGAGAAGGTCAGAGACTTTCCTCGTCTTGACTACGATGTCATCGACGTAGGCCTCGACCGTGCGACCAATGTGTTCGCCGAACACATGGTTCATGCACCGCTGGTACGTTGCACCCGCGTTTCTCAACCCGAACGGCATTGTGACATAACAGTACATGCCGAAGGGCGTGATGAAAGAAGTCGCGAGCTGGTCGGACTCTTTCATCTTGATTTGATGATACCCTGAGTAAGCATCGAGGAAAGACAGGGTTTCGCACCCTGCAGTGGAGTCCACAATTTGGTCGATGCGAGGTAGAGGGTAGGGGACCTTCGGACATGCTTTGTTGAGACCAGTGTAGTCTACACACATCCGCCACTTCCCCCCTTTTTTCCTCACAAGTACAGGGTTGGCAAGCCATTCGGGATGGAATACCTCTTTAATAAACCCTGCTGCCATCAGCTTGTGGACCTCCTCGCCTATCACCCTGCGCCTTTCCTCGTCGAATCGGCGCAGAGGTTGTCTGACCGGTCGGGCCCCGGCCCGAATATCCAGCGAGTGCTCGGCGACTTCCCTCGGTATGCCGGGCATGTCCGAGGGACTCCACGCGAAAACGTCGGCGTTTGCGCGGAGAAAGTCGACGAGCACTGCTTCCTATTTGGGGTCGAGCCCGGAACCGATCCGGATCTGCTTGGAGGTGTCGCCACTGGGGTCGAGAGGGACGGCCTTAACCGTCTCCGCTGGCTCGAAGTTGCCGGCATGCCGCTTCACGTCCGGCACCTCTCGGGAGAGGCTTTCCAGGTCGGCTATGAGGGCCTCGGACTCGGTGAGGGCCTCGGCGTACTCCATGCACTCCACATCGCATTCGAATGCGTGCTTGTACGTGGGGCCGACGGTGATGACCCCGTTGGGGCCCGGCATCTTGAGCTTCAGGTAGGTGTAGTTGGGGATGGCCATGAACTTCGCGTAGCATGGCCTCCCCAACACTGCGTGGTAGGTTCCTCGGAACCCGACCACCTCGAACGTCAAAGTCTCCCTTCGGAAGTTGGAGGGTGTTCCGAAGCAGACAGGGAGGTCGAGCTGTCCGAGGGGCTGGACGCGCTTCCCGGGAATGATCCCGTGGAAGGGTGCAGCGCCTGCTCGGACGGTCGACAAGTCAACGCGCAGGAGCCTGAGGGTCTCGGCGTAGATGATGTTGAGGCAGCTGCCTCCATCCATCAGGACCTTGGTGAGCCTGACGTCGCCGATGACGGGGTCGACGACGAGCGGGTACTTCCCCGGGCTCGGCACGTGGTCGGGGTGGTCGTCCCGGTCGAAGGTGATGGGTTTGTCGGACCAGTCTAGGTAGACTGGCGCCGCCACCTTCACCGAGCAGACCTCCCGACGCTCTTGCTTACGATGCCGAGCCGAGGCGTTTGCCGCATGCCCTCCGTAGATCGTGAAGCAATCGCGGACCTCTGGGAACTCTCCTGCTTGGCGATCCTCCCTTTTGTCGTCGTCGTGAGCCCTGCCACCCTCCGCGGGTGGCCCGGCCCGATGGAAGTGACGCCGAAGCATGACGCACTCTTCGAGGGTGTGCTTGACGGGCCCCTGATGGTAGGGGCACGTCTCTTTGAGTGCCTTGTCGAAGAGGTTTGCACCTCCGGGGGGCTTCCGAGGGTTCTTGCGCTCGGCGGCGGCGACAAGGTCTGCATCGGGAACGTCGCGTTTCGCTTGCGACTTCCTCTTGCCTTTCTTCTTGGCGCCGCGCGGAGTTGACGCCTCGGGAGCATCTTCCGACGGGTGGCCCTGGGGCTGCTTGTCCTTTCGGAAGATGGCCTCTACCGCCTCCTGGCCGGAGGCGAACTTGGTGGCGATGTCCATCAGCTCGCTTGCCCTGGTGGGGGTCTTGCGGCCCAGCTTGCTCACCAGGTCGCGGCAGGTGGTGCCGGCGAGGAACGCGCCGATGACATCGGAGTCGGTGATGTTGGGCAGCTCGGTGCGCTGCTTTGAGAACCGTCGGATGTAGTCCCGAAGGGACTCTCCCGGCAGTTGTCGACAGCTTCGGAGGTCCCAGGAATTCCCGGGGCGCACGTACGTGCCCTGGAAGTTCCCGGCGAAAGCCTGGACCAAATCTTCCCAGTTGGAAATCTGCCCCGGAGGCAGGTGCTCCAACCAGGCACGAGCGGTGTCGGAGAGAAACAGGGGGAGGTTTCGGATGATGAGGTTGTCATCGTCCGTCCCACCCAGTTGACAGGCCAGGCGGTAGTCCGCAAGCCACAATTCCGGTCTCGTCTCCCCCGAGTACTTCGTGATAGTAGTCGGGGGTCGGAATCGGAGCGGAAACGGCGCCCGCCGAATGGCTCGGCTAAAGACCTGTGGACCGGGTGGTTCGGGCGAGGGACTCCGATCCTCCCCGCTGTCGTAACGTCCCCCACGCCTGGGGTGGTAGCCTCGGCGCACTCTTTCGTCGAGGTGTGCCCGACGGTCACGATGAGGGTGCTCGTCGCCGAGGTGGCCCGGGGCCGCAGGCGCGGTGTTGCGCGTGCGCCCGGTGAAGGCCGAGGCTTCCCGCGTGAGTCGGGAAGTCGCGGCACGAG
The DNA here is from genome assembly GCA_029449295.1 of Zea luxurians. NCBI lineage: Eukaryota > Viridiplantae > Streptophyta > Magnoliopsida > Poales > Poaceae > Zea > Zea luxurians. Next base: position 27,558,692 of record JAOPSE010000024.1, on the reverse strand, counting down.
GTTCCGAGGGGTATCCCTGCCTGCGGGAGGCAGAGCTCTCGGCCCGCCGGGCCGCAGCGCCTTCCAGGAGATGCTTGAGTTCTCCCTGGATTCGCCGACCCTCGGTGGTTGATGACTCCGGCATCGCGCGGAGGAGCATCGCTGCAGCGGCCAGGTCCTGACCAGTCCCGCCGGATGCGGGTGGCGGTTTGTCCCTGGCATCGTTGGCGATGCGGTGCTGGAGACCTTGGGGCAGGTGACGTATTCCTCCGGCCGGGGGTTGGCTCGCCCATACCTGCCCGATGTTCTGGCGGATTGCCTCGAGCGCTCCTGCTCCTTCATCGAGCCCGGCCTGCGCCCCGCGGACTTGCTCGAGCTGTGGGTCGTGACCTCCCGCCAGAACGGGGACCACAGCTAGCTCCCGCGGGATGTCGGCGCGAGGCGCTGGCCTAGGGGGATCACCATCCTCCGGCATGCCGAGACAGCCGCCTCCGGAGGGATCCCCTAGCTCGATGTGGAAACATTCGCGACTCGGGCCGCAGTCCTTGTCGCCAAGGCTGCGGCTGCCGTCGGAACAGTCGGAGAGGCAGTAGTCACATGCGGTCATGAAGTCCCGCATGGCACTAGGGTTGCCAGATCCGGAGAAATCCCAGCAGATGCTGGGGTCGTCATCTTCCTCGGACCCAGAGGGTCCGTAGGTCGAGACACCCGTCAATTGGTCCCAAGGCGACCGCACACGAAACCCCAGAGAGGTTGCACTCGCCTCAATGTGAGCGTCCGCCAAAGCGAGGTCGCCAGGCGGGCTGAGGCCGAGTCGAAATGACGAAAGAGGGGGAGCAGTCGGTACCTTTTTGTCGACGAGGAGCGATGAAGTCGTGTCGGGGGCTGACCGCGCCGTCGTCTTGGGTACGAGGGCGACGTCCTGCAGGCCCTCCGTGAGCGTGCTGGCGTCGTCCACTTGCTCGGGGTCGACGTGTTGCGGGGGGATGGCGCTCGCGTTTGCCTCGAACGCGAGGGCGACGCTTGGCGTGTCCTCCGTCGAGGCGCCGGGGATGTCGATTTGCTCGACAGCCGTCGGAGCGCGATCTCCCGCTCGGCCCCGGTTGCCCCGCCTCCTCCTCCTCCGATGGCGAGGGAGAGGATGGGGCGAGCTCGAAAGTTGTCCTTCCCCCACGCGGGAAAGACGTCGTCGATTCCGCCGCCGGCGGGCGGGCTGTCCGCCACCAATGTCGCTGTCGCGCGGCGGTGGAAGGAGTATCATGTCGTAGTCGCCGTCGAGAGACATGAACTCGAGGTTCCCGAAACGGAGCACCGTCCCGGGTCGAAGAGGTTGTTGGAGACTGCCCATCTGGAGCTTGACGGGAAATCGAACGTCAACACGCAGCAGGCCCCTACCTGGCGCGCCAACTGTCGACGTTCCGAGACCGGGGGGTCCTCGAGCCGACGAGTGAGAGTGCCGCGTGCCCCAGCCCAGATGGGTCGAGCACGTGGAGCGAGCGCGAAGGGGGGAACAGAGAGAGAGGTCGGTGGCCGGAGCCGGGTCGTGAGGGAGTCGGAGAAGTTCCCACGGCCTTGGTGTTCGTCCCGCGCCTAGGTCGGGTGCGCTTGCAGTAGGGGGTTACAAGCGTCCGCACGAGGTGAGGGGAGAGAGCGGCCCCGAGAGAGAGAGCGCCTGCCCCTGCCCTTCGTCCCCGTGAGGCCAACCTTTCTTAAGAAGGCCCTGGCCCTTCCTTTTATAGTCGTAAGGAGAGGGTCCAGGTGTACAAGATGGGGGTGTAGCAAGGTGCTACGTGTCTAGCGAGGGAGAGCTAGCGCCCTATGTACATGCCCAGGTGGCAGCCGGAGAGATCTTGGCGCCCTGTTGGTGTGGCGTCGTGGCTGTTGGAGGAGTAACGGAGCCGGACGGGGGGACAGCTGTCGAGGTGGCTGGGTCCTTGCTGACGTTCTCCTGCTTTCGTAAGGGAGCTGGGAGCCGCCGTCGTCATGATCTAGCGGGGCGCCATTATTGCCTATCTGGCATAGCTGGCCAGATGGGACGCCAGTCTTGTTCTCTGCGACCCAAGTCGGCTCAAGGCAGGGTGATGATGACGCTTCTTGTTGACGTGGCGGTCCCGTGTCCTAGGCCGGGTGTCGTGGAGGCTCCTCTGAAGCCGAGGTCGAGTCCGCCCTGCAAGACAGAGACAGAGTCCGAGCCCTGGGTCGGGCGAGGCGGAGACCATTCAGCAAAGACCGAGGCGGAGTCCGAGCCCTGGGTCGGGCGAGGCGGAGACCATTCGGCAGAGACCGAGGCGGAGTCCGAGCCCTGGGTCGGGCGAGGCGGAGGTCGCCGTCTTCTGGGGCCTTAGCCCAAGTCCGAGCCCTGGGGTCGGGCGGAGCGGAGTTCGCCGTCTTCCGGGGCCTTAGCCCAAGTCCGAGCCCTGGGTCGGGCGGAGCGGAGTTCGCCGTCTTCCGGGGCCTTAGCCCGAGTCCGAGCCCTGGGTCGGGCGGAGCGGAGTTCGCCGTCTTCCGGGGCCTTAGCCCGAGTCCGAGCCCTGGGTCGGGCGGAGCGGAGTTCGCCGTCTTCCGGGGCCTTAGCCCGAGTCCGAGCCCTGGGTCGGGCGGAGTCTCCTATGGCACCTCTGGCGAAGTCTGGTCGCCCGTTGGTCTTACCTTTTGCGTTAAATGCCCTGGTGACTCGGTCGGTTGGCGCGGTGATTTAGTCAGGGTTTCTTCTTATCGAAGGCGGGGCCTAGGGCGAGCCGGAGATGCGTCTGCCGTGAAAGAGGAGGCCTCAGGCGAGACGGAGTCATCCTAGGGTCGGCTGCCCTCGCCCGAGGCTAGGCTCGGGCGTGGCGTGGTCAAGTCACTCGTATGGACTGATCCCTGACTTAATCAAACCCATCAGGCCTTTGCAGCTTTATGCTGATGGGGGTTACCAGCTGAGAATTAGGCGTCTTGAGGGTACCCCTAATTATGGTCCCCGACAAACATCTTTTTCAAGTCTATTTCATGTGATAGTCTCATTGTAAGGAAAATGAAGTCCCCGGAGAAAGACAACAATCTTCCACTGCAAAATCTCCAATAATTCTCATGTCTCACCATGCCTGCCATTGACTTTCAATCAGTATCCTTGAGACTACATTTAATATCATTTACATGTCTTCTCCAATATTTGATTAGGCTATATCTACATATCATATACTTCCATGTTGCTATACATGCATAAGTGGTTAAATCATATTCTGTTACCTATGCATAAGGAAGTTAGTCTAATCAAATCATGTCTTGCACCTCTAATTTTCACATACTTTTTCCTAAGTAGAAGATCTCTGTCAGGGGAGTATTTCTTCTTCTCTAAAAAGGGGGAGAAATTTTCTCTCTAAAAGGGAACACTTTTAGGGGGAGTAATCTTTTGATGGTAACCTTCAAGTGGTTTCAATTTGTATCCTACAATTGATATCAATTGACAAATTCTTTATGAGGGCAAGTTTTATTTACTTCCTACATGCTTTTAATGTCTTCCTTTTCGGTGGTTGATGCCAAAGGGGGAGAAGTTTAGGGACCAAAGCAATGAAAAATGTATCAAAGAATGAAAAATGTATCAAACACCATACACCACCAATTAAAAAAATATTTCTACAAGTATCTTTTCAAGTGATTTTGGTTCTTTGTGAAAGGGAAATGTGCCCTTGGGCCATTTCTAAGTGTTTTGGTGATTTAGTGTTCAACACAAGTGCCTAAGTGTAAAGAGGTGGACAAAGTACAAATCAAGGATAAAGGTATGTTTCTCAGACTTAGTACATTGTTTTATGGACTAATGTATTGTGTCTAAGTGCTGGAAACAGGAAAAATCCAATTGAAAATGTCTTGGCTCGAGCAGCCAAGAATCTGCTGAGTTTGGGAGCACCGGACTGTCCGGTGGTGCACCGGACAGTGTCCGGTGCGCCAGGCTGGTTCGAGCGAACTGGCCGCTCTCGGGAATTCACCGGCGACGTACGGCTATAATTCACCGGACTGTCCGGTGTGCACCGGACTATCCAGTGAGCCAACGGTCGGCCGCGCAATCTACGCGGGACACGTGGCGGAGCCAATGGCTAGAAGATGGCACCGGACTGTCCGGTGTGCACCGGACATGTCCGGTGCGCCAACGGCTCCAGGTCTGCCAACGGTCGGCTTCGCCATTTAAGGAAAGAAATCTGGCACCGGACAGTGTCCGGTGTGCACCGGACTGTCCGGTGCGCCAGACGACAGAAGGCAAGAATTGCCTTCCCTGATTGCTCTCAACGGCTCCTAGCTGCCTTGGGGCTATAAAAGGGACCCCTAGGCGCATGGAGGAGCACACCAAGCATCTCGACAACATTTCTAAGCACCAAGACATCAATTTCGCGCATTCGTTTCATAGTGATAGCATATAGAGCTCTTGTGGAGTTGTGAACTCATTGAGTCGTGTTGTGAGCTCTTGTTGCGATTTGTGTGCGTGTTGACACTCTGATTCTTGTGTCTTGTGTGCGTTGCTAATCCCTCCCCTGCTCCGTGTTCTTTGTGAATTTCAAGTGTAAGGGCGAGAGGCTCCAAGTTGTGGAGATTCCTCGCAAACGGGATTGAGAAAAAGCAAACAAAACACCGTGGTATTCAAGTAGGTCTTTGGACCACTTGAGAGGGGTTGATTGCAACCCTCGTCCGTTGGGACGCCACAACGTGGAGTAGGCAAGCGTTGGTCTTGGCCGAACCACGGGATAACCACCGTGCCATCTCTGTGATTGATCCTTGTTGGTTATTGTATTTTGTTGGGGATTCCTCTTTAGCCACTTGGCAATTATTGTGCTAACAATTAACCAAGTTTTTGTGGCTATAAGTTTTTGAAGTTTTACAGGATCACCTATTCACCCCCCTCTAGGTGCTCTCAACTGGTATCGGAGCCGTTCTCTTCAAGAAAGGGACTAACCGCCCGAAGAGATGGATCCTAAGGGCAAGGGGATGGTGATCAACGACAAGGAGAAGGAGTCCTTCGTCAACGAGCCCAATGATGACAGGCCCACCGACTCAGGCTCGGGCCACAAAAGAAAAGACGGGAGGAAGAAGAAGACAAGGCGCATCAAGGAAATTGTCTACTACGACAGCGACGAATCTTCCTCCTCCCAAAAGGACAACGACGACTACGACAGACGAAAGACGGTTAACTCAAACTTTTCTTTCGATTATTCGCGCATTCCGCATAGCTCAAATGCTCAATTGCTCCCCATTCCACTTGGCAAGCCCCCTCACTTTGATGGAGAGGACTACGGATTTTGGAGCCACAAAATGTGTACTCACTTGTTTTCTCTCCATCCAAGCATTTGGGAGATTGTGGAAAGTGAAATGAAATTTGATAGCTCAGATAGTCCTGTGTTTATTAATGAACAGATTCATAAAAATGCACAAGCTACTACTGTGTTGCTAGCCTCTTTGTGCAGGGACGAGTATCACAAGGTGAGCGGCTTGGACAATGCCAAGCAGATCTGGGACACCCTCAAGATCTCTCATGAGGGGAACGACGTCACCTTGCTCGCCAAAATGGAGTTGGTGGAGGGCGAGCTCGGAAGGTTCGCGATGATAAGGGGCGAGGAGCCAACTCAAACATATAACCGGCTCAAGACCCTTATCAACAAAATAAGGAGCTACGGAAGCACGCGATGGACGGACCACGACGTCGTCCGACTGATGCTAAGGTCCTTTACCGTTCTTGATCCTCATTTGGTGAATAATATTCGTGAGAATCCCAGGTACACCAAAATGTCGCCCGAAGAAGTCCTCGGAAAATTCGTTAGCGGGCGAATGATGATCAAGGAGGCAAGGTACGTGGACGACGCCTTGAATGGTCCGATCAACGAGCCGCAACCCCTTGCTCTCAAGGCAACAAGAAGCAAGGAGGCGCTACCTAGCAAGGTGGCACAGATTGAGGCGGCCGGACTTAATGATGAAGAGATGGCCCTCATCATCAAAAGATTCAAGACGGTGCTTAAGGGTCGCAAGGGACAGCCAAGCAAGACCAAAGCCAAGGGGAAGCGCTCATGCTTCAAATGCGGTAAGCTTAGTCATTTTATTGCTAACTGTCCCGACAATGATAGTGAACAGGACCAAGGGAGCAAGAGGGAGAAGAAGAAGGCATACAAGAAGGCAAAGGGTGAGGCACATCTAGGCAAGGAGTGGGATTCGGATTGCTCCTCCTCCGACTCCGACAATGAAGGACTCGCCGCCACCGCCTTCAACAAGTCATCCCTCTTCCCTAACGAGCGTCACACTTGCCTCATGGCAAGAGAGAAGAAAGTAAGCACTCGTGATACTAGTACTTATGCTTCTTCAAGTGAGGATGAGTCTAGTGATGATGATGAGATAGATTACTCATGCTTATTCAAGGGATTAGATAGATCTAAAATTGATAAGATTAATGAGTTGATTGATGCTTTGAATGATAAGAATATGCTTTTAGAAAAGCAAGAGGATTTGTTGTATGAAGAACATGATAAATTTGTAGAAGCACAAAAGTCTCTTGCTCTAGAAATTAAAAGGAATGAAATGCTCTCTAGTGAATTATCTTCTTGTCATGAAACTATTGCTACGTTAAAAGGTTTTAATGATGATTTAAATGCTAAACTAGAAGTAGCTAGTAAATCTAATTCTTGTGTAGAAATTGTTGAAACTTGTAATAGGTGTAAAGATTTTGACATTGATGCTTGTAGTGATCATTTAGTTTCAATTTCCAAATTAAATGAGGAATTAGCTAGTCTTAATGCCCAACTTAAGACTAGCAAGAATGAATTTGACAAGCTAAAATTTGCAAGGGATGCCTACACGACTGGTAGACACCCCTCAATTAAGGATGGACTTGGCTACAAGAGGGATGCCAAGAACTTGACAAGCCATAAGGCTCCCATCTCCGCCAAGGAGAAAGGGAAGGCCCCTATGGCTAGTAGTGTGCAAAAGAACCATGCCTTTATGAAAGTTGCCTAGAGGGGGGGTGAATAGGCAAGTTAAAACTTTTTCAACAAAAACTAGAAGCAAACTGGGTAAAACTGAATTGATCTCGAAATTCACCCAGTTAACTTTGGAAATGAGATGTTCTAAATGATCCACAGGGTTCAAAGTAGTAGATCTGAGAATGGCACTTCTCAAAATCCACACACCAAAAAGATATAAACAAATCTTCCACGCAATGGTGAGAGAACGAAGAACATGAATAAGCACAATGAACAAGAACACAAGAGACACAAGATTTATCCCGAGGTTCGGTCACACCACCAAGGTGCCCTACTTCCTCGTTGAGGCGCCCACAAAGAGCCGGGTCTCTTTCAACCCTAATCCTCCCTTTGCCGACCACAAAGGTCAAGCTCACACACTAATCTTTGCTCAAACGAGCGGGTAATACAAACTTTCTTGTGGTCTTCCACAAGATTTGGAGACTCACAAGAGACACCTAGTCGTCTAGGAGCTAGAAGCTCCAAGAGTAATGAATCCACAAAGAACTCGATGTAGTACCAAAGCTCGAATCAAGAAGAAGAGCAAGAGAGATTTAGAGATGAAGCACAAAACCGCAGCTCTCAAGCTCACTCAAAGATTTCTCTCCAAAGATTTGAAATGGGAGAGGCAAGAGATGTGTGTGAGAGAGAGAGGGAGGTGTTTCTTGGGTTAGAAATGGAGTTCAAATCGTGCTTCCTTGTTTCGGGAGAGAGGTAGGAGGTAGTATATATAGGTGGAGCTCAAAACTAGCCGTTGGGCAGATTTTTCTGCCTGAGGGCGGTTGAACCTCCCCCTAGGGCAGTTGAGCCTCCCCTGGCAGGCCTGGCAGCCTGTCTGCCAGTCTGACTGGCAGACTGACGCGCAGACTGACCTGCAGACTGGTCAAGTTGACCAAGACCGGTTGAACCGCCCAGGGGGGGCGGTTGAACCGCCCCTGACAGCTCTGGCGACCTGTTTGCCAGTCTGACTGGCAGACTGCAGAACAGAGGTCAGAGGGGTCAGAGACCAGCTGAACTGCCCCTCAGGACCAGTTCAACTGGTCTTGACCAGTGAGTTTAGGAGAGAAAACCCCAGCTCAACTGCCCGGAGGCAAGTTCAGCTGGTGTATGGTCAAAGAGGTTCACAGCTGAAGTTGAGTTCAGCTGAAGTTCAGCCCAGCTGAAAAGCTCAGCTCAGCTGAAGTTCAGCTCAGCTGAAAAGCTCAGCTGTAGCTGAAGAAGCTCAGCTCAGCTGAAGTCCAGCTCAGCTGAAAAGCTCAGCTGCAGCTGAAGGAGCTCAGCTCAGCTGAAGTCCAGCTCAGCTGAAAAGCTCAGCTGCAGCTGAAGGAGCTCAGCTCAGCTGAAGTCCAGCTCAGCTGAAAAGCTCAGCTGCAGCTGAACAAGTTCAGCTGCTTTTCAGCAAGAACACTCTAGGTTTCTCAACCCTAACCACGGTCAACCAAAGAACGTTAAAGAGATTTTTGCTTTTCAAAAATAGCTTTTGAATAGAGAGGTTTGAGCTTTGGCAAACACCAACCTTCTTTTTGGATCCCCCTTTATAGTACGACGATTCCTATACTCAAGTTAAATAAAATATAATGAAGTAAACTCCTTGAGTCATTGGTGTCTCATGTGTGATTTCTCCATGGCATTGCTTCATAAGGATCACAAACATCTTTGTCTCACCTTTTGAAGCAAACTCAAATCAAACCCAGTGACTTGTACCATATCACCTTATATGAGTTCAAATCATGGCTTCAAGTCACCTTACTGATGCATCAACATGTTATAACTCTTCATAGCTGATTAGTTCATCGACTTAGTGCAAGTACTCTCTTCTTCACCTTAGCCATGGTACCTCGGTCTACAAGCCGTCGCTTGACCTTCACCTTCGCTTAGTTCCTCGAAGCCCTTTCCTTGCTATCTTCACCCTATCAAGCCATTCTTGAGTCACATCAAATTGAGCATCCATTGAGAGAATCATTTCTTCAATATTGTGAACCTTGCTTGAATGTCTTCTAGATATAATTGTCAAGATCAATCAAGCTCTAGTTTGATTCTCATAGAAGCATATATGGACTGACAGTAATATGGTCAAGCCAATTCACGATTCCTCATATCTTATTCTCTTTGGCTTGACCAATCCTCTAAATCACTTTGTCCTCTATTCTGGTCATATGTATGTAGTGATTTCTCAGGTCTTGTCCATATATTCAAACCAATATAGAGATCATATTATATCCATTTGCATTGTCTCATTGGTTATTTAACCTCGTGTTGAACCTTTGTTCACTGATCATTATACACTATTCAAGTATGTTCATCATACTGAATTTCCTGTTCAACACTTAGCAAACTCGTTAGACCTTTAAATGTGTTGTTATCCAAATCACCAAAACTCACAAAAGGGATGAATGCACTTTCAATCTCCCCCTTTTTGGTGATTGATGACAACACATTTAAAGCTTACATAAGATTTGATAAATAAGATTTTAAATCCTATGATATAATTTCCTCCCCCTAAATATGTGCATTTCAGAAAATACCAATTTTGAACTCAAATGCCAAAAGCACATATTTGGGTCAAAGTATGGAGACAACTTATATCATACTATTCATAGGATGCAGTGTGTCATAAAATAAACGTGATGCTCATGACATGGAATGCACTTATCAACTTTCTTCATCTTATGTTTTTCTTATGACCCTTTTGTTAATTATTTCTCCCCTTTTCTAAAATAAAGATAAGCTTTAATGCAAAATTTCTCCCCCTTTGTCATAAATCTCCAAAAAGGATACAAAGAATATAAAGGGTAGAAATTATGATTTAAGCAAGATGTGAACACACTATCATGAAAGGGATCCTTAGATGGCACAAAGGTAATGGATAAGTGTCATAAGTGATGTACCTTTGCGTTTTACCTTTTCAAGGGGTTTCCAGACTTGTGTTGGATTTAGAATTCATTTGTAAGCTCCATCAAAATTTGCAGTGGAAGCGATTGTCTTTGCTTGAAGATTCCTTTCTAATTTGAGACTACACACATAATAGACTTGAAAATGAAGTTAGTCTCAAAGATTCAAATTATAGACCATTCTCCCCCTAAATGTGTGCATACAAGTGATGAATACTTGTTTAGCTTATGCACTTGGACTTGTGAGGCCCGGGGATTAAGTTCTACAATTTGAACCTTGGTACAAATAAGATATAAACAAGTGAAATTGTACCAATTTAAGGAATTACTCATAATCAAAAGGTATACTAATAGACATGATATGCATATACATGCATACACTACCTTGTAAGAGCCTAGATACACAAATGTAATACAATAATTCATGGAGTGACACACCTTTGTTCCATGCCATATGGTCTTCATTATAATCATGAATTTCTATCTTAGCTTTTGATAGGCTTGACATTTCAAAGAGAAACTTATCCTCTTTAAACGATCAAGAGAAACTCATTCTCTTCAAAGAACTACACAAATTCACTAAAAGAAAATGTTAGTCTTTAAGGACACAAGATATAGAATGAGCTCCCCCTAAATGTATGCATAAAGTACTCGAATTACTTGTAACATGCACTTGATTCAATTAAGATTCTTAGAGGAGTTCATCATATATCTTGGTCAAGGCATAATATATTTGAAATAATTGAATTTATGCTAGAGAACACATGTCGTTCCCCAATAGAACTAATCCATGGGGTGACATGTGGTAAATATTTGATCATTTCCTTGGAACCACTCATCCTCATTTGATGTTCTCCAAGGTGTGAGACTACACAACATGAACTTGAAAGAAATCATTAGTCTCACAAGATATAGGCTAAACTCTCCATCAATTTGTGCATGCAAGAGTACACAAAGTACACTTATACACATCAACAATACGAGGTTAAAGGAGATGTTTGCACTATATCTTGGTTTAACATAACATGCTTTACATAGATGATGAAAATTATACCAATTGAAGATTTAAGAACTGAAAGTATATCAATTGAAATCTTGAAGGGTAAAGCATGCTAATATGAACCTCAAACCTCATAATGAAGTATATCTTATAAATATGTCACTACATCTTCATTATTTGGTTGACAAAAACTGTAACTCCCTTCTTGAATCACTATGATTTCTTTTCTCTTTATGATTTCATCCAACCAGGCAATCTTGAACTTCATTCATCTTGGCATGGTTCAATCATACATGATATGAGACCCATTGAAACTCAATGATTGAAATAACCAAGACTCTTATATCCGTAGATTTTGAATCCATCTTGAAAGCACTTGGAAGGACCTTGTTCAAACACTTAGAAAAGAGAGCATTAAAAACACATGGGAAGGTTTCACAAATGATGATCCTTATATGTGGATGGCAAATGAATCATCATTATTGAAACCCAAAAGGATAAACTAAATTCCTTTAAATTAGTGCACACATATAGTTGATCTCAAAATTATATGCACTATTGGACATTTTATATTGCAAGGAAATTAACCTATACTATGGTACATCCCACTAAGGATAGAATACTAAAACAACTGAGGAAGAGGAAGTTTTCATACCTTGGCCTCTTATCAACTTCATCCTACTTTAGTTGAATAATATCCTTAAAGCTTGTGATTTATCCGATTTAAAACAAGTACCATCTCTTAACATAGATTTTCTATGGATAAACTCAACACAAGAGATGGCATTAGTAGCACAAGCACTAGTTTCTTATTTAGCAACCCTTTTATATGTGGAAGACAAGCATGTTGCTAAAATAGAGAAACATCATAATATGGACTAAATTTCCTTGAACCCTCATGCACAATATATTTTGAATGACATGGATAATATGCATGGTTATTCAATGAAGTCTAAAGGGATGACTTAATCCATATTATGGTGAGTGTCTAATATAGAAGAATCAAATCCAAATTAACTAGATAGAGAATACGTCACATAATTTTGGATTGTTCACTATATGATAATGTTCATTCAACTTCCAATTAGACCTTTATTTCATAATCAACATCTGATGTATATCCTCAAGTGCTTCTTTTTCCTTAGTGGCTACACAAGTCACAGAAAGATAAGATTTGAAAATAATATGCACTTGAGATTCAGTTGTTACCACCCTAGCTACTATCTCCAAAGATGATTTATACATTCATTATCGAGCACCCAACTTAATCCATTGAAGCTGTGATCCTGCAAAACAAGTTTAAGCTTCATATCTTGGTACCCAATTTGAATTGGGTCCTTTGATATTAGTAGGAAGAGCCTTGAGTACCCACACAATCCTTATTGTGACCTTTCTCTTTGTGCAGGCACCCAAATATACTTGACAACCATCTTATATGGTTTCAAGTCAATATTTAATCACACAGATAAAATCTAGAGTTAAGAATAGGAGCCTTTTTCCCCCCCTTTTTTTTTATACATCATTGTGTTGCCTTCTTGATGATAAACCTAGCTTGACCTTGGGTGCACCTAGCTTATCAAGGTTAGTTGCACAAACATTCATATCATAAAGACAAGTTATGCATGGAATTTACAACTTAGTGATCCAATTGAATGTAAAGCATATGGATACCGATTGAAATAGATTTCTAAGATATCAAAATATAGGTTTACAAGATTTAGAGAGTATGGATCACTAATTGTACCTTTTACAGTTTAAAAATCATATCCATGTTAGTGCATATGTATGTGATGAATAAAAAAAAAGATTCTTATGCACTTTTAGTTGTAACGACAAGAAAATTTTAAGATGCATCAAGAGTAGCTATTTAGAAAACAAAGATTACAATCCATAGGAACGAAATACAAATTTACCATTTTGGATTGAGTTAGTATAGCTTACTAAAGAGAAACATATTCTCTAAGACACAAGATATATAATGTGCTCCTACTAGATATGTGCATCAAGTATTTGAATGACTTGCCAAATGCACTTTCAATTCAATTAAGAGTCGCATGAGGAGTACATTACATATATTGGTCAAGGCATGACAAATTTGCAATGAATTAACTTATGCCTAAGAATACTTACCACCATATAGAACGTACCATTTGTTATACCAATTTGATAGATCTTACTATCTGTGGTGGTGTCACCTTAGTATTCTTATTTTCATCATTTGTGGAGACTTCCTTCTTTGTTATCTCTTTTCCTTTTAAAACTAGTCGATAAAACACTTTGAAAAGAGGCATTAGTAGTACAAGGAAGTATTTAATGAATGATGATATCTATATATGAATGGCAAACAAATCATCATTTATGAGGCGTAAAGGCATAATTTAAATTCCTTTTAAGTTAATGCACATGGAGCAGTGAATTCACAATATGCACTAATTTACAAATTTAAGCCAAAAGGAATTTAACCTTCATATTGACATTCCTTTCCATAGAATATATTATTACCAATTGAAAGGATGCCACTTGGAAGGAACTACTATTGATCAACTACCAATTGAAGCAATTTGTTCCATACCTTTGCCTTGAGCATTCCTAATCTTTCTTTTAGGTGAAGATTAACCTTTAATGCTTGTGATTTTACCAATGAAAGAGCACAATCTCTACTTATGAATTTCCATGAAATATCTTAAAATAGATTGTATTAGTAACACAAGCAATAGTTTCCTATTTAGCAACCTCTAGTATATGAATGACAAGAAGGTTACTAAAACAAGGAAACCTCATGATATGAACTAAATTATCCTTACAAGCATCATGCATAACCTCAATTGAAAAAAATGAAAGTAGCATGATTATTTAATTAAGTTTACATGGCAAGTTTAATTCATAGCATGGTGAGTGATTAATGTAGAAGACTCAAAACCAATTTAAGAAAGAATGAATACATCACATAGTATTGGTTCGATCTTCTTTGAATGTTGAATGGCACACTCCATTTGGGAAACACATTCTCATGTTGTGAGACTACATAAACACTTGGTAGAAACATTAGTCTCACAACTCTAGTCATATAGAGAATTCCCTTTTAGTAAGTGCTTTAAGAATTTGAATTTCTTACTTAGCACTCTATTCATTTAAGAACATGGGATAATACTCTTTATGTCTAGGTCATGGCAATAATATGATGATTAATTTGAAATATGCCACAAGATACATACAACCAATTTAAAGCATGTAGATTGTCATAATATAAAAACATGAAATTGCAATCTACCATATAATTAGATCCTTTCCAAAGCAAGGTAAAATCTTTTAAGTTCATTCTCAAGTGCTTCATTTTTTCTATGTGGCTACAAAAGACACAAAGGAATATACCAATTAAAAGCAATGTGCACTTAAGAATTAATTGTTACCATCCTTTGGATATCACTTGGTTGTAGGCCTTTTGCTTGATTCCCACAAAGGTTAATCCTTATTCCCTACAACACAAGTTCTTGCTAGAGATGAATATGAAGTTAGTGATATAACCACTCAATTCATCTTTGGGTCAATCTTAAAGGATAGACAATGTAAGATTGATAGCTTGAGATAAGAATTGAGTTAAACCGCTCAAGCACCCCAAAGCTTCATATCATCTGTGGGTACCTGCAAAACTTATCAAGTACATTTTGGTACCCATCTTTGGATGGGTCCACCAAGGTTAGCTAACAAGTACTTAGGCACCCAAATGGCCTTTGTCCTAGAATGTGGTGAACTCATCACCTTTCTAGCACAAGAGTCAAATTTGGGTCTCCTAAGCATATTTGAATGTATTGACAAGTTAGGCTTAGGAGTTTTACCCTTTGGACAAACTTTGAATAGATGACCTTTTTCATGGCAATTGTAGCAAATGCGATGCTTGTCCTTGCAATGCATTTGCCTTTTGCTTTCATCCTTTTTGATGGTCATCTTTCTTGATCGTGCAAGGTCTTGATTCTTCATGTGGGGGCATGAATCAATTTCATGGCCCTTCTCCTTGCATCCATAGCATCTCCTATCGCTTCTCTTTGATCTTTCTTTGTTGAAGCACATAGGTACATTGTTAGAGCAAATCATATTAGCATTAATTTTCTCACCATGGATTTTGCTCATGCCCTTCTTGGAGAGCTTGGTATTCTTTTGAAGGGGTTTTGTGCATGCTACGGTTGTCCCCTTCTCAAGCTTTTTCACCATATTATCACGGTTATCTTGAGAAGGTTGAGCATGACACTTTCCCTTCAAAATAGTTAAGCTCCTTCTTAGCCTTCCAACTTCTTCCTTGAGCTCTTTATTTTCTTGTGTGATAGAGATATCACTAATTCCTGAAATTTCTAGCTCAATGGAAGATTGGCTTTCTTGAGAGCAACATTTGTTAGCACATGGTAATATAGTTTCAATTTCAACACATGTGCACATGTGAGGTTGGTATGATTTCAAATTAGTTAACACAACCTCATGAGCCATTTCTAACATGATATGTGAATCCATAAATTTATTATGAGAGCACACAAGCATATCATGTTTTTCTTGCAAAGCTAGATTTTCAATATTTAGCCTTTCTATCGTGTTCTTGAACATAACATTTTTATTTTCTAATTGAGCAATATATGATGAATGATTAACAACTTTAATTTGCTCAATTGAAATGTCTTCATACCTTTGGACCAAATCATCATGAGAGCACTTTAGCTTCTCATGCTCTTTGGTCAACTTCTCTAAGTCTTCAATTTTTCTGATGAGGAAGTCTTCTTGCTTATGAAGCATTTCTTTTTGTTCTTCCGCTCTTTTCATGAGTTTAAGCAAGCTCATCCGATGTTTCTTGCTTAGCTGAGCGAAGAATTGTTGAAGATCATCCTCATCTTCACTATCACTTTCTTGCTCCTCCTCATCCTCACTTTCGCTTTCACTGTCACTCCCATTAGCAATAAAGCACATATGAGAAGTGGATTTGAAAGACGAACCTTGTGAAGAGGTGGATTCATCGTTTGGTCTCCATCGATCATTTTCTTCTTCAATCTTGTTCTTCGCCTCATCTTCCTTCATTTTGAGGAACATCCTTTCGGCGATTTTCATGGCAAGATCTATTGCCCTAGGATCAACATCCGCACCAAAAGATAAAGTCGAGGCAACCTCAACTTTTTCAAGCTTAGAAGCACTTTCATTTCTTAGTCCCCCCGACATGATCTTTCCTCACGCGGTTAAGCGTTAGAACGAGGATAAGGCTCTGATACCAATTGAAAGTTGCCTAGAGGGGGGGTGAATAGGCAAGTTAAAATTTTTTCAACAAAAACTAGAAGCAAACTGGGTAAAACTGAATTGATCTCGAAATTCACCCAGTTAACTTTGGAAATGAGATGTTCTAAATGATCCACAGGGTTCAAAGTAGTAGATCTGAGAATGGCACTTCTCAAAATCCACACACCAAAAAGATATAAACAAATCTTCCACGCAATGGTGAGAGAACGAAGAACATGAATAAGCACAATGAACAAGAACACAAGAGACACAAGATTTATCCCGAGGTTCGGTCACACCACCAAGGTGCCCTACTTCCTCGTTGAGGCGCCCACAAAGAGCCGGGTCTCTTTCAACCCTAATCCTCCCTTTGCCGACCACAAAGGTCAAGCTCACACACTAATCTTTGCTCAAACGAGCGGGTAATACAAACTTTCTTGTGGTCTTCCACAAGATTTGGAGACTCACAAGAGACACCTAGTCGTCTAGGAGCTAGAAGCTCCAAGAGTAATGAATCCACAAAGAACTCGATGTAGTACCAAAGCTCGAATCAAGAAGAAGAGCAAGAGAGATTTAGAGATGAAGCACAAAACCGCAGCTCTCAAGCTCACTCAAAGATTTCTCTCCAAAGATTTGAAATGGGAGAGGCAAGAGATGTGTGTGAGAGAGAGAGGGAGGTGTTTCTTGGGTTAGAAATGGAGTTCAAATCGTGCTTCCTTGTTTTGGGAGAGAGGTAGGAGGTAGTATATATAGGTGGAGCTCAAAACTAGCCGTTGGGCAGATTTTTCTGCCTGAGGGCGGTTGAACCTCCCCCTAGGGCAGTTGAGCCTCCCCTGGCAGGCCTGGCAGCCTGTCTGCCAGTCTGACTGGCAGACTGACGCGCAGACTGACCTGCAGACTGGTCAAGTTGACCAAGACCGGTTGAACCGCCCAGGGGGGGCGGTTGAACCGCCCCTGACAGCTCTGGCGACCTGTTTGCCAGTCTGACTGGCAGACTGCAGAACAGAGGTCAGAGGGGTCAGAGACCAGCTGAACTGCCCCTCAGGACCAGTTCAACTGGTCTTGACCAGTGAGTTTAGGAGAGAAAACCCCAGCTCAACTGCCCGGAGGCAAGTTCAGCTGGTGTATGGTCAAAGAGGTTCACAGCTGAAGTTGAGTTCAGCTGAAGTTCAGCCCAGCTGAAAAGCTCAGCTCAGCTGAAGTTCAGCTCAGCTGAAAAGCTCAGCTGTAGCTGAAGAAGCTCAGCTCAGCTGAAGTCCAGCTCAGCTGAAAAGCTCAGCTGCAGCTGAAGGAGCTCAGCTCAGCTGAAGTCCAGCTCAGCTGAAAAGCTCAGCTGCAGCTGAAGGAGCTCAGCTCAGCTGAAGTCCAGCTCAGCTGAAAAGCTCAGCTGCAGCTGAACAAGTTCAGCTGCTTTTCAGCAAGAACACTCTAGGTTTCTCAACCCTAACCACGGTCAACCAAAGAACGTTAAAGAGATTTTTGCTTTTCAAAAATAGCTTTTGAATAGAGAGGTTTGAGCTTTGGCAAACACCAACCTTCTTTTTGGATCCCCCTTTATAGTACGACGATTCCTATACTCAAGTTAAATAAAATATAATGAAGTAAACTCCTTGAGTCATTGGTGTCTCATGTGTGATTTCTCCATGGCATTGCTTCATAAGGATCACAAACATCTTTGTCTCACCTTTTGAAGCAAACTCAAATCAAACCCAGTGACTTGTACCATATCACCTTATATGAGTTCAAATCATGGCTTCAAGTCACCTTACTGATGCATCAACATGTTATAACTCTTCATAGCTGATTAGTTCATCGACTTAGTGCAAGTACTCTCTTCTTCACCTTAGCCATGGTACCTCGGTCTATAAGCCGTCGCTTGACCTTCACCTTCGCTTAGTTCCTCGAAGCCCTTTCCTTGCTATCTTCACCCTATCAAGACATTCTTGAGTCACATCAAATTGAGCATCCATTGAGAGAATCATTTCTTCAATATTGTGAACCTTGCTTGAATGTCTTCTAGATATAATTGTCAAGATCAATCAAGCTCTAGTTTGATTCTCATAGAAGCATATATGGACTGACAGTAATATGGTCAAGCCAATTCACGATTCCTCATATCTTATTCTCTTTGGCTTGACCAATCCTCTAAATCACTTTGTCCTCTATTCTGGTCATATGTATGTAGTGATTTCTCAGGTCTTGTCCATATATTCAAACCAATATAGAGATCATATTATATCCATTTGCATTGTCTCATTGGTTATTTAACCTCGTGTTGAACCTTTGTTCACTGATCATTATACACTATTCAAGTATGTTCATCATACTGAATTTCCTGTTCAACACTTAGCAAACTCGTTAGACCTTTAAATGTGTTGTTATCCAAATCACCAAAACTCACAAAAGGGATGAATGCACTTTCACTTTATGTACCATGATAGGAGACAATCTAGAAATGCTTACAGGAGTTGTAATGCATATAATGCCTTTGATTCTCATGCCATGTTTGCTTCTAGTTCTTCTTATGTGCATGATAGAAATGTTGGTAGGAGAAATGTTGTTCATAATATGCCTAGGAGAAATGTTGTTAATGTTCCTAGGAAAGTAAATGAACCTTCTACAATATATCATGCTTTAAATGCTTCTTTTGCTATTTGTAGAAAGGATAGGAAGATAGTTGCTAGAAAATTAGGGGCAAGATGCAAGGGAGACAAAACTTGCATTTGGGTCCCTAAGGATATTTGTGCTAACCTTGTAGGACCCAACATGAGTTGGGTACCTAAGACCCAAGCCTAAATTTGCCTTGCAGGTTTATGCATCCAGGGGTTCAAGCTGGATTATTGACAGCGGATGCACAAACCATATGACGGGGGAGAAGAAGATGTTCACCTCCTACGTCAAAAACAAAGATTCCCAAGATTCAATAATATTCGGTGATGGGAATCAAGGCAAGGTAAAAGGGCTAGGTAAAATTGCAATCTCCAATGAGCACTCTATCTCTAATGTGTTTTTAGTAGAGTCTCTTGGATATAATTTACTATCTGTTAGTCAATTATGTAATATGGGATATAATTGTTTATTTACAAATGTAGATGTGTCTGTCTTTAGAAGATGTGATGGTTCACTAGCTTTTAAGGGTGTACTAGACGACAAACTTTACTTAGTTGATTTTGCAAAAGAAGAGCCCGGTCTAGATGCATGCTTAATGGCTAAGACTTGCATGGGCTGGTTGTGGCATCGCCGCTTAGCACATGTGGGGATGAAGAACCTCCACAAGCTTCTAAAGGGAGAACACGTGATAGGTCTAACCAATGTTCATTTCGAAAAAGATAGACCTTGTGCAGCTTGTCAAGCAGGTAAACAAGTGGGAGGAGCACATCACAGCAGGAATGTGATGACCACGTCAAGACCTCTGGAGCTGCTGCATATGGACCTCTTCGGACCCGTCGCCTATCTGAGCATAGGAGGAAGTAAGTATGGTTTAGTTATTGTTGATGACTTTTCCCGCTTCACTTGGGTGTTCTTTTTGCAGGATAAGTCTAAAACACAAGGGACCCTCAAGCGCTTCCTAAGGAGAGCTCAAAATGAGTTTGAGCTCAAGGTGAAGAAGATAAGGAGCGACAACGGGTCCGAATTCAAGAATCTTCAAGTGGAGGAGTTCCTTGAGGAGGAGGGGATCAAGCACGAGTTCTCCGCTCCCTACACACCTCAGCAAAATGGTGTGGTAGAGAGAAAGAACAGGACGCTCATAGATATGGCGAGGTCTATGCTTGGAGAGTTCAAGACCCCCGAGTGCTTTTGGTCGGAAGCCGTGAACACGGCTTGCCACGCCATCAACAGGGTCTACCTTCACCGCCTCCTCAAGAAGACCTCATACGAGCTGCTAACTGGTAACAAACCCAATGTATTGTACTTTCGTGTATTTGGGAGTAAATGCTACATTCTAGTGAAGAAGGGTAGGAATTCCAAATTTGCTCCCAAAGCCGTAGAAGGGTTTTTATTAGGTTATGATTCAAATACAAAGGCGTATAGGGTCTTCAACAAATCATCGGGTTTGGTTGAAGTCTCTAGCGACGTTGTATTTGATGAGACTAATGGCTCTCCAAGAGAGCAAGTTGTTGATCTTGATGATGTAGATGAAGAAGACGTTCCAACGGCCGCGATACGCACCATGGCGATTGGAGATGTACGGCCTCAGGAACATTTGGAGCAAGATCAACCGTCTTCCTCAACTATGGTGCATCCCCCAACCCAGGATGACGAACAGGTACCTCAAGTGGAGGCGCATGATCAAGGGGGAGCACAGGATGTTCAAATTGAAGAGGAAGAAGCACCTCAGGCACGTCCAACCCAAGTTCAAGCAACGATCCAAAGGGATCATCCCGTCGACCAGATATTGGGTGATATTAGCAAGGGAGTAACTACTCGTTCAAGATTAGTAAATTTTTGTGAGCATTACTCTTTTGTCTCCTCTATTGAGCCTTTCAGGGTAGAAGAGGCCTTGCTAGATCCGGACTGGGTGTTGGCCATGCAGGAGGAACTCAACAATTTCAAGCGCAATGAAGTTTGGACACTGGTGCCTCGCCCCAAGCAAAATGTTGTGGGAACCAAGTGGGTGTTCCGCAACAAACAGGACGAGCACGGGGGGGTGACAAGGAACAAGGCTCGGCTTGTGGCAAAAGGTTATGCCCAAGTCGCAGGTTTGGACTTTGAGGAGACTTTTGCTTCCGTGGCTAGGCTAGAATCAATTCGTATCTTGCTAGCATATGCCGCTCACCATTCCTTCAGGTTGTACCAAATGGATGTGAAGAGCGCTTTCCTCAACGGGCCGATCAAGGAGGAGGTGTACGTGGAGCAACCCCCTGGCTTTGAGGATGAACGGTACCCCGACCACGTGTGTAAGCTCTCTAAGGCGCTCTATGGACTTAAGCAAGCCCCAAGAGCATGGTATGAATGCCTTAGAGACTTTTTAATTGCTAATGCTTTCAAGGTTGGGAAAGCCGATCCAACTCTTTTTACTAAGACTTGCGATGGTGATCTTTTTGTGTGCCAAATTTATGTCGATGACATAATATTTGGCTCTACTAACCAAAAGTCTTGTGAAGAGTTTAGCAGGGTGATGACGCAGAAATTCGAGATGTCGATGATGGGCGAATTGAACTACTTCCTTGGGTTTCAAGTGAAGCAACTCAAGGACGGCACTTTCATCTCCCAAACGAAGTACACGCAAGACTTGCTAAAGCGGTTTGGGATGAAGGACGCCAAGCCCGCAAAGACGCCGATGGGAACTGACGGACACACCGACCTCAACAAAGGTGGTAAGTCCGTTGATCAAAAAGCATACCGGTCCATGATAGGTTCTTTGCTTTATTTATGTGCTAGTAGACCAGATATTATACTTAGCGTATGCATGTGTGCTAGATTTCAATCCGATCCTAAGGAGTGTCACTTAGTGGCTGTGAAGCGAATTCTTAGATATTTAGTCGCTACGCCTTGCTTCGGGATCTGGTATCCAAAGGGGTCTAACTTTGACTTAATTGGGTACTCGGATTCCGACTATGCTGGATGTAAGGTCGATAGGAAGAGTACATCGGGGACGTGCCAATTCTTAGGAAGGTCCCTGGTGTCATGGAACTCTAAGAAACAAACCTCCGTTGCCCTATCCACCGCTGAGGCCGAGTACGTTGCCGTAGGACAGTGTTGCGCGCAACTGCTTTGGATGAGGCAAACCCTCCGGGACTTTGGCTACAATCTGAGCAAAGTCCCACTCCTATGTGACAATGAGAGTGCTATCCGAATAGCGGAAAATCCTGTTGAGCACAGCCGCACAAAGCACATTGACATCCGGCATCACTTTTTGAGAGACCACCAGCAAAAGGGAGATATCAAAGTGTTTCATGTTAGCACCGAGAACCAGCTAGCCGATATCTTTACCAAGCCTCTAGATGAGAAGACCTTTTGCAGGCTGCGTAGTGAGCTCAATATCTTAGATTCGCGGAACTTGGATTGAATTGTAGCATATATGTGTTTATGCCTTTGATCATGTTCATTCTGCATTTTGTTGCTTATTGTGGTGCTCAAGTTGTACAAACACTCCCTGGACCTCACAAGTCCTTTTTGCAAGTGATGCACATATTTAGGGGGAGCTGTGCTACAACTTGACCCTTTGAGACTAACCATGTACTTGAGTTTGGTTGTTTTAGTCTCCAAGGAGAATTGAAAGGGAAAAGGTGGACTTGGACCATGCAAGACTTCCACTGCACTCCGATGAGAAAGAGTAACTTTTCCAAGTTCATCTTTATACTCCTATTGCCTTTGTGTTCTTATTTGAAAATTTTGGTGAGGCAATGGGGTTAAAGGGCCAAGATTGATCCCGTTTTGGTGCTTGATGTCAAAGGGGGAGAAAATAAAGGCCAAAGCAATAAATGGATCAGCTACCACTTGAGAAATTTTGAAAATAGTAGATTAGAGCTTTTGGTTTGTCAAAACTCTTTTATTGTCTTTTATGTCAAAAGTTGGCCTCTTGTGGGGAGAAGTGTTGATTATGGGAAAAAGGGGGAGTTTTTGAAATCCTTGATCAAATTTCTTTGGAAAACCTCTCTTTATGTCTCTACAAGTGGTTTTGACTTAGAGATAGGAATTTGAGTTTGATTTGCAAAAACAAACCAAGTGGTGGCATAGAGTGATCCATATATGTCAAATTGAATCAAAACAATTTTGAGTTCTAATTTGAATTGATTGTGTACTTGTTCTACTTGCTTTATGTTGTGTTGGCATAAATCACCAAAAAGGGGGAGATTGAAAGGGAAATGTGCCCTTGGGCCATTTCTAAGTGTTTTGGTGATTTAGTGTTCAACACAAGTGCCTAAGTGTAAAGAGGTGGACAAAGTACAAATCAAGGATAAAGGTATGTTTCTCAGACTTAGTACATTGTTTTATGGACTAATGTATTGTGTCTAAGTGCTGGAAACAGGAAAAATTCAATTGGAAATGTCTTGGCTCGAGCAGCCAAGAATCTGCTGAGTCTGGGAGCACCGGACTGTCCGGTGGTGCACCGGACAGTGTCCGGTGCGCCAGGCTGGTTCGAGCGAACTGGCCGCTCTCGGGAATTCACCGGCGACGTACGGCTATAATTCACCGGACTGTCCGGTGTGCACCGGACTGTCCGGTGAGCCAACGGTCGGCCGGGCCAACGGTCGGCCGCGCAATCTGCGCGGGACACGTGGCGGAGCCAACGGCTAGAAGATGGCATCGGACTGTCCGGTGTGCACCGGACATGTCCGGTGCGCCAACGGCTCCAGGTCTGCCAACGGTCGGCTTCGCCATTTAAGGAAAGAAATCTGGCACCGGACAGTGTCCGGTGTGCACCGGACTGTCCGGTGCGCCAGACGACAGAAGGCAAGAATTGCCTTCCCTGATTGCTCTCAACGGCTCCTAGCTGCCTTGGGGCTATAAAAGGGACCCCTAGGCGCATGGAGGAGCACACCAAGCATCTCGACAACATTTCTAAGCACCAAGACATCAATTTCGCGCATTCGTTTCATAGTGATAGCATATAGAGCTCTTGTGGAGTTGTGAACTCATTGAGTCGTGTTGCGAGCTCTTGTTGCGATTTGTGTGCGTGTTGACACTCTGATTCTTGTGTCTTGTGTGCGTTGCTAATCCCTCCCTTGCTCCGTGTTCTTTGTGAATTTCAAGTGTAAGGGCGAGAGGCTCCAAGTTGTGGAGATTCCTCGCAAACGGGATTGAGAAAAAGCAAACAAAACACCGTGGTATTCAAGTAGGTCTTTGGACCACTTGAGAGGGGTTGATTGCAACCCTCGTCCGTTGGGACACCACAACGTGGAGTAGGCAAGCGTTGGTCTTGGCCGAACCACGGGATAACCACCGTGCCATCTCTGTGATTGATCCTTGTTGGTTATTGTGTTTTGTTGGGGATTCCTCTTTAGCCACTTGGCAATTATTGTGCTAACAATTAACCAAGTTTTTGTGGCTATAAGTTTTTGAAGTTTTACAGGATCACCTATTCACCCCCTCTAGGTGCTCTCACTTTGGTCTAAAATAGTAAGTAAGTGAATTATGGAGTTAGGGGGAGGCTTAAGTCCATAATATCACATTGTGGGGACAAACATGCATCCTAGCAAGCAGATTGCATATTTTTATTCAAATATCTGTATTATTTGCTTGCTTTGGTTGTGTTGTCATCAATCACCAAAAAGGGGGGAGATTGTAAGGAAAATGGACCCCGGGCCATTTGGCTAATTGAGTTTTGGTGTTTGATGATTAACACAGTCTGTGGACTAATGCGTTTGTTAGTGTTTATAATTATAGTTCACGGGATGCGAAGAGGATTGGACCAAGGCAATGAGGATACAACACCTCAAAAGAAGACATAAAAAGATGCATAGGAGTCCAAAGAAGCTTGAAGTAATCAGCGAAGAAACCCTAGAAGAGGGCTGTCAGCCAGCGCCTGGTGGCGCACCGGACAGTGAACAGTATCTCTCCAGTGCGCACCGGACTGTCCGGTGGGACAACCGGATAGTCTGCGCAGAGGGACCACAGGCAGGCGTCCTCGGGCTGTAGCATCGGACTGTCCGGTGTGCACCAGACAGTCGGTAATGGTCGGATCCAACGGTCGACTGCTATAGGCGCCAACAGTCGGCTGACGTGGCGTGCACCGGACACTGCACAGTGCCTGTCCGGTGCACCCGACGACAGAAAGTTGCTGCTTTCTGTCCAACGACTAGTTTGGGGGTTGGAGGCTATTAATACCACCCCAACCGGCCATTCTCAAGTGTGGGAGCCCAAGAGACATACCAAGTCAGATAGTAGACATTTCCAAGTGCTCTTACACCCAAGTGCTTAATAGAATCACTCGATGATTAGCGTAGGTGCTTTGTGAAGTGCTTAGGTTAGTTAGACCGCTTTAGCGCTTGCTCTAGGTAAACCCTAGTTAGTTGAGTGAGTTTTGTAAAACCACACAACCCCTCGACTCTTGCGTGAGCCGTTGTAATTGTACCGAGTGGGGCGAGGATCTTGCCAGACCATGACAACCACGTTTGTGTAACAATATATATATATATATATATATATATATATATATATATATATTGTTAATTATATGATAATTATCCATCATGTAATAATGTAATAAAAATCACGAATGACTTAATAGTTAATAAAGATTTATTAAATTATTTTAGGGTGGGTGATCATTACCTAGGTTGACGAATAGTGTTGTTATATATGCGTGTATGTATGTACGGACACCGGCGCGGGCACGTGGGGTGTCCTCATGCATATATATCTGTTGTGATCCTCATGCATATATATATATATATATATATATATCTCAAGCATATGAATAATTGACACAAAACGATTTAATTTTTTGAGCTTGTTCAATGATTTTTTTTTTAAAAAAAAACTTCCTAAAGTAACATAGTATTTGCAAATACTTCTTTTGTGAAGTATCACTATAGTATTTTTACTTATCGAACTTTTATAAGATTAGGAAGTATTATCAACATTTGTATCTTCAAATAAAATTATTATAAAAATAGATTCAACGATCTATACTAATTACATATGTATCATGAATATTAATAATTTTTTTTTTATATTTCATCAAAGTTATATGTTTAACTTCTCAGTAAGGGAGAACGACAGTAAAATGTACCGAGAAAGTCACTCCTAATTCAATCTAGGACATGCCTAGGCTAGGCACACTTTGGCGCTATATATTAGTCAAAATGAAGCATGAAACTGAAATCTGGAGCTGTACATTACCACATTAAGGATGGATCGATTTTTAACCATATAGGAAAAATTCAGGGCCTAGGCAGCAAAATGCTGGACACACATCAAAACCAGTTCTCTCTTGTCATTGTTTATACTCTTTTTTTCTATCTATCTGAACTGTCGTCGCTTCTCTCAACACGATCTATCAGAGCTTCGACGAAAATTTGAGCTCTGAGCTTGCCTCCGAACCACCCTGTTTTGCGGCCGTGGCGGCGGCGGCAGCCTTGCTTTGCATCTGTGCCTTCACTTCCAGGAGGAATACATGGGCTTCTTCAAAGTGAGGACTCGTGGCTTTCTTCACGTTGTTGATCCAAGCGAGGATCCTCTTACGACCTCCCAAAAATTTGTTCCGCATATCATCATCAAGAACCTGCAAACCATGTGTTAACGCTGCAGTTAAACATAGTCTCACAAAGTCTTTGAGCCTTAAGGAGAAAACAGCATTCTAGTGTAACTCTAGTACTCTACCACAATTCAAGGCAAATACCACAGTGAATCATGCCCTTCCTCTTGCTACCATAGAGAGGATGGTTAAACACCAAAACAGACATGGAAAGCAGAAAATTCGATCAAGGTTACACAGGCTCTGACCAAAACTAAGCAGCTCAGGCTTGGACCATACAATATGTATTAGGTAAAGGTATGGAAATGCCACCAACCTGAGGAGCACACTACTCAAGTCTCAAGGAGTATCTTTTTGGCTAACAATTAATAACGACCGAACACTTTGTTTTATTTTCTTTTTCTCGAAATCAATTTCTCAATGAATTGCAACCAATCAATATCCTAGCAGCACTATTTCAACACTTGTTCAGTTCTAGGGCATGTACAACCCTCAGACCCTTGATCGGTTTTCTAGATACAAGAGACAATTAAGAGACTGCATGATACAATCATAAGTCTCTCAATCATTAATGCAGTTAAAAGACAATATGTATAGAAAGTCATGAAGAGTCCGTCTTTTGATTTTTTTTTCCACCTAACCTCTTAGAGACCCCTCAAAAGAACTCTCATTTAATGGGGTTGTACATGTCCTATCTTCATTCAAAATTCTCATATTGGCATTCACTACTAATAAATAACATTGAAGGCTGTATTTTGGTCTTAATAAAAATAGAACAAATACAGCAGGCCTAATGTTGATGTTATGCCCATGCTACAAGGGCACCAAACTTTAACTCCTGATAAGGAAAACATACACAATGGATCTAAATGAGCAACATACACACCTCCAAATGCATTATCGCACAAACAAGGATTAGATCTGCGATTGATGGGTGGGATCTACCCAATAAGAACTTGGCGTCACCTTTCAGCCATACAGATTCAATCCTTGCCAGGGATTGCATCAGCGATTTTTCTGCATGTTTTGTAGTCTCTGGACGTGGCCTAAAACCAAGAAAAGGTGCCAGTGCAGTGTAGTATACAAAGGTTCCTGCACAGGCATAAACAATCAATATATGATAACGGGGACATCTAATGAGACACAAAACTGCATTACTAGGCGTCTGAAAAACGTATGATCCAGCCCAGTTTAGGAGGATTGTCTATTTCCACTGAAAGATAACTTGATCGATGTGTGACTTCACTGCACAATCTCTAGTCATAAAAGGTGTTGGGTTAAAACAAACCAGACGATCAGTATGAGGAATAGAATGGATTATTCTGTCACTACTACATTGCCTCATTAGCACAAGGCTGGATTAGAAATAAGTACTGATACCATCCCACCAAAATCACAGGATTTATAAGATGGATACGATGCAAACTAAATACACTAATAATTCATGGTAAATGATTACTCCACAATATCCTAGAGGTACCTTCCATGAGTAACTTTGGTTCTCACCTGCACCAAAATGCAAATTTGAGTGATGCCAATCCAAGATCGACTCAATTTTGGCTCTGCTAAACAAGTCTGCAGGATACCTGTATGGGGCACGATATCAAACAGTGGCTCTAAAATTACCAAGAAAGACATATGACTCACATCAATCAATAAAATGTATCACACATTATCCTGTCCAAGTAAAGCTAGAACTTATTAGTTTGCTGATATAGGCCCACTGTGCATTAAGAAATGTGCTTTTACGTTCAGCACTTGTTACAGAAAAAACTAATCAATTCTAGTAATCCAGCTCTAATAACTAACCAACATGATCCTGTCTTATGAGTCATGGTCCAGCCTCAATAACTACAACAAATCAATCATTGCCAGAAAGCTGACTAATTTTTTTTGAAAAGTTCAATACAATGGTAATGCAGCTTCTGGCAGCTTTGATACTTGGATGGTATGACAGAACATCTTTATAATGGCTAAAAACTCAAAACTCTCTGTCCAAACTCATGAGCTCTAAAGTTACTGAAATAACTCAGTTTTCATGAAACATACAAATGCAAAACAGAACTGAAATAAATGAGTTTATAACTTGATCAGTCTACATTAAACTCATTACTTTGAATCTAATGGGGAAAGGTTTTATACACTGCACATAACAAATAGGTTGTAAATGTCATCAGCTTACAAGTTACAGAAGCACACAATAATTCTAAGTGACACAGTTTGCAAAAGGTAGTACAGAAGAACAAACAAATAACACAGCAACTGTAGAAAATTAAATTGAGCATCACTTATATTATGTAATGTACCAGTGATCTGCAACTCCAGGGAAGACCGATGCAAGATACCTCAAGATGGCATGACTGTTCAAAAAATGAAAAGTTTCACCACAGTAAGTCAATTATACCAGGTGAAGATATTTGAGGCAAGGAGATGAGAGTTGGATCAGTGCTCTGCAAAACAAGGGCAGAGGCACCTAATTGTTGGCAACTCAAATTACAGGTTGTTGCAGATAGCATTAGGCTTCTATGTCCATCTCCTTACAATTTATTTAAACCAAATCTCAGTACCTATACAACAGCAACCCCACAGGGCCCGGTTTCCCTTAAAACTGGGTCAATTCCTTTCTTCTTAATTGAGAGGCAGAGCTCCTGCCATTACGTTAAAAAAAAGTGCCTATACAACATGTACTAGAGCTTACGGAAGTTACACTAGAGATACTACACATATTTAATATCAGTAGCATTATTAGCAAAGTCCAAGCATGTAAAAGAACATGCACATAATGAAACAGATAATTCCAATGGGTGGCCCTAGACTCCTAGTTGAATGCACTGTGATTAAACAAACTTCTAGCAAGGTCTATAAGATTCGTATGGGACAGCAGATGCCTCCTAGCCCTTTTTGTGCTCATCGGAATTAAAACAACATTGGTTTGTAAATTACATATGTGAAAGGCAAAAGGAAAATAAGTGACTACACACTTTTAACTAGAAAGCAAGCCAAATGTATTGAATCCATGTACATGGATGTTTATAGGTAGGTTTCAACAAAGTTTGAGACAGTCAGCAGGCAACTCATAAATCAGCGGAATCCGCCTATACAAGTTTTTCAGGGCGTACCTTTCAAACAGTTTAAACCTTCCATCCACAATTACAGGCACTTGTGCCATTGGGTTTATCTCTGAAGAGAGGAGCAGCAATCAAAGGTCAAGTAGCTCAGCAAATACTTCATTGCGGGATGATTTTCATGAATTTTCCACCACCACACAAGACCACTAGCACTTGTTTTCTTGAACACGAGTAATATACCACTAGTAGTGAAAAGAACACCGGTACATACTATTTATTACCATAAATAGCACACATAATTGACACTCAATTTGAGACACAAGTGATACAATTGCAGCGACCTTAGCCAAAAAAAGAGGACGGAAATCAGAATGAGCATGAGGGCAACGACTAATTAGGGGACAGGGGATGGGTACTTTTAAATTCCGGGGTGCGGTGCCGAGACTTGAACAGATCCACCGTGACCTCCTCGAAATCGATCTTGTTCACCCTGCACGCGGCGGCGGACATCAAGAATCGAGCGGCGGATGGCTTGAAGAGCCGGACGGAACAGACTACCTACCTGCAGAAGATGATGACGGCACGGGAGGGTGGCGACCACCTGTGTGCGTATACCTTGATTGGCGGCATGGCGAGCCTTCGTGAGTAATCTGGGAGCTTCTCGTACTGTACTGGCTTCCCTTCCGGCTTCCGATTCGAGGGTGGGTGAGGGTGCCTGGCACAAAGCCTTTGACCTTGAGGTTGGAAGATCTGCAGCCTCTGCTTAACAAATAATTTTATCAACTAGCTTAACAAATAATTGACAAAGCGAAATTAATTGAAATATAAAAAACAACTTACATAGAGTTGGTTGCCTATGCAAACCTGCAATTGCGCCGGTGTCTTGTGCGGCTAGCTGCTGGCCTGCGCACGGTGGTCCACTTCCCACTGGTTCTGCGCTGCGCCTGCTAGCAAGTGCACTGCGCAGGCAACGACTGCTAGTTGCTAGCGCTAGCCACGGCGCGCTGGTGGGAGGCTACAGCAGCATGCGGCGAGCTAGGGGCAACCGAGGCAATAGCTTCTTCTGTGAGTCATCTCCATTTCCCTTGATGAAATTTTTTTTCCATATAGATCCTCACAAACGCTTATGGGAATATTTTTTCTTTATTCTCATTTTCCACGGAGATAAATCCTCGACCGAGATCCTCATCACCTCTTAATATTAAATTATAATTAGAATATACTCCCTCCCTCCCCTATCTTAAGGTCACAAAAGGTATGTCTTAAGTCAAATGTTTCAAATTTGACCGTTAATAACAAAATAATCATAAGTATTATCTAAATAAAAAATGAAACTACTAGATTTATTATTAAAACATCTATCACACTATATAATTTTTATAATTTAAAATAATTATTCTATAAATATTGTTGGTCAAAGTTTCAAAACATTGACTTAGAATAAACATTTGTGACCTTAAGATAGAGAACAAAGGAAGTACATTCTTTGTTATTAATGCAAAACATTGTCACTTATACGCATCATCAGATGTAAGAAATCATCACGTGTACATCAAAATGAACACATTTGTGCAATGAGTAATCTCTTGACAAGGTAATTGTTTATTTTTATTATTAATTAGTACACGAAAACATTGTCACGTGCAAGTTTAACGGGTCTCCGCGGGGGAACAAGGATGGGAAAAGCTTCACCGTCCCTTTGTACCTGTCGGGGGAAGAGTTTTCCTAGTTTACATCCCTGTGGGAGAAGAAATTTCCCTATACTCATCCCCTGATGGAGGAATTTCCCGCGGAAAATAGGGATCGAGTCCACATTGCCATCTCTAGGTGGCACAGATGGCGAAACAGAGACAGGCACAGGTCGACAACCCAGGTCTGATCTACCGCTAGAGATCTGATAATTATATATTCTTGAGCTCGGATATTGAGATAATCGAAGACAATGTGTTCAATATACTACAACAAACTATCATAGATACGGTGATAAAAGCTTACCTATGGGTCTTTAATGAGGAGGAGACGAAGGACGCAACATTAGAGCTATATCGACTAGGATCGTAAAGTGGTTGATGCAATACTACTTCAATGACTCGGGCGTCTACCCTCCGCTCTACTTTCGTCGAAGGTGTTGTACACTACCGGAATCCGAGCCTTTGCCGAGTGCCGGACGCTTTGCCGAGTGCCTTTTCTCGGGCACTCGGCAAAGACGGCTTTGCCGAGAGCCACACTCGGCAAAGCTCGGCTCTCGGTAACGAGCGTCTTTACCGAGCGTAGGACACTCGGTACAGGTCCACACTCGGCAAATACATGTTTGCCGAGTGTCAAACACTCGGCAAAGGGGGCTCTCGGCAAAGGGCCGTCAGCGGCCGTCCCAAAGCTGACGGCCGTCAGTCTTTGCCGAGTGTCAACCGTCGGCTCTCGGCAAAGATGCTTCTTTGCCGAGTGCCGCGCAGCTGGCACTCGGCAAAGGAAGCTTTACCGAGTGTCTTATCCAGACACTCGGCAAAGTATATTTTTATTTTTTTGATTTTGTCTCCCAAACTTTTTGTGGTATGTTCCTACACTATGTAGACCTACATGTATCATTTGTGGACAATTATAACATAGTTTTCAATCGTTAGTAGATTTAGTTCGTTTTTTGAAATTCTTCGGAAAATTCAAATTTGAACTGCAGGTCACTCGAAACTTGGAAAACCGTGCATGAAAAAATGATATTCATGTTACTTAGCATAAGTTACGACCGATTTCAGAAGCGTACCGGAAACTTCGAGCAACATGCGCACTAAACATGGCCGTCAACTTGGCATGCACATGTTTAAAAATTGTGTAAAACACAAATAAAGTCAGAAAATCATGAAACTTGTCCACGTGTCATGATATCATATGTAGAGGCTGTGATAAAAAATTTAGAATGTTTGGAGAAAGTTGTGAGACACTATGTGTAGAAACCTTCTAGATTCACATTGAAACTCTATGATTTCATGTGTAGTCCTCTTAGGTTTCTACACATAGTGTCTCACAACTTTCTCCAAATACTCTAAAATTTTTATCATAGCCTATACATATGATATCATGACACGGGGACAAGTTTCATGATTTTCTGACTTTGTTTGTGTTTTATACAATTTTTAAACATGTGGATGCCAAGTTCACGGCCATGTTTAGTGAGCATGTTGCTCGAAGTTTCCGGTACGCTTCTGAAATCGGTCGTAACTTATGCTAAGTACCATGAATATCATTTTTTCATGCACGGTTTTCCAAGTTTCGAGTGACCTGCAGTTCAAATTTGAATTTTTCGAAGAAATTCAAATAAACGAACTAAATCTACTAGATATTGCAAACACTGTTATAATTGTCCCAAAATGATACATGTAGGTCTATATAGTTTAGAAACATACCACAAAAAGTTTGGTGCTGAAAACAAAAAAAATACAAATGTACTTTGCCGAGTGTCGTGTGGTTGACACTCGGCAAAGTAGGCTTTGCCGAGTGTCCCGGGGTGGCACTCGGCAAAGAAGCGAAAAGCAGTCTTTGCCGAGTGCCCCTGGATGGCACTCGGCAAAGAAGGCTCCTTTGCCGAGTGCCGCCGATCTGGCACTCGGCAAACCATATTTTAAAAATAAAAAAAAATCTTTGCCGAGTGCCGCATCGCGGGCACTCGGCAAAGAACATAAACTTAGCCAATCCGACGGCTTCTCCTTCTTCTCTCTCACTCGCGCTCACTCGCTCGCCGCCGACGCCCGCGCTCGCTCGCCGCCGACCCCACGCCCGTGCCCACCCTCGCCGCCGGCCACGCGCCGCCCCCCGCCCGCGCGCCCGCGCGCCCGCGCGCCGCCCGCGCGCCCGCCGCTCGCCGCGTGCCCGCGCGCCGCCCACGCCGCCCGCGCTCGCCGCGCGCCCGCGCGCCGCCCACGACCGCCGACGACCCCACCGCGCCCACCGCGCCGCCGCGACGCCGTCGCGCCCGTGCCCTCGCTCGCCGCCGCGCCGCCGCGACCCCACCGCGCCCACCGCGCCGCCGCTACGCCGTCGCGCCCGTGCCCTCGCTCGCCCACGCCGCGCGCGCTCACGCTCGCCCACGCTCGCCCGCGCCCACGCTCGCCGGCGCCCACGCTCGCCCGCGCTCGCGCCCACGCCGCCGCGCCCACGCCCACGCCGCCGCGCCCACGCCCACGCCGCGCTCGCCCCGCCCAGGCCCGCGCTCGCCGTGCCGTGCCCGCCGTGCCCGCCCTCGCGCTCGCCGCAGTCGCGCCCGCCGTGCCCTCGCCCGTCGTCGTGCCCCTCGCCTAACCCCTCGCCCTCGCCCGTGCCCCCGCCGTTTCCTCGCCCACCGCCCCCGCCCGTGTCCCCGCCGCACTCCTCGTCGTGACCCCGCCGTTTCCCCGCCGTGCCCTCGCCCGCCAGACGCCTCGCCCGCGACCCGTCGTCTCGCCCGTGCCGAAACCTCTAAGGTGATTACTTGATTTATGTTATACGTGTATGATTTATATGAAATGATTAGTTTTAATATTAAGTTAATTATATACGTGCATGATTAGGTTAATATGTAGTATTGTGGATTGCCGGCCATCGTGCCGTTGAATTATGCGTGGATGTCAGCCATCGTGCTGATAGTTTTATTTGCAGGATTTTGAAACCTCCCCGTGCAGGGGAGGTGCTGCCGAAATTTTCTGTTGCTAGGCTTTTGTATTAACAGACTTGTGTTTCTTTTTTACAGAGAAGATACTTGTCTTCCTAGCCGCTGCGGGTCTCCCTGCACCGCGTCCCGTCGCCACTGCACCGATCCGCCACAGCCCCACTAGCCTGACTCCACCGCCACCCTAGGTATAACCTCTACATCCGCATCATGGTCGTAGATCACCTAACCCAGTTAGGCGTCTCCCGTTCGAAAGTGATACGGTGTAGATATGCAGATCTTTGCATATCTACAAATGTATCAGTTTCGAATTGTCCACGTTTTTTGGACAGCCCGCGGTTGCGTAGATGGTGTTAGTTTCATGCTCTACTCCGGTCTGAGATAGAGTTTCGGCGTCACCTCCTTGTTGTTCTCCGGACAATACACTCTCCCTGCCAGGACGTGTATCCGGAGAACAGCGGGGAGGTGCTGCCGAAATTCTATCTCGGATCGGAGTAGAGCATGAAAACTAACTCCATCTACGCAACCGCGGGTGCGATTAGGACCTATCGTCACCTATTAGAAGGTAGGAACGTAGTGTACATGCATTACATGTCTATATTAAACTATACTCGGTTATATATGTTAGAGGATGGAGGACCGTGAGTGGATGTACACGGGCCGTAGAGGAAGGAACGAGTCACCACTGAATGGATTAGAAAGACCGATGATTTCGTGGAACGGGCATATGGCGAAGCTGCTAAAGGAGCGAGTCTAGTCCCATGCCCGTGCAGCAAATGTGACAACCGGAAAAGAAAACCAAAGAAGACCATGGTAGAACATATTTGGAAGAATGGATTTACGCCGGGCTATACTCGGTGGATATTTCATGGTGAAGCGCATCGTACGAGAGAAGAGGTGCTGAGACAACGTGTCGAGGATTATGACGCGGATGCGGGGGTAGCGGATATGTTGAACGACTATCAGGAGGCACAGTACACGGGAGGATGTATGGATGACGAGCCAGAGCCGACTGCAAAGGCGTTCTACGACATGTTCGACGCGGCACAGAAGCCCCTTCACGGCCAGACAAAGGTTTCTCAACTGGATGCCATTGGGCGTGTAATGGCGTTCAAGTCGCAGTACAACATCAGTAGAGATGCATTCGATGGCTTGTTGACAGTTATTGGGAGTCTGCTTCCGGATGATCACGTTCTGCCAAAGAGCATGTACGAGGCACAGAAACTACTTCGTGCACTTAAGATGACGTATGAGCAGATTCATGCTTGTCCGAAGGGCTGCGTGCTATTTAGGAAAGAATACGCGGAGGCAAAGTACTGTCCCAAGTGTAATTCGTCTAGGTTTATGGAGGTAGACTCTGGTGATGGACAGAAGAGGCAGCTCGACATCCCCTTGACAATCCTACGACACCTTCCGTTCATACCGAGGATCCAGCGTCTTTACATGACAGAGGAATCCGCGAAACAGATGACATGGCACAAAAATGGAAAACGATACAATCCTGACAAGATGGTGCACGCGTCAGATGGTGAAGCATGGAAACACTTTGATGACATTCACCGTGAGAAAGCCGAAGAGGCTCGTAATGTACGTGTTGCGTTGGCCACAGATGGGTTCAATCCCTATGGAATGAGCGCTGCCCCGTACACATGTTGGCCCGTGTTTGTTATCCCAATCAATCTCCCCCCTGGTGTGTGCTTTCAAAGGCAGAATATATTCGTGTCGTTGATAATTCCCGGACACCCGGGGAACAAAATGGGCGTGTACATGGAGCCTTTGATCGATGAATTGGTACGTGCCTGGGAGGAAGGGGTATGGACATATGACCGAGCTACGAAGACAAACTTCAGAATGCATGTTTGGTACCAGTACTCCATGCATGACTTACCGGCGTATGGGCTATTCTGTGCCTGGTGTGTTCACGGTAAATTCCCATGCCTAGTTTGCAAGGAAGCTCTCAGGTTCATTTGGTTGAAAAAGGGTGGCAAATATTCGTCCTTCGATAAACATCGACAATTTCTTCCTGCTGACCATCCATTCCGCCTAGACATCAAGAACTTTACGAAAGGTGTCGTAGTGACAGACCGCCCACCTGCAACGATGACTGGTGCCGAAATTCGTCAACAGATAGATGGGCTCGTGGTCAATACAGAAGGTGGTTTTGTGGGATATGGTGAGCAGCATATGTGGACACATAAGTCTGGCTTGACTCGGCTCCCCTATTATGATGACCTGCTCCTTCCACACAACATTGACGTGATGCACACTGAAAAGAATGTTGCCGAGGCACTGTGGGCAACAATTATGGACATTCCTGATAAGTCAAAGGATAATGTGAAGGCAAGAGTGGATCTGGCAGCGTTATGTGATAGACCAAAACTAGATATGAAGCCGCCAAGTGGCGGAAAGACATGGAGAAGGCCTAAGGCCGATTTCGTCCTAAGCAGGGCCCAGAGGAAGGAAGTACTTCAGTGGATAAAGATGTTGATGTTCCCTGATGGATATGCAGCTAACCTGAGTAGGGGGGTGAACTTATCTACTATGCGAGTCTTAGGGATGAAGAGTCATGACTTCCACATATGGATTGAACGGATTCTTCCTGCGATGGTTCGAGGCTATGTCCCTGAGCATGTCTGGCTAGCGCTTTCAGAGTTGAGCTATTTCTTCCGTCAGCTTTGTGCAAAAGAGTTATCTCGGACCGTGGTTGCAGACTTGGAAAGATTGGCCCCCGTGTTACTGTGTAAGCTTGAGAAGATATTACCACCTGGCTTCTTCAATCCAATGCAGCATTTGATTCTTCATCTCCCCTATGAGGCACGAATGGGGGGC
This sequence comes from Zea luxurians, assembly GCA_029449295.1. NCBI lineage: Eukaryota > Viridiplantae > Streptophyta > Magnoliopsida > Poales > Poaceae > Zea > Zea luxurians. Next base: position 27,521,921 of record JAOPSE010000024.1, on the reverse strand, counting down.
CCCGTGCAGGGACGTTGGTGCTATCCAATCGAGAGATGTCTAAAGACTATTCGAAAGAAATGTAGAAATAAATGCAAAATCGAGGCTTCCATTGCAGAGGCATACATTCTAGAGGAGGTCTCAAACTTCACAACAACTTATTATGGTGACAAACTGCCGAGCGTGCATAATCCACCCCCTCGTTACAATGATGGCGACAATGAATCGAACCTTAGCATATTTCGAGGCCAACTCGGAAGCGCAAGTGGCTCGACCACCAAGACCCTGACACATGAAGAGTGGCGGCATATCATGCTATACGTATTGACCAACCTTGAAGAGGTGACGCCATACATGGAACAATTTCTTCATGAATTCTGGCGTCGATCAAGGGACCCCACTCCACAGGAATATGACGCTCTTCTTAGAAAGGGTGCGAGAAATGGGTTGCCCGATTTCATTTCCTGGTTCAAACATAAGGTACGTGCTTAGTTTGTAAAAGAGATACGTCTTTAAACTCAATTTAGCGTCTTTTAACTTGCGAATACTTGCAGGGCCAAAGAGATCCGTCTATGAGTGCCGAATTGAGACAAGTAGCCAACGGCTTTGCTTATAGGGTCAAGAAATATTCTGGGTATGACGTCAATGGATACCGTTTTCGCACAACACACTACGACAAAAGTCGGCCCAATCGGAAAACAACGTGTTCTGGGGTCTTTACGCCGGGCCTTGACAATGTCGATTATTTTGGACAAATCGAAGAAATATATGAGCTCAATTTTTATGGTTCCAAACCTCTTACTCCAGTGATATTCAAATGTCATTGGTTTGACCCTCAAGTGACGAGACGGACACATTCTAATCTTGGGATAGTCGAAATTCGACAAGATTCCACCTTAGCAGGAGACGATGTCTATATCGTTGCCCAACAGGCCACACAAGTGTATTATCTCCCATATGCGTGTCAAACGAAAGAACATCTTAAGGGTTGGGATGTTGTGTATAAGGTATCGCCGCACGGGAGGTTACCTGTTCCTAACGATGAAGATTACAACTTAGACCCGGACACATATGATGGAGAGTTCTTCCAAGAAGATGGGCTAGAAGGGCGATTTGAGATAGACTTAACCGAAGCTATCGGAATGGACGTAGATATTGAAATGGTTGTTGATGAGGAGGAGGATGGGGTGCAAAATGATAATGACTTAGTAATCCTTGAAGGCAATGACATTACTGACGAACTTGCGTCTTCCGATGGTGTGGAGATTGAAATGCTTGATAGTGATGATGAGAGTTATGATCCGGCTAACCCCGACACATATGAAGATTATTTTTAATCGATGTAATGCTATATGACTTTTTATTTCACACCTGTTTTTAAATACATCTTTTTATATGTGCTTATTTGTTTACTCTTAATTGCAGGTTGTTGGACAAATATGGTGGGCGGTTTCCTGAGGAGGAGGAGGGGGAGGAGGAGTAGGACGGCGGACGATGCAGAGCAGGCAGCGCAACAGGATGAGGCAGAGCAGGCAGCGCAGCAGCAGGCGGCGCCTCAGGACGACAACGACCAGCAGCAGGACGATGACGACCAGCAGCAGGATGCCTCAGGTTCAGGCGGCTCTAGTTCGAGGAGCATCTACCTGCGAGGCCCCGCGAGTCTCCCTCAGCGTCCCATACTTCGGGACAGACGGCCGCTGATTCGGCCGGAAGGGGAGAGGTATGTAACTTTATGTTCTTCATTCTTGTTCATATTATGTGTTCAAAATCATAATATAAACTAATACTTTTTATTTATCACTTGGACAGGTCTTGGACGGTTTTGGATTATGCTGGGGGTCATCGTCGCCCCCCAATGGCATCCTCGGCCTGCTGTGCAGGGAACACTTCCCTGGACTTGTGGAGTACGCCGGAGTGACGGGCCCAGCCTTCACCTTTGACCACTACGCCGTCGCCCCCGATGCAGTAGACCGGGACGGCAGGGAATTCAATAACAAGGCGGAGCGGGTGAAGCAAGAGCTGTGGGTAAGTCTTAGTATAATGTAAAATATGTCGCATTCGTTGCAAATTCTTGAAATAATGTATGGATACATCGTTTTTGTATGCAGGATTTCTTCAGATGCGATGCTGGATACGAGGCTAGGGCGGATGTGGTGGCCACCACGAGCTGTAAGAAGCTCGTCGTGGACATGCACTATGAGGCCCGCATCCAGGCCATCATCACCTACCACGGCTCCGTCCTTGGGGAGAAGGTGACCAAAACTTAAGCCCGAACCATGTCGTTGACCAGGGAGCAGTACCTGCAGGTAAAGTCATGCATGTTTGGTACCAGTACTCCATACATGAATTTTATTTTATCTTCTGATATGCACTTTACGTGTTTACTTTGCAGATGATTCCACATTGGTGCGCCGCACATCCTCTGTGCTGGGAGCAGATGGTGGATAGGTGGTGTTCGGCTGAGTGGGACGAGGCGCACATAGCTAGCCGGGAACGGCGTTTGATGATGCAAGGCCCCTCCCACCACCAAGGCAGCCGGAGCCTGGGCCAATATGCCGAAGCATGGGTACACCACCTTTTTTATTTAGATATATAGCACTAAGTTAGATATTATTTCTAACTATCTCGTTGGTTTTCGTTGCAGTCGGCGTCACATGGTGGAAGGCCTTGCTCCACCTTCTCGGCCTATGCTATGGCCCATAAGGGTAAGGCGACGTCCGACGTCACCTACAACCCGGATGACAGGCCCGAGGCCTACACCAACCCCGCCGTCTACAGCCGCCTCCATGACTACACCGCCATGGCGCAGGAGGTCTATGGCCCAGACTATGATCCGAGCACCCAGCCGATCGACACCGATGTGCTCATGAGGGTCAGAGGAGGCAAGAGACATGGGCGGTACTGGATTGCCGACGGGGCAATCGACTCGTCCTCCACTCCCACTCTGTCTCAGGTGAGAGCAAGGAGCACGGGCTCGAGTCCAGCCATACGACCTCGGCACGACAGCTCACAGCATCGCATACAGCAACTCGAGGTTAGTGTAACTCGTCCTTCCTTGAGTTATATACCTACTCTTTGAGTTACTATAACGTTGGCTTGTAATATTACAGACCCAACTAGAAGAAGAGAGGAGGGAACGTCGCGAGATGGAGGCGAGGATGATGGCGGAGCGGGAGGCGGAGCGCCGGGCAGATCATCAGAGGATGGCAGAGATGTTCCAGTACATGCAGAGCCTTGGCGCCGCACAGGGCATCGCTCCGCCACCTCCATTGTTCCCTCCAGTTGACCCTGCTCTCTTCCACACTCCTGTGAGTATCAAAATTGTAGTTAGATGTTTGTAATGCATCTGGTATAACACATGCAATCTCTTCTCTGTGCAGGGCCAATCTGGGGCGGCATCCAACAACCCTCCGGAAGGGTTCAGCCCAACGCAGCCCCGGTCAAGCCGCCCACCTCCATGAGTGTTGTGTTTTCATTGTTTTAGACTTCTGTACTTGTGTATAATACTTATGTCTGTGTTTGATACTTATGTGAGAGCTTGCGACGTTAGAGACTTATGTTTGTGTTTGATACTTATGTTGAACACTTATGTTTGTGATGGATATTTATGTTTGTGGTGACGGTTTTATGTTTGTGTTGGCTATTTATGTCTGTGATGATATTTGTGATGTATATATGTGATATATATGTGATATCTTCTGTTTGTGTGGATGGAATACAAAAAACAAATAAAAAAGGCATATACTGGTCACTTTGCCGAGTGTTACACTCGGCAAAGAGGCTCTTTGCCGAGTGTCCGGGTCATAACACTCGGCAAAGAGCACAGACCTGGGCACCGGTTTAGGTTCTTTGCCGAGTGTTACGTCCCTGGCACTCGGCAAAGAGGTCGGCTTTGCCGAGTGCCACTCGGGACACTCGGCAAAGAACCTGACATGGGGACCCTCCCTGGCGGGTTCTTTGCCGAGTGTCCCAAGTGGCACTCGGCAAAGATGGATTCTTTGCCGAATGCTGCACGGAAGACACTCGGCAAAACTAACTTCTTTGCCGAGTGCTGCACGGAAGACACTCGGCAAAGCCGCCGTCTCCGTCACTCGACGCCGTAACGGCTGCTTTTCTTTGCCGAGTGCTCTCTGGCACTCGGCAAAGATCTTTGCCGAGTGCCCGATAAAAAGCTCTCGGCAAAGAAGGCTTTGCCGATGCACTATTCGCCGAGCCTTCTTTGCCGAGTGTAACACTCGGCAAAGCCTTTGCCGAGTGTTTTGAACGCTTCGCCGAGTGCTTCAGGCACTCGGCAAAGCGATTAATTCCGGTTGTGGTAGATGGACTCTCTTTCTTCAATTTTTTGTAGAGGTTGGGTGAGCATTCCTCCTATGCCACTCTTAGAACTGATGCACTCAACCGCAACAGTTTCTCCCCTATAAAAATGCATCTCTTGCCTATGCATGCAACACTCCATTGGTGAATATATCGAAATGGGGAAAAGGTCAATTTTAGAGTGCATAAAATATTTCTATATAAGTGTTATATTATGTTTTGGTGAGTAGTATAGTTGTCGTCCAACTATTGACGACCTTATGCGACTTTTAGCTAAGAGAGAGGAGAGCATATTTTGTTGTATGCTAGAAAGTATAGGTTACATGTATTGGAAACACAGAAACTGCCCTATTAAATGGAGAGGACAATTTACAAACAAGGCATTGGATCCTTGACCATCATACTCAAGATGGTTGCCTTGTTTGACAAGCAAGGCGTTGGATCCTCATAGCTGGGTCGAACGATACGCCAACGTGCTCCATCATTCATTGTTGTTCATTAACATGCTCAAGAGAGAAGTGCCAAATATAAACTTCACGATAAATAGACATAAGTACAACTAAGATAAATACCTCACCGATGGCATCTATCTTTGGTGGCCAATGTTTGTGAAGACTATTCTCCTCCAATAGACTCCAAAGTAGCAGGTGTTTGCTGCCACTAGTACACAAAAGCTCCATAGCGGCGGTTCTAAACCTATTTGCAATGGTATTTTTTAGTGCCGCTAGTGCTAGGGGCTAGTGGAAATCGGCAATTCCACTAGCGGTAATTTTGGCAGTTTACTTAATGAAACTGCCAATGGTAGTTTCTCGCCTTTTTAATTTTTCGAACAAAACTGAATTTTATATATTCACACACACATATATGTACATAGAAAGCAATATAGAATTAAATTGTTGAGTTACATATAAAGAGGGAGAGATGGATAACTCATTGTTTTTCTCACCAAATAATTAGTGTGAAAATACATGTTGAAAGGGAAATGTCCGCCTAAGCCATTTCTAGTTGTTTTGGTGATTAAATGCTCAACACATACTATGGACTAACAACTACTCATATGAGCATGAGCACATGTGTTTGTAAAGTAAATTGAGGAATATAATAAAAAACAGCCTTAGGCTTGAAAATGGACAAACTGCAAACCTATATGGATCAAAGTGATAAAGGTATGTTTCTAGCACTTAGTCAATTGTTTTAAGTGATAATCATATTTTTAAGTGTTAGGGATCATCTGAAATTGATCCAAGAGAAGCCAAAGGAATTTGGCACAAAAAGGAAGAAGATGGACTAGACTGGGCAGCACCGGACGGTCCGATGCCACCCACCGGACAGTCTGGTGTCTATACGGTCGAAGTGGCCGTTCTCGGGTTCAGCCAGGCCCCTTGGCTATAATTCACTGGACGATCCACGCAAAGCGCCAGACAGTCTAGTGTGAGGACAGCTAACGACTATCAGCCACGTCAGCGAGCTCCAACAGTCAGACGGAGCATTGAACGGTCCAGTGCCCCCACTGGACAGTTCGATGCCTGCCTGAAACGGAAAGTGACCAATTAGGGATCTTTTGATTGTTGTACTATGCAGTGTCCGGTGCACCACCGGATAGTCCGATGCACCCGCAGACAGGGAAGGCTGGGAGCTTCCAAATGAAGCTTAAACGGCTCCTAAGTCCATTGGGGCTATAAAAGCACCTTCTAGGTGCCATGGAGCAGTACCCCATCATACTTTGAGCACACTACAACTCTGAAAGTACGCGACCATGCTTTTGATTTGTTAGAGAGAGATTTGAGGCGTTCTTGAGCTGTGACTATCATTTTGATTCGTGCGCTCTCCTCTTTGTTTGTGTGCTTGGTGTAGCTACGATTGTGCTCTTGTGTGCATTTCTACTCCCTTCCTTACTCTGAATTTGATTGTGATTATTTGTGTAATGCATGAGAGACTCTAATTTATGGAGATTCCTCACAACCTAATATTGATATAAGGAAGATAAATGTGGCACTCAAGTTTGATCTTTGGATCACTTGAGAAGGGTTGAGTGCAACCCTTGACCAAAGGAGGTCCCCACAACGTGGAGTAGGCATTGGCCGAACCACGGTAAAAATCATTGTGTCTCTTGTCCATTTTACTTATTACGATTACTATCTTCTTGAGTTCTCATACTCACTTGCAATATTGCTCCTAAGTTTAATACTCATCTTAAAGGAGCAATATTCCATTTTACTTATTCTGAGCCGCTTATGTCCGTGAGCACGACTGATATATTAGTGTTACACTCTGCAGAGGTGTCACATCTTTATCCACAAGTCATGTTTCCCTTATAGTCTAGGTTAGCTAGACCTTTAAACACTTCCAAGGTGAATGGCTAGAGATCCACTGTGAGGCCTTTACAAAGTTCCACTAGCATGAGAAAACCCGCTACGGTTTCTGGCTAAAAGAAGCATAGGCCTTTTCTCACGGTTTGTAACCCCATCTTGTAATTATAGCCAGCACTATGCTTGCTCGATTCACTCCTCGCTTACCCTTTTGGGAAGGATCATCTCACACTAGCTTTCCTAATTAATTAGCCAAGAGTGTCCCATTCCACCATTGTGGTAGCACTGTTGTCTCAGGTGGTGGCTCCATGTTCCAATTAACAAAATAATCTTATCATACATAATAGTGAAGTCAACAATAGTAATAATGCATGTTCATAATTCATATATAACATTAATCCCAAAACTAGATAGAGAAATAGCAAGACTACCCAATAATTCATTTGTATGCAAGGTGTAGGGTAAAAAACTAGGTAACCTGTTAGGTCCCATCAATTTAACCTAAAAATGCAATCAATGTGAGAACATAAAAGTTAATATTATTAGGTCAAATAATGTGATCAAGGACACAATTTTCCTTTTACTTAACTTATTGATCAGATCTCTTCAAAAGTCTTCATCTGTAGATCCACGTACACTTGCCTGTCTAATCGCAGCAATACAAATAATAATTAACTATAACATTTCATCAAATAAGGAAACAAACCATGTAATATTATTCTATGCGGCGAGACAAATCCATAGGTTCGAGAAACACTAAAAATTGGAGTTAAAATGTAGAAGATATGATTTTTCTAAGTTTTTTAGATTTATTTTTATACTAAAATATCATTTTCTATATTTAATTTATAAATTCCCGGGACTGATGGACCGCGGGTTTGAAATCCAGAAACTTCAGGGTCTTTTCTATTAAGATTAGGACCTATACTTAGTGATCTTTATATGGGAGTGGATGGTGGGTTGGTTTCTCAAAAACCCAAGGGCTCTTAAGAAAAATAGGTGCGCCCGAAGGGGTATCGACAATCCTGAGTTGCCTGATCGAAGACTAAAGGCTCTGATTAGATCTATCCCACTTTGAACCAGTATGCACTGGTGACCGCATGATCCAAGATCGACGACCAATACTCAACAAGGTGAATCATTATCCTATGTTTTAATCTCAGCCCTACATTTGATTTCAATGGCTGAGAGTTATCTCCTTCCTCCGTTAACTTATAGGTGGTGGCGCCCTCTAGCCTAAGGCGGCGACGCACGTTGGAGCTCCCGGTTCCCCCGCTCTCGAGCCCTGGACCATAATTTAAGGAGTGTTATACATAGAGAATGAAGAGGCAAAGTTATGGATATGAGTCTCATCGTCGATGATGACACATGGACTCCCTGAGAGCACCTAGAGGGGGGTGAATAGATGATCCTGTAAAAATCAAAAACTAATAGCCACAAAACTTGGTTATAAGTGTTAGAGCGGCTAAGTGGCTTGAAACAATCTCTTGCGAACACAAATAATCACAGAGAGGAGTAACACAAGAGACACGCGATTTTATCCCATGGTTCGACCAAGTGAAACTTGCCTACTTCCACGTTGTGGCGTCCCAATGGACGAGGGTTGCACTCAACCCCTTTCAAGTGATCCAATGATCGACTTGAATACCACGGCTTTTCTTCCTTATCTCTTTTTCCCGTTTGCGAGGAATCTCCACAAGTTGGAGTCTCTCGCCCTTACAACAAAGATCACAATGAAAGCACAAGAGTAAGGTTGGGAACAACACACACAAATCCGCAGCAACACACACGCACATAAGCCAAGACTCTCAAAATGAAGCACAACGAGTTCACAACTAGAACGGAGCTCAAATCACTAACACAATCGATCAAGTGCGCGGAGACGGAGTGTGGGAGACTTAGAATGCTAGTGAATGCTTGAGTGACTCCTCCATGCGCCTAGGGGTCCCTTTTATAGCCCCAAGGCAGCTAGGAGCCGTTGGAGATCAACAAGAAAGGTCATAGTTGCCTTCTATCGGGTGGCACACCGGACAGTCTGGTGCGCCACCGGACAGTCACTATAGCATGTTCGGTGCGGATCTCCTTCATATTCTGGCACAGACGACCGTTACAGATTCGTGGCAGTTGGCGCACCGGACACTGTCCGGTGCACACCAGACAGTCCGATGCCCCCTGCCGACTGTTGGCGCTGCCACGCGTCGCCCGCGGATTGCGCGGCCGACCGTTGCGCAGTCGATCGTTGGCTCACCGGACAGTCCGGTGCACCACCGGATAGTCCGGTGAATTTTGGCCGTACGCCGCTGATCCTTTTCCCGAGAGTGACGACTTCGCCGTGGACGACTCACCGGACAGTCCGGTGCACCACCGGACAGTCCGGTGCACCACCGGACAGTCCGGTGAATTATAGTCGTACGCCGCCGTCTAGTCCCGAGAGCGGCCAGTTCATCTTGGACTCGCCTGGCGTACCGGACACTGTCCGGTGCACACCGGACAGTCCGGTGTACCCAGACCGAGTAGGAGGCCAACTCTTTTCCAATTCCTTTTCTCCTGTTTCTAGCACTTAGACAATATATGTTAGTACTCAAAACAATATACTAAGTCTAGAAACGTACCTTGTTATATGATTTGCACTTCTTCAATCTTTGGCACATTCAGAACTTAGAGAATGTGTGTTGGGCACTTAATCACCAAAATATTATAGAAATGGCCCAAGGGCACATTTCCCTTTCAATCTCCCCCTTTTTGGTGATTTATGCCAACACTTCACAAAGCAACCAAAATAAGTGCAATATCAATGCAAAAGAGAACCAAATTGTTTTTGACTTTAATTTGTCATATTTGGATCATTATTTGCCACCACTTGGTTTGTTTTTGCAAATCAAATTCATTTTCCTATCTTTAAGTCAAACTCACTTGTTTGGGCACAAAGAGAGATATTCCAATGGAAAAATTGATCGAGTGCCAAAAACTCCCCTGTTCCCCATAATCATAAATTCTCCCCCACAAGAGACAGAATTGCGCAATAAGAGCATTTTGGTCAAATCAAAATTCTAACTCTACTATTTTCAAAATTCTCAAGTGGTAGCTGATCCATTTGCTTGCTTTGGCCTTAATTTCTCCCCCTTTGGCATTAAGCACCAAAACAGGATCATTCTTGGCCCTTTAACCCCATTGCCTTACCAAAAAAGTGTCAATTAAGAGCAAAAGGCAATAAGAGCATAGAAATGAACTTGGAATTAAGTACACTAATACCGCAGTACAGTGGAAGTCTTTGCATGGTCCAAGTTCACCTTTCCCTTTCAATGCACCTTTGAGACTATATCAAGAACACTCAAACACAGAGGTTAGTCTCAAAGGGTCAAGTTGTAGCACTTCTCCCCCTAAATATGTGCATCATTCACACATGGACTTGTGAGGTCCGGGGATCCCTTGCACAACTTGAGCACCATAAATAAGCAACAAATTGCATAAATGTATAAGTAACATGATCAAAGGCATAAAACACATGTATGCTATAGATCAATCCAAGTTACACGAATCTAAGACATTTAGCTCAGTACGCAGCCTGCAAAAGGTTTTCCCATCTATGGCTTGGTAAAGATATCGGCTAGCTGGTTCTCGGTGCTGATATGGAACACCCCGATATCTCCCTTTTGCTGGTGGTCTCTCAGAAAGTGATGCCGGATGTCTATGTGCTTAGTGCGGCTGTGTTCAACAGGATTATCCGCCATGCAGATTGCACTATCATTGTCACATAGGAGTGGGACTTTGCTCAGATTGTAGCCAAAGTCCCGGAGGCTTTGCCTCATCCAAAGTAGTTGCGCGCAACACTGTCCTGCAGCAACATACTCGGCCTCAGCGGTGGATAGGGCAATGGAGGTTTGTTTCTTTGAACTCCAAGACACCAGGGACCTTCCTAGGAATTGGCACGTCCCTAATGTACTCTTCCTATCAATCTTGCATCCAGCATAATCGGAGTCTGAATATCCAATTAAGTCAAAGGTAGACCCCTTTGGATACCAGATCCCGAAGCAAGGCGTAGCAACTAAATATCTAAGAATCTGCTTAACAGCCACAAGGTAACATTCCCTTGGGTCGGATTGAAATCTAGCACGCATGCATATGCGAAGCATAATATCCAGTCTACTAGCACATAAATAAAGTAATGACCCTATCATAGACCGGTATGCCTTTTGATCAACAGACTTACCTCCTTTGTTGAGGTCGACATGTCCGTCGGTTCCCATTGGTGTCTTCGTGGGCTTAACATCCTTCATCCCAAACCGCTTGAGAAGATCTTGAGTGTACTTCGTTTGGGAGATGAAGGTGCCGTCCTTGAGTTGCTTCACTTGGAACCCAAGGAAGTAGTTCAACTCGCCCATCATCGACATCTCAAACTTTTGAGTCATCACCCTGCTAAACTCCTCACAAGACTTTTGATTAGTAGAACCAAATATTATGTCATCGACATAAATTTGGCACACAAAAAGGTCACCATCACAAGTCTTAGTGAAAAGAGTGGGATCAGCTTTCCCAACCTTGAAAGCATTAGCAATTAAGAAATCTCTAAGGCATTAATACCATGCTCTTGGGGCTTGCTTAAGTCCATAGAGCGCCTTAGAGAGCTTAAGGACGTGGTCGGGATACCTGTCATCCTCAAAGCCAGGGGGTTGTTCCACATACACCTCCTCCTTGATTGGGCCGTTTAGGAAAGCGCTCTTCACGTCCATTTGAAACAACCTGAAAGAATGGTGAGCGGCATAGGCTAATAGAATGCGAATAGACTCTAGCCTAGCCACAGGAGCAAAAGTCTCCTCAAAATCCAAACCTGCGACTTAGGCATAACCTTTTGCCACAAGTCGAGCCTTGTTTCGCGTCACCACCCCATGCTCGTCTTGCTTGTTGCGGAACACCCACTTGGTTCCCACAACGTTTTGCTTTGGACGTGGCACCAGGCTCCAAACTTCATTCCTCTTGAAATTGTTGAGCTCTTCCTGCATGGCCAACACCCAGTCTGGATCTTGCAAGGCCTCTTCTACCCTGAAAGGCTCAATAGAAGAGACAAACGAGTAATGCTCACAAGAGTTATCTAGTCTTGAGCGAGTAGTTACTCCCTTGCTTATATCACCCAGAATCTGGTCGACGGGATGATTCCTTTGAATCGTCGCTCGAACTTGAGTTGGAGGGGCCCGTGGTGCTTCTTCCTCCATAACTTGGTCTTCTTCTGCTCCCCCTTGATCATACGCCTCTTCTTGAGGAACCTGTCCATCATCTTGAGTTGGGGGGTGCACCATTGTTGAGGAAGAAGGCTGATCTTGCTCTTGTTGTTCCTGTGGTCGCACATCACCTATTGCCATCGTGCATATTGCGGCCGTTGGAACATCATCTTCATCTACATCATCAAGATCAACTTGCTCTATTGGAGAGCCATTAGTCTCATCAAATACAACGTTGCTAGAGACTTCAACCAAACCCGATGATTTGTTGAAGACTCTATACGCCCTTGTATTTGAGTCATACCCTAGTAAAAACCCTTCTACTGCCTTGGGAGCAAATTTAGAATTTCTACCTTTCTTCACTAGAATGTAACATTTACTCCCAAATACACGAAAGTATGAGACGTTGGGTTTGTTACCGGTAAGAAGTTCATACGAGGTCTTCTTGAGGAGGCGATGAAGGTAGAGCCGGTTTATGGCGTGGCAAGCTGTGTTCATAGCTTCCGACCAAAACCGCTCAGGCGTCTTGAATTCACCAAGCATCGTCCTCGCCATGTCGATAAGCGTCCCGTTCTTCCTCTCTACCACGCCATTTTGCTGTGGTGTGTAGGGAGCGGAGAACTCGTGCTTGATGCCTTCCTCCTCAAGATAGTCCTCCACTTGCAGATTCTTGAACTCGGACCCGTTGTCGCTTCTTATATTTTTCACCTTGAGCTCAAATTCGTTTTGAGCCCTCCTTAGAAAGCGCTTTAGGGTCCCTTGGGTTTCTGATTTATCCTGCAAAAAGAACATCCAAGTGAAGCGGGAAAAATCATCAACAAATACTAGACCATACTTACTTCCCCCGATGCTAAGGTAGGCGACGGGTCCGAAGAGATCCATATGTAGTAGCTCTAGTGGTCTTGATGTTGTCATCACATTCTTGTTGTGTTGAGTGCTTCCCACCTGTTTTCCTACATGACAAGCTGCACATGGTCTATCTTTTTCGAAGCAGACATTGGTTAGTCCTAACACATGTTCTCCCTTTAGAAGTTTGTGAAGGTTCTTCATCCCAACATGTGCTAGACGGTGATGCCACAGCCAGCCCATGCTAGTCTTAGCTATTAAGAATGCATCTAGATCGGCCTCCTCTTTCGAAAAATCAACTAAGTAGAGTTTGCCGTCTAATACACCCTTAAATGCTAATGAACCATCACTCCTTCTAAAGACAGAAACATCAACATTGGTAAATAGACAATTATAACCCATGTTACATAATTGACTTACAGACAATAAGTTGTACCCGAGCGATTCAACTAAGAACACATTTGAGATAGAATGCTCGGATGAAATGGCTATTTTTCCCAGTCCTTTAACCTTGCCTTGGTTCCCATCTCCAAAGATGATCGAATCTTGGGAATCCTTGTCCTTGACATAGGAGGTGAACATCTTCTTCTCCCCCGTCATGTGGTTTGTGCATCTGCTGTCGATAATCCAGCTTGAGCCCCCAGATGCATAAACCTGCAAGGCAATTTACACTTGGGTTTTAGGTACCCAACTCTTGTTGGGTCCTACAAGGTTAGTCACAATAGCCTTTGGAACCCAAATGCAAGTCTTGTCTCCCTTGCATTTGGATCCCAACTTTCTAGCAACTACTTTTTCATTCTTACATAAAAGAGAAAATGAAGTATTGCAAGCATGGTAAATGGTAGAAGGTTTATTACATATTCTCCTAGGCACATGGTGCACAACATTACTTTTCTAGGCCAACCATGCACAAAAGTAGAGCTAGAGGCAAACATAGCATGTGAATCATTATAGTCAACATAACTCCTATTATAATGAGCATTTCTAGAAAATTTTCTATTATTATAAATGAAAGCATGATTCCTTTGAGTACTATTAGCCATAGGGGCCTTCCCTTTGTCCTTGTTGGGAATGGGAGCCCTTTGGCTTGTTAAGTTCTTGGCTTCCTTTCGAAAGCCAAGTCTATCCTTAATTGAGGGGTGTCTACCAACGGTGTAGGCATCTCTAGCAAATTTTAACTTATCAAAATCAACCTTGCAAGTCTTAAGTTGAGCATTAAGACTTGCCACCTCATCATTTAATTTGGTAATAGACGCAAGATGTTTATCACAAGCATCAATATCAAAATCCTTGCATCTATTACAAATTACAACATGTTCTACACATGAACTAGATTTATTAGCTACCTCTAGCTTAGCATTTAAATCATCATTCAAAATCTTTAAACTAGAGATTGATTCATGGCACACAGACAATTCAGAGGATAACATTTCATTTCTTTTAGTTTCTAAAGCCAGAGACTTCTGTACACTAACAAATTTGTCATGCTCTTCATACAAAATATCCTCTTGCTTCTCTAGCAATCTATCCTTTTCATTTAAAGCATCAATTAACTCATTGATTTTTATCTATCTTAGTTCTATCTAAACCCTTAAATAAATCAGTATAATCTACTTCATCATCACTAGAATCATCATCGCTTGAAGTAGTATACTTAGGGGTTTCTCGAACACTTACCTTCTTTTCCTTGGCCATGAGGCAAGTGTGGCATTCGTTGGGGAAGAGAGAAGACTTGTTGAAGGCCGAGGCTGCCAGTCCTTCATCGTCGGAGTCAGATGAAGAGCAGTCCGAGTCCCATTCTTTCCCAAGGTGTGCCTCGCCTTCGCCTTCTTGTTAACTTTATTCTTCTCCCTCTTTCCATGCTTTTCTTGTTCATGGTCATTTTCATTATCGGGGCATTATTCTATAAAATGACCAATCTTACCGCATTTGAAGCAGGAGCGCTTTCCCTTTGCTTTGTTTTTGTTGGGGGTGCTCCTTGCGTCCTTTTAGAGTGGTCTTGAAGCGCTTGATGATAAGCACCATTTCATCTTCGTTGAGGCTAGCGGCCTCCACTTGTGCCACCTTGCTTGGTAGCGTCTCCCTGCTGCTGGTTGCTTTGAGGGCAACGGTTTGAGGCTCGTGGACGGGTAGAGGGCCATTAAGAGCGTCGTCCACATATCGGGCCTCCTTCACCATCACGCGCCCGCTCACAAACTTCCCAAGAATCTCCTCGGGCGTCATCTTGGTGTACCTGGGATTCTCACAAATAAGGTTAACAAGATGGGGGTCAATTACCGTGAATGACCTTAGCATAAGTCGAATGACGTTGTGGTCCGTCCATCTTGTACTTCCATAGCTCCTAATCTTGTTGACCAGGGTCTTGAGCCTGTTGTATGTTTGTGTTGGCTCCTCTCCCCTGATCATCGCGAACCTTCCCAGCTCGCCTTCCACCAACTCCATTTTGGTGATCATGGTGGTGTCGTTTCCCTCATGCGATATCTTGAGGGTGTCCCATATTTGCTTGGCGTTGTCCAAGCCACTCACCTTGTTGTATTCATCCCTGCACAAAGATGCTAGCAAGACAGTGGTAGCTTGTGCATTCTTATGAATTTGCTCATTGATGAACACAGGGTTATCGGTACTGTCAAAATGCATTCCATTTTCAACTATCTCCCAAATACTAGGATGGAGAGAAAATAAGTGACTATGCATTTTGTGACTCCAAAAAGAGTAGTCCTCTCCATCAAAGTGTGGAGGTTTACCAAGAGAAATTGAAAGCAAATGAACATTGGAATTGAAAGGAATACGAGAATAATCAAATGAATAATTTGAATTAACCGGTTTCTTTTTAGACGAGTCATCGTCGTCGTCGTCTCTTGGTGAAGAAGAAGATTCATCGCTGTCGTAGTAGATGATCTTCTTGATGCGCCTCTTCTTCTCCCCGTACTTCTTCTTGTGACTCGAGCCAGAGTCAGTGGGCTTGTCATCTCTTGGCTCGTTGAAGATGGACTGCTTCTCGTTGTCGTTGACCACCATCCCCTTTCCCTTAGGATCCATCTCTTTGGGCGATTAGTCCCTTGTGGAAGAGAACGACTCCGATACCAATTGAGAGCACCTAGAGGGGGGTGAATAGGTGATCCTGTAAAAATCAAAAACTAATAGCCACAAAACTTGGTTATAAGTGTTAGAGCGGCTAAGTGGCTTGAAACGATCTCTTGCGAACACAAATAATCAAAGAGAGGAGTAACACAAGAGACACGCGATTTTATCCCATGGTTCGACCAAGTGAAACTTGCCTACTTCCACGTTGTAGCGTCCCAATGGACGAGGGTTGCACTCAACCCCTTTTAAGTGATCCAATGATCGACTTGAATACCACAGCTTTTCTTCCTTTTCTCTTTTCCCCGTTTGCGAGGAATCTCCACAAGTTGGAGTCTCTCGCCCTTACAACAAAGATCACAATGAAAGCACAAGAGTAAGGTTGGGAAGCAACACACACAAATCCGCAGCAACACACACGCACACAAGCCAAGACTTGAGCTCAAAATGAAGCACAACGAGTTCACAACTAGAACGGAGCTCAAATCACTAACACAATCGATCAAGTGCGCGGAGACAGAGTGTGGGAGACTTAGAATGCTTAGTGAATGCTTGGGTGACTCCTCCATGCGCCTAGGGGTCCTTTTTATAGCCCCAAGGCAGCTAGGAGCTGTTGGAGATCAACAAGGAAGGCCAAAGTTGCCTTCTGTTGGGTGGCACACCGGACAGTCCGGCGCGCCACCGGACAGTCACTGTAGCATGTCTGGTGCGGATCTCCTTTCTATTCTGGCGCAGACGACCGTTGCAGATTCATGGCAGTTGGCGCACCGGACAGTCCGGTGCCCCCTACCGACCGTTGGCACTGCCACGCGTCGCCCGCAGATTGCGAGGCCGACCGTTGGCTCACCGGACAGTCCGGTGCACCACAGGACAGTCCGGTGAATTTTAGCCGTACGCCGTTGATCCTTTTCCCGAGAGCGACGACTTCGCCGCGACGACTCACCGGACAGTCCGGTGCACCATCGGACAGTCCGATGAATTATAGCCGTACGCCACCATCTAGTCCCGAGAGCAGTCAGTTCACCTTGGACTTGCCTGGCGCACAGGACACTGTCCGGTGCACCACCGAACAGTCTGGTGTACCCAGACCGAGCAGGAGAGCCAACTCTTTTCTAATTCCTTTTCTCCTGTTTCTAGCACTTAGACAATATATGTTAGTACTCAAAACAATGTACTAAGTCTAGAAACGTACCTTGTTACATGATTTGCACTTCTTCAATCTTTGGCACATTCAGAACTTAGAGAATGTGTGTTGGGCACTTAATCACCAAAATATTAATGTGTGTTGGGCACTTAATCACCAAAATATTATAGAAATGGCCCAAGGGCACATTTCCCTTTCACTCTCACCCTCGATGTAGGGCGGATCTGCGACATCTCGTGAACCTCGACGAACAATTCCAAGCGCTCTGTTTTTCCAAGCGCCTGGAGAGACCACGAGAGACATCCTAGGGACTAGGCAAAGCTCCCTGACCCAACACCAGGCCCTCATCGATGGCATACACGTATAACGATGACGTCACAACTCTCTCTTTCTCCTACAAAAACGACGACATGGACGGGATTCTTGGCTCTCGGTTTCTAGGGCTTGCTTATCTACGGGTTGATGAAGCCACAAGCGATGGAGGTCGCATATAAATGCGCGTGGGGGTAGAATCCATGCGGCGCGCGCAGTTGTAACTAATCACCGAGGAATCCGCGGAGTTCGTTGAGGTCTGTTACGAGGTAGTAGGAGAATCCGACGTCTCGGGCCCACCCAACAGTGATTCATTTTGGCGGATGCACACAGGCGTGGGAGGGTGAGGCTGCACAGCGTGGCCCGCACATAGGGATGGCAATAGGTATGTGTATAGGTAAATAACCGCGGATAATTATCCATTGGATATGAGTATGGTGAAATTTGGTATCCGCGGGTACGATTATGGATATAATAAGGTATCCGTGGATAGTTTTTTCGCGGGTATGGATATCCAGTATCCATACCGTTACCTAATGGATATCTGACATGTGGGCCATCTGGATTTAATAAATTATCCTAAATTCTCATTTTTTAATTTTTATCCATGACATGTTGTTTGGTACTGAAATTATCATTTGATGCTGTCGGTGTTTTGGGTCCGACCGCACACCCGGGGTTGCCCCTCAAGGTGTTTTTAGGAGTAGGACGGTATCGACAACTGTAGCAAAATGGTTCGTGCCGATCGCACGAGGGACGGTGGACAAGGTTTACAGGTTCGGGCCGCTTAGTGACGCGTAACACCCTACGTCCTGATGAGTATGCTTGGTGGATATGATTACAAGAGGGCTCTCTGGATCGGGAATTCAGAGAGTTGGTGTGGGAGGCAGAGTAATGGGTCGATCGTTCTGAAGGGGTGCCCCCTGGGCCTTATATACTCGACCGTGGGGCGGTACACGTGGATAAGATAGCATCAAGTAGCTAAAAGATAGTGAACCTCTTGAGATTATCCCTACGTAACCCTCGCCGACTTATCCTCGCGCGGCTTCGTTGCATGGAGGCTCCAGCGCGGGAAAGTCGGATCTCTGTTGCAGTCACTCGCTCGACGCTGTGGGCCGTCCGGGTTTGCACCAATCCGGCCTCATGTCGTTCTGCTTTGCTGGTTGTTTCTCCCCAGGCCCACGAAAGAATGACCTTACGATTTATTGGGCCCTTGGGCCTTTCGTGAGGTCCTTTACTCTTTTAGTGGACCCGGGGGATATCTATCCCCCACAAGCCCCCGATCTTTGGGTTAATTTAGAGGTAATCAACCCGAAGATCCCAGGTCCAGCTTGCAGGTGATTTGAAGAAAGATGGCTTCCTGGTGTCCTCTCCTGCTTCGATCACTCGTTGACCAAAGCCTAGTTTCGTGCCCGTGCCTTAGAGATCGGCATTCCAATTTGTAGGATTCTGAACTTCATTGGGTGCACCGGAGGTGCACCCAATGGGTGTAGCCCCCGAGCTTCGAGTAGATTTTAGAAAATAATTTACTCGAAGGTCTTCAGTAGAGATTATTTCCATTTGTATTCCTTCATTTCGGTTGAGGATTAGCTTTTTAATCTTGTCCCATGCTTTAGAAATCGGCATTATCCTGGCTTGGAATGATAATCCATGGGGTGCACCGGAGGTGCACCCAATGGGTGTAGCCCCCGACCTTCAAGTGGATTTTTTGAGGATAATTCATTTGAAGGTCTTCTTTTTGTGTCCTTTTGCTGAAGATCGCTCTTTCTGCTTATAAAAAAGTTGGCATGATGTCATCCGTGCTATGTCATCAATATTATGCTTCAGAGGTCAGCATGTATTTTGTCTTTTGCAGCCGAGTTTGCAATCCTTCCATATCTTGCTAGGTAGTGTAATTTATTTGCTCTGCGACTGATTGGACATTTGATGGACGTTCTCTGTCTAGTCTTCAAGTCATGTCTGTCGACCATATTTTGCACTCTGCTGGCTATATTTGGTTTCTCTCTAACTCTTGTTGATATCTCATTTTTGTCTTGAGGCATTCACTGCATGCTCTGCACAGATGTGACCATTTTGAAAAATATACTGATAATTCCTGGGCGTCCCCCCCAATGGGTGTGGGCAAGGGACGGCTTGGTACGCTGAGTGTTTTAGCCGGCTGCTTCTGAGTTGTAATGTGATGGGACGGCGAGTGTAATCATACCCTTTACGCTGTTGACTGGAGTCCCAATGGGTGTAGTGCTGCCTGAAACGGCGTCAGCCGCCTGACGTGTCTCCGGACGGGTGGAAGTGCATATTGAATGCTTTGCGACTGTTCAGTGACCGCGGTTGGAGGTGAGCGGTTGCCTTTCTCTTCTATAAATAACGCTGTTGCCCTTCTGGTTTCTTCACATCTCTTCGCTGTTCTTTACTGCTTTCTTCTCTTCTCTCCCGCTTGCTTCCACCATGGGTAAAAGCAACAAGCGCAAGCGCGAGCCGACTCCTCCATCGGAGGATTTCGGTGACTCGGAATACTCGGAGGAGGAGTTCTCCTCCGAGTCCGAGGGGTCTCCGGCTCCCGTCTCTCCCCCGGCGTCGTCCGATGACTCGGACGACTCCCAGGGGATAGCCGCGGAAGTCTGGACGTACATCCGGGTCGTCGAGCGATCCGGGCTCGAGGGCTCGGATGAGTCGGAGTACTCCTCGGATGAGGAGGACTCGGACGGCGGCGACGAGGACGACGACGACGACGGCGACGACGGTGGCGACGGTGGCGACGGCGACGGCAGCGGCAGTGGCAGGGGCGGCGACAGCAGCAAGGGCAGCACCAAGGGCGGCAGCAGCAGGGGCAGCACCAAGGGCGGCGGCGGCGGCAGGGGCAGGGCCAGTGGCTAGATGCCACTGGTCTTTTTAGATATTAGTATAGTTTAGTATAGTTAGAATAATGTAGTAGTAATGTAGAGTAGTGTAGCGTAGTATAGTAGTAGTAGTAATGTAATGTAGAAATAGTAGGGAAGCATCAACTCGCAAAGAGTTGATTTGTAAACCTATTGTCTTCCCTTAATGAAAGAATGACGTTGGTTTCCTCTTGATGACTTGCTTTGCTTGATTATCAAACTGATTCTTTTGAGACAATAGACGAACAACTTGATCATCATACTGACGCTTCCAGAAGTAGCCGCCGAGTAATCTTGCAGTCTGTATCGACGTTTTAGAAGTAATGCCGAGCGACTGAACGCTATACCAGCGTCTTAGAGGCAATGCCGAGCAATTGAAGGTCGACGTCGGCATTTTAGAAGTAATGCCGAGCGATTGAACGTGAGACCGGCGTTTTAGAGGCAACGCCGAGTGATTGAAGGTCGCCGTCGGCATTTTAGAAGTAATGTCGAGTGGTTGAGCACAAGATCAGCGTTTTAGAGGCAACGCCGAGTGATTAAAGGTCGCCGTCGGCATTTTAGAAGTAATGCCGAGCGATTGAGCTCGAGATCAGCGTTTTAGAGGCAGCGCCGAGTGATTAAAGGTTACCGTCGGCATTTTAGAAGTAATGCCGAGCGATTGAGCTCGAGATCAGCGTTTTAGAGGCAGCGCCGAGTGATTAAAGGTTGCCGTCGGCATTTTAGAAGTAATGCCGAGCGATTGAGCTCGAGATCAGCGTTTTAGAGGCAACGCCGAGTGATTAAAGGTCGCCGTCGGCATTTTAGAAATAATGCCGAGCGATTGAGCTTGAGATCAGCGTTTTAGAGGCAACGCCGAGTGATTAAAGGTCGCCATCGGCATTTTAGAAGTAATGCCGAGCGATTGAGCTCGAGATCAGCGTTTTAGAGGCAACGCCGAGTGACTGGGTGGTGACGTCGGCACTTTAGAGGCACTGCCGAGTTATTTTGAGGATAACAACCGAGTGATGAGGTGGCCCATCAGTTTTTTTGGAAATAACTGCTGAATGACCACGTGGCATGCTGGGATTTTGGAAATAACCGCTGGGTGATGACTGGGCACTTTTTGAAACGGTATTTGGCTCGAGAATATCCCATAAGAGCTGCGCTTTTAGCCGCCTTTGCTTTCCGCGCCCTAGTTCTTGCATTCCCGCTTCCGAACCCTCTCTGCTGCTCGCCTCCAGTCTGCTCACTGGTAGAATCGAGATGGCTCCCAAGAGGAAAATCGCGGGCTCGTCCGCTGTGGTGATTCCTCCAATCGATCCCAACAACCAGTTGCCTTTTGCAGGTAACCACATGTCTATCATTTCCGAAGCTGAACTCGTCCACCTCGTGTCCATCGGGGTTCTTCCTCCACGGGAACTCTGTTCTTGGCGGATTTGCCACGGGACTACTGTCCCGACAGAAGATACTCACGAGTCTGTAATTTACGCTCCTTTTCTTCTCCGCGGCCTTGGCCTTCCCATCTCTCCCTTTTTCCGTGGTCTCCTTGATTTCTACCACATTAACCTGACCCACCTGAACCCTAACTCGATTCTGCAAATCTCCATCTTCGTTCACTTATGCGAAGCCTTTCTTGGCGTGCTGCCACACTTCGGTTTATGGAAATATCTGTATCATTGTCGCCCTGGGATGGCCGGGGGACAACATCAGTTGGTCGGAGGTGCCAGTTTAGAGATGCGCCGGGGACGGAAGACTGAATATCTTGAGATTCCCCTTAAAGACAACATTAAGGGATGGCGTCTGGAGTGGTTTATAGTTGATAATTATGGAAATTCTCTCCCCCCCGGTCGGGAAGACAGCCAGACGTTCGCACCCCAAGCTGGACCGAGTCTCCCACAGACGAGGAGGTAGCTGAAGCCAGTGTGTTGCTAGCTGAAGTTGGACTGTTGAAAGAGAGAGGTTTAACTGCTGAAGCTGTAGTTGCTGACTTCGTTTTTAAAAACATTCAGCCACTGAAAGATAGGGTCCACCCGGCTTATCTGTATCAAGGGCTAGCCGACTCAACTCAGGTTATCAATAAGAGAATCCCTTCTGCAGATTTGGTGAGCCGACTGGAAATGATTCTCAGGGGTAAAGTGTCCAATGTTGGTGCTCCGGTGGCATACTCGGCCTGGAATTTGCCTCCTGCCAAAGTCTTCACTCTTTTCGTGTCAAATCCACCTGCGACTGATGGCAATTTGGGCCTTAGAACGCGGCCCTCTAATGAAGAAGTCAGTGCTTTGGTTGCCTCACTTGGTAAAATTCCTGATGACGAACGACAAGTTCATTTTGAGGTGCCTTTGGATCCTAATGATGCAGAAATAAGTGCCATGCTTGATATACTGGCTGAAGATTCTTCTGATGCTACTCCTGCTGGGACATTGGCGGTGGCGCTTCTCCCAGAGGTTGGTACAACCTTGGATGTTCAGAGACCTGTCCGTGTTCGTCCGAGGCGTCCTTGCCGAACCAATCAAACTGATCTTTCTGTTGATGAGCAGAAAAAGAAAAAGAGACGTCTTCGACAAGTATCTAGTTTGGATCAGGGCGCTGGTCCCTCGGTTCCTGTTGCTAAGGAGGTTCCTGTGCCTGAATTTACTGATGCTGATCCCAATGGGTGTGGTATGTCTGTTGCTGATCCCAATGGGGGTGTTGCCTGTGTTGCTGAAGAAGACGACAGAGAGGAAGAGAATGAGGTCCCTCTGACTCGGAAGAACAGTCGGCAATTCCTAGCCAGTGGTGAAAGTAGTGGAGTTCCCTCTCCTGCTTTATCTGCCCTCGTTGGTCTGCAAGAACTGTCCCTGGCCGACTTTGATCAAACTCTTGAGGATATGGTCCCAGAGGATTTGTTATCAGAGCCAGTGGATGATGATGCGACGGAAGCTTGCGGTGCTGTGCCTGATGCTGGGTTGAGGTCATCCCGTGCCTCGTCGACCTTAGAGCGCGATCTCGAGGGTCGGGATGCTAGCTTGGATTGTCCTGATTCCATGGAAGTAGCCGAAGGCCCGTCAACCTTAGAGGTGGTTACTGCGGAGAGTTTGGACCTCAAGAATGGTGCCGACACATGCCCAGCCCCCAAGGGTGTCGTCGGGGATGACTTAGCTCGGGTGAAGAGTGCAAGCCACTGCCCAGCCCCCGAGGGTGCTGCCGGGGATGATCCGGCTCAAGTGGGCAGTGCCAACTATGACCCAGCCCCCGAGGGTGCCCAAACAGGGTCTCCTTCCGGAACTTCCATGGATGTTCACGCGGGGTCACCTCCACACTCTGGCTGCATGGTGGTGGCCCAAACTTTGGACCAGGGCGTCGCTTTAGAGGGCGGCGTCCCCACTGATCGGGCGTCCGGCTCTGTTGAAGGCGCTGAACTGATTCCCACTGTTCCATTGCAAACTGCTTCGGGTGGTGACCTTGCGCCTGGTTATCAGCTGATTTCTCCTGATTTGGGGATCCCTTCGTTCTTTTCCAACCTCCAGGTACTGTGCTGTTTTTTAGCTTGATTTTTACACTACATGAACTTTTGTCATTATGCTCATCCGTTCTTCTCATCAGGTTTTGGTGGATGGGATGGCCAGCCAGCTGAGATCGCAGGGTGCTTCTGTCCCAGAAGTGGCTTCGTCTCTTTCGTGTTGGAATCCAGTGTCACTTCATCGTCGTGTATCCGAGTTGGAGGCAACTAACGCTGGTTAGTGCCCTTTTTCTTTTCTTCGCGTTTGTCGTGTACTGTTTTACCTTCTGATCTCGTTTTGTTTGGTTTCCTCTTGCTAGGAATGACTCGGCAGATTGCAATTCTTGAAGAAAAACATTCTCGAGATCAGGCTGAATTGGCCCAGCGATGCACTGATTTTGAGGAGAAGTACTCTCAAAGTCAGATTGAGCTGAGTCAGGTCTCCGCTGCCTTAGATGATGCCAATGCATTGAGTTCTTCTCTACATGCTCAACTCGACTCTGAAAAGGTGATGTACAAAACTGTGCTTTGCCTTGCTGTGCTCCTATTACTTGCTTGGTTTTTTGAAGGAACTGACTTGTGCTTGCAGGAAGAAAAACGTATCCTTGCTGCTTCTCGTGACAATCTTGACAGGTTGTATCGAGATTCTAGCAATTCGCTGACTATCTTGGAGAGAAGTCATCGCTTCACCATGGAAGAATTAGACCTTCAACGTCGTAAGCTGCAGGAATCCATGGAGGAGGTAACCCGGCTTAAGCAGTTGATATCAGCGAAGGATGCTACTATCAAAGGGCTCCGGGTTTCCAAAAAATCTATTGCCCAGGAGTTAGAGAGTGCTCGACTGGTTGTTAAAACTGCTGAAGAAACTTCTGTTACTCTCAAGGCCCAACGCGACAAAGCCCTGGACAAGGCTATTCGAGCGGGACGAATCTTGATGAGGAGACCCGGCGTGGTTGTTCCCGAAGATATAAGGGCTGACGTGAACACCGCTCCTGATTCCTCGAGTCGCCCTTCCTCGTCGGTTGCTCCTGGGAAAGATGTTGCAAAATAGAAAAAACATTTTGCGTGCTCCAAGTGCGCGGTTTGCATGATCGAGTGTTTGTTAGAGGACACCAGTTTACCGTTCGAATGACATAATTACTCTTTCATTGTATCAGAATTTATTAGTTAATGAGTTAGTAGTAATGACGCATGATGATTATGAGATTTGTTTGCGGGATATGGAAGTCATCCCCTGAATTATATAGGCGCGAGCATGTTGTACCGGTCTTAAGTTGTCGCCAACTTAAGTCGATCGCTGCGTTCGTAGGGCATAGTGGTCACCCTAAATTAAGTGAGCGTGAGCGTGCTGCACCGTCTTAAGTCGTAGCCGACTTAAGTCGATTGCTCCGTTAGCAGGGCATAGTGGTCACCCTGAGTTAAGTAAGCGCGAGCATGTTGCACCGCCTTAAGTCGTTGCCGACTTAAGTCGATTGCTCCGTTAGCAGGGCGTAGTGGTCACCCTGAGTTAAGTAAGCGCGAGCATGTTGCACCGCCTTAAGTCGTTGCTGACTTGAGTCGATTGCTCCGTTAGCAGGGCATAGTGGTCACCCTGAGTTAAGTAAGCGCGAGCATGTTGCACCGCCTTAAGTCGTTGCCGACTTAAGTCGATTGCTCCGTTAGCAGGGTATAGTGGTCACCCTGAGTTAAGTAAGCGCGAGCATGCTGCACCGCCTTAAGTCGTTGCCGACTTAAGTCGATTGCTCCGTTAGCAGGGCATAGTGGTCACCCTGAGTTAAGTGAGAATGCAAGTCAATCGTAAATAAATCGAGTATCCTTGAGACCTCTTCTTTATTGATGACATATTTCCACTTTACAGAATACATTATCATCATCCCAGCAGTTTTGAGGTACAACTAGGGATAAAACTTTCTGAGGTGTTCTATGTTCCAGGAGTTCCCAACTTCTGTGCCATCCATCTGAGTGAGGCGATATGATCCGGGCCGAGTGACTTCTGCTACCACGAAGGGTCCTTCCCATAAGGATGATAACTTGTGTCGTCCTTCTCCCGTTAGAATTCGGCGAAGGACGAGCTCCCCTACTGAGAAGGATTGTTGTCGCACAGCCTTATCGTGATAGCGCCTTAAAGTTTGCTGGTACCTTGCTGATTGGATTACTGCGTTTAACCGTTCTTCCTCGAGTACGTCTATGTCCTCCAGCCTGGTGGTCTCAGCTTCTGCTATGTTTTCAAAGATCAGCCTTGGTGCTCCAAACTTGAGATCAGCAGGCAGCACTGCCTCCGACCCATAGACCATGAAGAAAGGAGTGTTTCCATGCAAAGCTCGGCTGGGTTGGGTTCTTAGGCTCCAAACAACATAGGGTAATTCCCTTATCCACTTTCCTGCGAATTTTTCATTCTTATCGAAAATCTTTTTCCTGAGTGCATCCAATATCATCCCGTTGGCTCGCTCAACTTGTCCGTTGGCTCTTGGATGGGCTACAGATGCATACTTGATCTGAATGCTCTTTCGCTCGCAGAAGTCAAAGAATTCTGAACTCGTGAAGTTGGATCCTAAATCAGTTATGATGCTGTTTGGTATCCCGAATCTGAATATTATGTCTTGTATGAATTCCACGGCCTTAGCAGAGGTTAAGGAGGCAATGGGCTTGAATTCTATCCATTTAGTGAACTTGTCAATTGCTACCAATACATGAGTGTATCCCCCTTGAGCTTTCTTGAAAGGTCCAATCATATCCAGTCCCCAGCATGCGAAAGGCCAAGTTATTGGTATGGTCTGCAGTTGCTGCGCTGGCATGTGTTGTTGCTTTGACAAGTATTGGCAGGCCTCGCACCTTCGAACTAACTCGGCTGCATCGTTCTTTGCTGTTGGCCAATAGAATCCTGACCTGAAGACCTTCCCGACCAGTGTTCTGGAGGCTGCATGTATTCCACATTGTCCAGCATGGACTTCTTCCAGGAGTTGCCTTCCAGTGGATGGGAGAATGCATTTCATGAAGACGCCTGATGCACCCCTTCTGTATAATGTCTCTCCAATAAGTGTATAATGAGCCGACTGTCTTGCAATGCACTCTACCGAATTCTTGTCGTCTGGTTCTTCTTCATTCTTTATATACTTAATGATCGGCCTTCTCCAGTCATCAGGATCTGACTCGGGTTGATCTATGATGTTGCACTCTTCTATTTGATCCATTGAGATACTCGGCTGCAGAATTTCTTGCACGAAAACCCCGGGTGGGACCTGAGTTCGACTAGACCCTAGCTTGGACAGTACATCGGCTGCCGTGTTCCGATCTCTTTCTATATGATGAAATTCTAGACCCTCGAATTTATCTTCCAGCTTTCGGACGGCAGTGCAGTATTTTCCCATCGAATCGTTTGAGCAATCCCACTCCTTATTTATCTGGCTGATGACTACCAGAGAATCTCCGTATACCATTAATCTTTTGACGCCCAACGATATGGCAATGTTCAATCCATGGATCAAAGCTTCATACTCGGCTGCATTGTTGGAGGCCGGGAATAGCAACTGAAGGGCGTACTTGAGGTGTTCGCCTCCAGGTGCAGTGAAGAGAATCCCCGCTCCTGCTCCCTGCAGCTTTAGTGAGCCATCAAAATACATTCGTCATACTTCTGCAGTCTCCGGGTTGTCTGGTACTTGTTGTTCAGTCCACTCCGATACGAAATCAACCAGTGCTTGAGTTTTGATGGCAGTGCGAGGCCGGAACTCGATGTCATGAGATCCCAGCTCACAAGCCCACTTGGCTATTCGACCGATGGCTTCCTTGTTGTGAAGAATATCCCCTATTGGAAAACTTGTGACTATTATGACTTTGTGATCGTCAAAGTAGTGACGCAGCTTGCGGGCAGTTAGAAGTACTGCATACAATAGCTTCTGAACTTGAGGGTACTTTTTCTTTGAGGGGCCTAGGACTTCACTAATGAAGTAGACAGGATGTTGTATTGGATAGGCATGTCCTTCTTCTACTCGCTCGACTACTAACGCGGTGCTTACCACGTGAGTCGTGCAAGAGATATATAGCAACAAATCTTCAGCTGGTTGAGTTGTCGTGGCTCGCCGAGGTGGTTTCAGTACTGGTGGTGTTGTCAAGAATTTCTTCAGAGCATCTAGAGCTTCTTGCGCTTCTGAAGTCCATTGAAACTTATCCACCTTTTTGAGTAATTTGTAAAATGGCAGACCTTTTTCTCCCAGCCTGGATATAAATCTGCTTAGAGCTGCCATACATCCAGTAAGCCGTTGAACTTTTTTCTGCGATCGAGGTGCTTCCATCTTCATGATAGCTTCAATCTTATCTGGATTAGCTTCGATTCCCCGGTGGCTGACAATAAACCCGAGCAACTTTCCGGCTGGTACTCCGAAAACACATTTCTCGGGATTAAGCTTCCATCTATACCGCCTCAAGCTGTTGAAAACCAGTTGCAAGTCTTCGATGAAGTCTTTTGAGTCCTGTGTTTTGATCACCACATCATCCACATAGGCCTCCACACGCTTGCCCCAGTGATCGGCTAAGCATGTTTGAATGGCTCTCTGGTAAGTCGCTCCAGCGTTTTTGAGGCCAAACGGCATGGAGGTATAACAGAAAGCGCCGAACGGAGTAATGAATGCCGTTTTTTCTTCATCTTCTTTTGCCAGACTAATCTGATGGTATCCAGAATAGCAATCCAGGAAAGATAGCATATAACATCCAGCGGTGGAGTCCACCACCTGATCTATCCTCGGGAGCCCAAAAGGGTCCTTCGGACAGTGTTTGTTGAGATCAGTATAATCAACACACATGCGCCAATCCACTTTATTCTTTTTGAGTACAAGAACAGGATTGGCTAACCACTCGGGATGTAATACTTCTCTAATGAATCCAGCCGCGACCAAGCGAGCTAACTCGGCGCGAATGGCCTCTCTCTTATCAGGCGTGAAACGACGTAGTTTTTGCCGAATCGGCCTTGCCTGGGGAAAAACCTTCAGTTTGTGCTCGGCCAGTTCTCTTGGGACTCCCGGCATATCCGCAGGTTGCCATGCGAATACATCTCGGTTATCTTGCAGAAACCGGACGAGCGCGCTTTCCTATTTGTCATCCAAACTGGAGCTGATGATGGCCGTCTTGCGCTCATCAGCGAACCCCAGGTTGATTCTCTTGGTTCCTTCAGTCGGCCGCATAGAGGTCGCGGTCTGAGCTTCATTTGTCGATATTGCGAGGTCCTCCCCAGGCTTAGAGTTCGCCAAAGTAGAGGGAGCCGTCGACGGCTTAGCGGTGAGGGCTGCTTGAATAGCCACCCGGAAACACTCTGCGGCGCCTTGGAAGTCGGCACGCACAGTTATGATCCCTTGCGGTCCTGGCATCTTCAGTATCATGTAGGTGTAATGCGGAATGGCCATGAACTTGGCCAATCCCGGCCTCCCGATGATGGTGTTGTACCCGCAGTCGAAGTTCGCCACTTCAAACCTCAGGAACTCGGTTCTGTAGTTCTCCGGAGTTCCGAAGGTGACTGGCATGTAGATGTGGCCCAGCGGGTATTCCCCTTCCGTCGGCACGATGCCGAAGAAAGGAGTGTCCGACTCGTGGAGCTCTTTGAGGTGAACTCCCAAGCCTTGGAGTGTCCGGGGGAAGGTGACGTTGATGCTGCTCCCCCCGTCCACTAACACCTTCTTCACCCGGCTCTCTCGGATCACCGGATCGACGAGAAGCGGATATTTGCCCGGGTGGTCGAAGTTGAGCCATTGATCTGCCCGAGTGAAGGTGATCGGGTGCTCCGACCACCGGTATGGGGCGGGAGGGCCGATGGTCGCCACCAGTATCTGGCGATCATTGAGCTTTTGCTGTCTTCTGCTCTCCTGCGATCCGTGTCCGCCGAAGATGACGTTGACCTCCCTGTCAACGCGTGGAAAAGCCCCTCCTCCTCCCCCCTCCTCCTGCCAATGGGGTTGTTGTGGCTCATCTGGTCCTCCCCTCGGCGGAGGAGGAGGTAAAGGTTGGAAGGGTCGGCCGTGTCCGACGGAGTGCTTGAAGTCTCGGCAGTTACGAAGAGTGTGGCGCATGTCCTTGTGGTACGGGCACTGGGCGTCGAGGATGTCGTCCAACGTACGTTCGCCTCCACGAGGTCCTCCTCGAGCGCGAGAGGCAGGTGGTCCGGCAGCGTGCACTTCTTCGCGAGGCCTCTTCTCCCATCGCTTGTTGGGTTGTTGATTTGTGTCGCGTCGTGGTGCTGCTGGTGTGGGTTTTGCTCCTCCGATGAGGTCCTGGGCTCGCTCGTCGGCGGTGATGTAGAGGTCGGCTTCCCGGAACAGCTCCTCGGAGGTAGTCGGCGCCTTCTGTAGTATGGCTCGGACGAAAGCCGAATCATTGGATCCTCGGTAGAAGTCCTCGATCACGGCCGCCTCCGTGACCTCAGGGATACGATTTCTCATGGTTTGAAACCTCTTGAGGTACGACCGGAGAGTCTCGTCCCCCCGGCGCTTGATAGATTTGAGGTCCCACGGTTGCGCCGGCTTGTCGGAGAGGGACTGGAAGTTGGCGGTGAAGCGTCGACTGAAGTCGCCCCAGACGTCGATGCAGTGTCGGGGTAGATGTCGCAGCCATTGCAGTGCGTCTTGCCCAAGGACAATGGGTAAGTACGCGATCATCACGTCTTCGGACGCCCCGGCAGCTCGAGCGGCGGTGGTGTAGACAGCTAGCCAACCCCATGGATCCTGCTTAGGTTCATATTTGTCAACATTGGATACCTTGAAGTTGGGAGGCCATTGGATGGCCCTAAGGCGTGGAGTGAGGGCGGACACTCCGCACGTGTCCTCCTGTCGTCGGGGACGATGTCTGTCCCGGGGAGGGGAGTTGTGATTGTGATTCCTCGACCGTCCCCGGGTGGTTCCGCCAGTTGAAGCCATTACCGACTCAGTCCTGGTAGCTTGGCTCTGAGTCGGGATGCCATGATCCCTGTCATACTCCTCTCGACGACGAATCTTGTTCTCATGCCGCCGTTCGCGCGAAGCATTGATGGAGCTCCGCGCGTCTCGGCGACTGTTGATGGCGTGTCGTAGATCGTTCGGCGGGTGAGCAAGCGGTAGAAGGTGGTTAGCCGCCTGGGTAAACAGTCGTCGGTAGCCATCGGCGTCAGGAGTCCGAGGAAGTACCTCAGCTATCCGAGCCAGTACCCCTCCGACTTCGCTTGGCGTGTTCATGGCTCGGGCGAAGTCGGGGTTCAGGTTGCGCCCGAAGAATGGATTCTCTCGACGCTGCCTTTCATCCTGCTCAGCCTGTTCCTGAGCTCGTCGGCGATCACGTCGTCGGGAGTTCCTTCGTTCTCTGAAGACGCGTTCTTCCGGAGTTTCTCCTACCTCCGAGACCTCGTCTCGCGAGACAGGTTGTTCCGGATTCCGCTCTCCGGCTGCGTGATGTCGTCGAACGTTCCTGCGCCGGTTCCTCCGTGGACGGGACTCTCGTTGAGGTGGTTCCTCCCCGGGTACAGTCGGCTCGTCGTCGGAGATGATGGGCGACTCCGCTCTTCCGATGAAGAGAACGTCGGGGTAGAACGGTGCTGCCGTCGTGGTGATCTTCTTTCGGAAAGCCGGAGGTTGCGCTTCTCCGGTATTTTCGGAGTTCGTTGGGGGAGATTCCTTTTCCGGCGGATCCGCGATATGGTGCAGAATTCCTTCTTCGTCCGCTACGAATGAGATTGTTCCGAAGCAGAACACAGATCCGGGACGTAGGGTGATCTTGCTGTAGAAGGAGATGGCCATTGAGCTAGCTTGGATTGTCGACACACCCCCTACCTGGCGCGCCAGCTGTCGGTGTTTTGGGTCCGACCGCACACCCGGGGTTGCCCCTCAAGGTGTTTTTAGGAGTAGGACGGTATCGACAACTGTAGCAAAATGGTTCGTGCCGATCGCACGAGGGACGGTGGACAAGGTTTACAGGTTCGGGCCGCTTAGTGACGCGTAACACCCTACGTCCTGATGAGTATGCTTGGTGGATATGATTACAAGAGGGCTCTCTGGATCGGGAATTCAGAGAGTTGGTGTGGGAGGCAGAGTAATGGGTCGATCGTTCTGAAGGGGTGCCCCCTGGGACTTATATACTCGACCGTGGGGCGGTACACGTGGATAAGATAGCATCAAGTAGCTAAAAGATAGTGAACCTCTTGAGATTATCCCTACGTAACCCTCGCCGACTTATCCTCGCGCGGCTTCGTTGCATGGAGGCTCCAGCGCGGGAAAGTCGGATCTCTGTTGCAGTCACTCGCTCGACGCTGTGGGCCGTCCGGGTTTGCACCAATCCGGCCTCATGTCGTTCTGCTTTGCTGGTTGTTTCTCCCCAGGCCCACGAAAGAATGACCTTACGATTTATTAGGCCCTTGGGCCTTTCGTGAGGTCCTTTACTCTTTTAGTGGACCCGGGGGATATCTATCCCCCACAGATGCTGCTGGAATGATAATTGTTTTTGAAATGTGATAAAATTGTTGTTTGATGTTGAATGCTAAAATTGTAGTGGGCGGGGTGGGTAACGGGTATCCACCGGATAGCGGATACCCAGCGGGTATGGATATGGGTAGAGATTCATACCCACGAACATTTGCGGGTACGGGTATTGGTTGAGTTTTGCCTCACGGGTATGGATTCACAAATATATATCCGCATACTACCCACCCGATTATCATCCCTACCCGCACACCAGCTAGTAGAGGGGGCACGAGCATGGCTACGCGGTTCGGTGGTCGTCTGCTGGGGCCCGCGTGTCAGCACACGTGACCGGCATGGCTGGCAGGGGAAGGCTTGGGCCTTGGGTGATTCTGGCCTAAACATAGGTGGGGTTTCTCCTTTCTCCTTTTTTTTCTGTTTCTTTTCTAATTGCAGTTTTAGTTTTCAAATTAGACTTTAAATTTCCACTCAATATTAAATGCACAAACAAAAGAACTCAACATGATTGCAAAGTATTTTATATTAATTATTTTATCTATTTATCTAGACCAAATATTTTAAACATGCAACACACACAAACCTTTTCATTTTAAGCAAATAAATTTTTAATGTATAATTCAGTTAAGAGCGCTTTTAAATATTCAATACTTATCACTTATTTACTTTAAGAAACATAATTTCTACTAGTCTCTATTTAAGATATACTTTAGCTCAAATCTTTTAAAAGAGTGTTTCTACTTATATAATTCATAAGAAGAACAAATCAATAGAGTATCTTTCTATTATTTATTTTTCTAAGTTTCAAATTAGATTCTACTTTCAAATTTTAGATCTATTTTGAACTATGTTTAACATTACCTAATTAGTAGTTATTACCATTTTTAGAAAGGGATACTTTCAATGCATAACCCTCCATTAGATGATTCTTTAATTTGATTCTTTTTTGGAAAGATTTTACTAAGCCCAAAATCAAGATTTTGGGGTATTACATAAAGTACAATTGAGATATGCATCACGAAAACTAGATTTTATCTTTATAAATTATGCAATTTTATTTTTTAAGTAATGTAATTTTTTTATGAATTGTGTAATTTTAATATAATTTTAAATTATTTTTATGAAATATTTAATTTTTATTTTCCGTGTTTATGTGTTCGATGAACTTTTTTCTAATAAAACGTCGTGTCTTAGACTTTCAATTTAAATAAGAGTTTGTAAAAAAAGTTGACGGTAAAGACACTACACTAGAGCATTACCTTAGATAGAAACTGACGATAATCGATAATTCGATAGCGTGGTCGACAGCATGGTCGATAGATGACATACCGATCGATAGCTGAAACAATTATATAGTACTAACTCTGTCCAATTTATAATTTATTTGATTTTTTTACCATGTTTGACTGAATCATCTTGTTCATTTTTTAGAAAAAATAAAAATATAAAATCATACTTTAATATATTATATGCTAGACAATACTATAATAAAAATAATAATAATTATGAAATTTTTGAATAAGACGAACTAATCATACTTGGATTAAAAAAGTCGAATTATAAATTGGAACATAGCGAATATTTAAGAATTAGATTCCTGCTTGTGGACACTTTTCAACAGGTGCCAAACCAATATCAATTTTTCAATGATTGTTTAGGTCAGATGGTGACTCATTAAGTTTGACTAGTACAATATCAGTGTATCTTGACGACACAAAATCATATTTAATGCATATAAAAATAAAAATAAATTTAATATCAAAGTGAACATATCGTCCATATATCAGATATTAAACTGATAAGAATAAATATTACACTTTACCTTAGCTAAAAGAACGAGAAAGATATAAGTTGAAAAGGAGCACGACCTTCTTTTTTATAGCTCGCTTGATCGCTCGTTCTGCTTTAGTTAGCAAGTGGTAGTATGTGAGAGCACTGCGTGTGGCTTCTATCGTAGTGGGCTTGAATGGTTTCTCACGTCCCATTTATGGTGTAACAGTCTATCTGTAGTGTAATGGTCCCTATTGGTAGGAGAGAAGTGGAGGAGATGAACAGACCTACGCGCTTCGCACGTGTCACACAAAACTGATGCTTTAAAGTAGTAGAGATTGAGACTGACGAGTTAGACGAGTGGACGGATGTGATGAGACTGTTGAGTTCTACTCCCTCTATCGCTAAGGTCGACTCCAATGGCTCTTCCTAAACCTCCCTCAATTGTACACAAGGGGAGCTTTAGGGTTTGTTCAATTATTTTCAATCCATATGGATTGGAGGGGATTGATATGGATTGGAAGAGATTTTGACTCACTAGGGATTAAAACCTTCTCAGTCCCCCTCAATCCATATAGATTGGGGTAGAGCCGAACATGGCCTTAGAGGGATTGAGAAGGATTGGAGGGGATTAAATCCCCTTCTATACAATTTTGTATAGGAGGGGATTTAATCTCCTCCAATCAAATTGTATAGGAGGGGATTTAATCCTCTCAATCCACCTCAAACCGAACAAACTCTTAAAGCTGATTTGGTGACCCGAGATCCCGGGAGGATTGGAGAGGATTGAGGGGAAAATTAGTTTATTTCCCCCTCAATCTCTTACAATCCTCCCGTGATCCTCTCGTCACCAAATCAACCCTTATGAGGATTTTGTCTCCAACAACTATAGGAAGACATAAATCTCCCTATATATAGTGTGTTCCATATACGTAAAGTAACATATTTTTAGTTCTAATTAAGTCTCGTGACATGATAACAATAATATGTATTGTGGTACTATAAACATTTTGCGATTTTTAAATTTCATAAAAATGATAAATACATGTTAATTAACTGAGTTCTGATGTATTGGAGAAGCTATATATAGGGAGAATTATGTATTTGATAAATTATGTGAAAATGATAAATTATGTTTTTTTTGCATATTTCTCTCTCCATGCAGGGTGATGTGACCGTTGGACAGATATTTGAATGGTTCAGATATTTAGTTAACTTCCATAAACAAAAGATATAATTTGGATGATGCGCATCTTCCGTGAAACATGAATTGGAGGCTTTTACATCTACATGTTCCTGCAGAAAACATCTCAGGATACTGTTATGGAACCATGAAAGTGACTCCAACTTCTAACATTCAAATTCTGCTGTCATCTCTATTGCAAAGGACCGTAAAGGCCTTCACTACTTAATAACATTTATAATACCTGCTGTTTCATCAATAGAGTTGGTGAAAACATGTGACACTATCCCCTAAAAACACTAAAATGCATAGTGATTTCTAGAGAGAGACGGTCCATCTTCGGTGCATGTGCAGTGGTGGTATGGTCAATGAGATCTGTAACCTTGTAACTAAAAATTTACAATTCTCAAACTACCTCAAGTTTTATACTAATACCTAAGATTATTTTGAGGATCAAGCTTAGTTTTGCACTAATGGATAATGGGGCTTCTGTTCAACAACATTTGTTCCGATTGTTTTAAAATCCATACTGATACTAGATTTATTACCGGTTTAAAATATCTAGCCCATGTAGATAATATTAGTACCGGTTGAAGCAAACAACATGTACTAATATTAAGTTATTTAGTACTGCTGGAAGGTTTGTCCCTCCTTTGTGAGCAGTCAACGGTTCAAGATATTTAGTACCGGTTCAAGACTATTTTTGATAGAATCAGTACTAAATATGTTTTTCATTCTCGCCAAATTAATTAGATTTTCCGTCAAAATCAGTTTAGTACTGGTTCTTCTAAATAACCAGTAAGTCAAAGATTTAGTACGGGTTCTTTGCTAGAGGTGTCCCCTATAAGTACAACAATTCTCCAAACCTTTCTCATTCATGAGCACTGAGTGTGTCACTCTGAGTGTGTCACTAAATGTTTTGAGTATGCGTGTCGAGTGTGATGCACGTCCTCCGGTATATATTTTACACACTTTAATTAGCATGTTAGATTTTGAAATATAAAATTTAGAATTCTTAAACTACCTGAGATGGTAACATGATCTCGATAAATGTTGAGTTCTCAATATGATCTATGATTTTGTAGCGGACAAGATTTTTATTTTAAACCATTATTCATAGTCTAAATATGTATTTTTTTATTCTCGTATTTTAAAATTTGCAAAAGACTTTGGATATTGACATAATAGATACCAAAATTGTAGTGGTCTACATGATATACAACTTTGGAATTGATATGTCTTTTATTAAAGTTATCTAGAGAGTAAAGTATTCCTTTTAAGTTCTCAGATTTTATATTTGGCACGAGTGACCAAGGATTATGTTAATGCGCCATCTAAATGGTTGGCACGAGTGATCAATGAGTGTTTTACACGTACGTATGGGCGGCATACTACTCTACGGATTGAGTAAATCTTAAAAAAAAATTAATAGCTTTTGTAAATCTATGTGCATCATGGTTATGCAGAGGCTAGAATTGTTTTTATGGCTTTTGTATCATCATGATGCAATAATCTTGAAACTAATAAAACTTACTTTATCAAAAAATTCTTTTTTGGTGGTCTTAATGCTTCTGTGTACTGAGCAATGGATGGAGCATGCAATTCATCCACATGCACGACCAACTTATCATTCCAAATGCATCATGGCTAGTAGCTTGCTAGTAGCCATTAGAACAGGTTTAATTTTCACCACTTCTCTTAACATTGCCTGCCTGATGCTAGCCTTGTAAAAAATTTTTTGACGCTGTTGTTTGTGGAAATCAGGTGGAGGTTGCGACCTTGTTATATTGTGATACACCAGTTTGTTTGTGTTCCTCTCACCCATATATCATTACGCATGTTGTACCATTTAATCGATGATTGCACACCGAAACACATGATTGTGGTAGATTTTAAAGGACCTATTGGTACTATTGACGAGGAAAACTTATGGATGTGTGGATATAACTGTCATGCACGTGTTTTTGTTAAAGGATGACCCTTATAAAAGGCAAATATGATCTTCCCATATGTATCTATTGGCATCCACATGTTTCATATGTTGTGCCACCATTTCTTCTGCCTTGTTTAGCTAGACTCACAACAACGAAGATGAGATAGAGATATGTAAATGCATAATAACAAATAAATCACATGCAATAGATGGCGTCAGGAACTGCATCTCCTCAGATGAATAGTGTCGCTCTACTTTCACCTCCAATAGTTGTTGGTGTTTTGGCCGCCAAAATTGGGATCAACGGTGTGTGCACACGGCATTCTGTGGTCGTGCTGAAACACAATTTCTGAGGATGATGCATTGGTGTCAATACGCAAGCTTCTTGAAATCATACAGGAACAAGATGTACATTAGGGTAAATGCCCCTAGTATTATGTTTACTACTACAAAATGGTCACAAGGACACAAGCTTTTAGAACATAATTAGATCATTATAATATCAATTATGCATAGTATTATTATAATCCTAGTATTTAGATCTCTTAATTTTGGTGATTGATTATGGTTGTTTAACATGAGAAATGTCTTCTGTAGTACCAGATCTCCTGTGGATGACATGATACTAGAATCATGTTAGGTTAATGTACACTTATAAAGTTGTCTTTGGTGGATCGTGCAAAATAGGAGACACCGAACTATAGATGATATTGTTTAACGTTGTTTGCAGAGTGAAGTTTGAAATATGAGGTGAGATAGAGGATATGACCTAAACATATGAATTTTAGAGGCACCACCTTTTTCCCCACAACATGTGACTTTGGAACCGCACATACATTGTCCCCCTAAAAACACTAAAATGCCTAGTGATTTCTAGAGACATACAATCCATCTTCGGTGCATGTGCGATATGGTCAATGAGATCTGCCATTCAGTAATTAAAAATATACAATTCTCAAACTACCTCAAAATATATACTCATTCTATCCTAAATTAAAATTAGTTTTAATTTCTTATAGATTCATACAATAATTGATGTATGTGTTTTGTATATGTGTATAGATTCCTCACCATTCATTTGAATATAGACATAAAACAAAGAGACGAATACTAATTTGGAATGGAGTAAGTACTATATTTGAGATTATTTTAAGTATCAAGCTTAGTTTTAGCGTGCATGTTAGATTTTGAAATTTAAAATTTACAGTTCTCAAACTGCCTCAGATGTTAGTATGGTCTCGATAAATATTGAGTCATCAGTACGACCTATAATTTTTTGTAGTGGACAAGATTTTTATTTAAAAATCATTTAGAGTCTTAAATATCACTACCGGAATCAGCTCCGAGACACACGGCAAAGAACGCTCGGCGAACTGTACATCGGCAACAGCCTCTTTGCCGAGTACTTTTTGTCGGGCACTCGGCAAAGAAAAGTAACCGTCACGGCGCCAAGTGACGGTGACAGATCCTTTGCCGAGTGCCTTCTGTGGCACTCGGCAAAGAGGCCAATTTTGCCGAGTGTGAGGCCCTCGGCAAAGACTGGTCCAGTGGGCCCTACCGCCAGTCCCTGTGCCGAGAGCTCTAGTAGGCACTCGGCAAAGACTGACGGCCGTCAGTTGTAGACGGCCGCTAACGGCCCTTTGCCGAGAGCCATATTTGTCGAGTGCTTGACGCTCGGCAAAACAGTCTTTGCCGAGTGCTTGGCTGTGCCGAGTGCCCCGCACTCGGTAAACAATCTC
The DNA here is from genome assembly GCA_029449295.1 of Zea luxurians. NCBI lineage: Eukaryota > Viridiplantae > Streptophyta > Magnoliopsida > Poales > Poaceae > Zea > Zea luxurians. The sequence goes on along the minus strand of JAOPSE010000024.1, from coordinate 27,483,339 downwards.
TTTACCGAGCGCAGGACTCTGCCGAGGGCGACACTCGGCAAAGTCGACTTTGCCGAGTGCCCGATAAAAAGCACTCGGCAAAGCGACCGGCACTCGACAAAGGGCCGGATTCCGGTAGTGTATGTACGTATTCTTTTGTTCTCATATTTTAAAATCTAAATTTTAGAATTTGAAATGGACTTGGGATATCGACATAATGGAAACAAAAGTAGCATTGGTCGTGATATACAATTTTGTAGTTAGGGATAGCAGTGGGTACAGATATGGATAAATAACCGCGGTTATTTACTTGTTGGGTACAGATATGATGGAGTTTCATATCCACGGGTACGGGTATGAATACTATATAGTATCCATGGGTAATAATTTTGCGGGTATAGATATCTACTATCCATATCCGTCGCCCGATGGACATATGACATGTGAACCCAAACATCCAATGGACGCATCCCAGATGGCTAGGTCCCAGCGGCCAGCCTCTTGGGGCTTGTACTTGTTCACTGCTTCACAGAGTCTGGGACTCTAGGTCAGCGCCTCAGCAGCAAGGCCGCAAGGCCAGCAGTCCAAGGCTCCAAGCGGCCCAGGACCTAGGTCCAAGCGAATAGCCTCTGCGGGCCTGCTGCTCTGGCGCTCTGCCTCTCCCTCTCGGTCAATCGGTCTCTCTCTCACTCTCTCTTGTGTCCCATTTCTAACCCTAGCCGCCAAGCTTGAAGCTCCCAAGTCCCAAACTGTCCGTCTGCACTCCAGCCGTGCAGGGCTACAGGCCATCCGGGCTTCGGCTTCCAGCATCCACCAGACGTCCTCATAATACGGTGTAGGGCAGCGAGCGCTGAGCAGAGCCGCAAGGCAGCGGGCGTCCTCAGAATCCGGGCTGCCAAGCCGCCGAGCAGAGCAGCCGAGAGTAGCGAGGCAGCGAGCATCAAGCCGCCGAGCACAGGGCGTCGAGCAACCGAGCCGCCGCCGAGCGCCGACTATGGAACATGAAATTATTGTTTGGAATGTTGAAATTATTGTTTGGAACGTTAAAATTATTGTGTGGTGCTAAAAATATTATTTGATGTTGTTGGAATGTTAATTTGTGATAAATTTCTGTTAAAATGATGCTGTAATTTTAGTGGGTGGGCGGGCAGGTAACAGATATCCGTTGGATAACGGATACCCGACAGGTACGGGTACGGATATAGATCCGTACCCACGAGCGTAAATGGGTATGGATTGGATTTTACCTTGCGGGTATGGGTCCGTGAAACATATATCCACGTTCTACCCGCCCGATTGCCATCCCTATTTGTAGTTGACATGTCTTTTTTATTTTTAAAGTTATTTGGAAACTTCATTTTTCCAAGAGATTCCTATTTTTCAAGGGAAAATGAACTAATTTTTCTTGGGAAAATAAAAATCACATTAAAAAATGAGGTTACTAAATTTGCCCTAGCTATGTTCTCAGATTTTATGTTTGGCACGAGAGTCACCAAGGATTAGGTTATTGTGTCATCTAAATCATTGGCATCAGTGATCAAGGAGTTTTTTACTCGTACATATGGGCAGCAGACTACACTACGGATTGAGTATATATTATTAGGGCGTGTATTAAACTTTTTTTAATATCTTTCTGTGTGCATCATGGTTATGATGCAGAGGCTAGAAATGTTTTTAAGGCTCCTCTATCATCATGATGCCACAATCTTGGAATTCACAAAGCTTCCTATATCAAAAGGTTCAAATTTTTTGGTGGTCTGAAATGGACTCATTCGAAATGCATCATGGCTAGTAGCTTGCTAGTAGTCATTACGACATTTTTAATTTTCACCTCTTTTCTTAGCAATGCCTGCTGATGCTAGTCTTGTAAAAAAAAAAGTTCGACCCCGTTGTTTAGGGATGACAATTTTACCCGTGGATTCAGATATCCGGTGGACATTCGACCCGGTTCGAATTCGGACACGGAATTTGACCCGTAGGTATCGCCCGCACCCGACCCATGACGAAATCGGGTCGAGTATGTGTTTTATTTGTTGCTCACGAGTTTTCCGTGGATATCCGTAATGAGTTAAATAGTCTAAAGACCCACCAAACTTACTTTCGGCCCATCTTATAATTTCTAACCCAAATATTTCTAACAGACTCTCTATTCCACTCTCTATCTTAATATATATTTCAAACTCCATTTAGTAAACAGTGCAATCTACTGTGCAAAATAATATTTGCACCGGAGATATCCTAAGCGCTCACATCGGACGTCCGGCCTCCTCTCAATCCCTGTCCTCCAGGATCCAGCCTCCACTTCTGTCCAGCTAGCTGTCCGGACTCCCGCACCGCCGGCCTGCCGCAAGGGCACACGGCGGCCTCACCTCTGCGCCGCGGCTCGGCGGCTCCGCAACCGCAACTGGGACTTGACGTCGCGCTGACACCTGTGGCCTGCACCGTGCTGGCTGTGTTGCCGTGCTGGACTGCTGGCTGTGTTAGCTAGCTGTGCGTTGGCGTGTTGCAGACAGCAGACTTGCAATGTTGGCATGTTGCTCAGTTGCTGTGTGGTGTGGCTGTGTGCTCGTGACCTGCGTATATGCATGCATGCTGGCAGTTGCCTGCTCTCTTGTCTGTTGAAGACGTTGAACTTTGAAGACTGAATAGGTCCATGCATATATGCATGTTGGTTGTTTGTCTATTGATTGTGTTACTATACCCGCGGTTACCCGGTATCCATTCTATACTCAACGGGTAGGGACACGGCTACAAAATTTTACCCGCGGGTATAATCGTGGGCGGGTACAAGGCATTCCCGTGGTATGGTCACAGACGGGTATTTAACATACCCGATCTGAATCTGAACTGTTGCCATCCCTACCGTTGTTTGTGAAAATCAGGGGAAGTTGCAGCCTTGTTATATTTTGATACACACATGCACCAGCTTGTTTGATTCATCTGTTCCTCACCCATATTTATAGCATTACGTATGGATGTATATGAAAGGTGTGTGGATATGTATAACTCTGCCATGCTCACGTTTTTTGTTGAAGGATGGCGCTTATAAAAGGTACATATAATCTTCCCATATGATGTATCGTCTATTGGCACCCACAAGCATGTTTCATATGTTGAGCCACCATTTCTGCCTTGTTTAGCTAGACAAGACTCACAACAACGAGCTAGGATGACAGATAGAGAGATGCAACTGCATACTAACAAAGAAACCATATATATGCAAATAGAAGGCGTCAGGAACTGCATCCCTTTTGCTGTATAGTGTTCGTCTATCTGCTCCCAAATCACCACGTCCAACAGCTCTTGGTGTTTTGGCCGCCAAAATAGGGGTCACCGGTGTGTGCGTAATACTACGTTCTGCGGTCGTGCCGACGCAAAGATGGTGCAGTGGTGTCAATATGCAGTTGCCCTACCTTGTGGTAAGGGCACGTCGGGTTTGGGTGCAAGTTTTTTGAAAGCATGAGCGTTTCTCTCCGTGTTTCAGACGACAGGAACGAGATGTACATTGGGGTAAATTCATAAATGTTCTTGTTTTATTGCCACAAAATGGTCATGAAGCTTTGCATGGTTGGTGCTGAATCGATGTATCCCTACACTGTGATTGGGTTGTCTCTGTCTATTTAATAACCACTGCATTACAGAACCAACTTTACCAAACAAATCTAATTCACAACTGAATTATTCTTGAAATAATTGGTCATCCATAGGTATTACATTTGAAACATGACTTGTATTATAGATTCAATTTTTCAAACAACCTAGGATGGAAAAATAGCCATATACTAAAAGCCATGTTTCTCAAGAAGTTAAGAAAATTTGTACTTGATGACTTTTTTCATTCGAAAACATATATGGTTTGAATTTTTTATATTTAAAATTCAAATTCTTCAAACGACCTTCAATGGAAAATCGACCAAAACAAAATTTGTAGACCTCAGAAAGTTATGCAAATTTGTAGCTGACAACCTTTTCATTTGAAATCATGTATGCACATAAAATTATATTTGATTTTCTTACATTTGAAATTCATTTTTTTCAATTGTCCTCAGTTGGAGAAGCGGCCAAAACAAATTTTTGTATCTTTAAAAGTTATGTAACTTTGTAGACTAAGGTGTCAGACCATCCTAAGGGAAGTGTTGGACCATACAGTTCAAGCCAATCATAACCGACAGAAGAACTAAAAGCATTAGACCCGCTAAGGCATGCATCAGTCTAGACGATCATGTTATTTGCACTCAAAAAAGGCGTCGAACCATGTTGTTCACGAGTCACTAGACCATTGAGACAAAAGACGACAATCAGTTAGAAAGGCTCTAGAGAGGAAAATGGGATGTCGGACTGGTCTGACGATTGGTGTCAGACTACACGGCCGTATCTAATGGTTAGGAACAGCTAGTGCTGACACAATACTTATGTAGTGAGGCTTGTTGTGTTTGCAATGACTAGTTCACTCCTTGGGGTTGTAAATAAGACCCAATTAGCCATGTGAGAGTGTGGGAGTTGAGAAACATTTTAGGTGAGTTGAGACCCATTCCTAGTAGCTCTGGATATCTAACTACTCAAAGATTTTTCTCGAAAACACAGGAGAGTTGTGTTTCATTATATTAAGAAGAAAAATAAAGGTCTAGAAAAGACCAAATACAAGACTCCTGAGGGAGACCAAAAACAAAGAAATCTAAAAGGACTCATCTAGAAAACAAAACAATGGACGACCTTTACCACAATACATAACATTTATGGCCAAAGACCATGTAGCCCTGCTGCTCCAGCCACACACCAAAGAGAAGCCTCATCTAGGGATGGCAACGGGGAATTCCCCGCCGGGGAATAGCTCCCCATCCCCGTCCCCGCGACGAAAAAACTTTCCCACGGGGATCCCCACGAACGCTTGCGGGAAACATTTCTTCCCCATCCCCGTTCCCCGTGAGGATAAATCCCCAACGGGGATCCCCATCCCCGTTTAAATTACAATTAAGACATATGTACTTTGCTATTAATGTTAAATATTGTCACTTATACACATTGTCAAATATAAGAAATCATTATGCATACATCAAAATGAACACATTTGTACAATTAGTGGTCTCTTGATAAGATAATTATTTATTTTTATCGTTAACTAGTACACAAAAACATAGTCACGTGCAAGTTTAACGGGTCCCCGTGGGGAACGGGGATGAGGAATGCTTCCCCGTCCCCATCCCCGTTTACCCGTTGGGGGATAAATTTTCCCCGTTTATATCCCCGTGGGGGAAGTTTCTTCCCCATCCCCATCCCCTAATGGAGGAATTCCCCGCGGGGAATCGGGGATCGGATCCCCATTGCCATCTCTAGCCTCATCTCTGATTTCTTGGATGATCTTGGTAATGCATGGTGGAGCCTTATCAAAGACACATGCATTTCGATGTTTCCACAACATCCAAGCCACAAGTGAAACTAGGGTGTTAAATCCTTTACTTTGTATGGCTGACACTTACATCTCTGCCATTTTCCACCAATCTTGGAATATCTTATCGTGCAACCCTGGTACAACATGCTGCAGTCCTACATTGATAGCAATAAATACCAAACTTCTGTAGAGAAAACACAACTGAGAAGAATGTGCTCAATTGTTTAATCCTCTTGATCACAAAAAAGACAATATTCTAGATGTTCCAAACCTTACGGAGTTAGACGATCAGCAGTCCAACATCCGTTCAAGGCTGCCAGCCATAAAAGAACATGCATTTATGTGGGGACCAACTCTTCTAGATACGAGAGGAAGGTTTAAAATCTGCTGTAGCCAAACAAAAACGCTCATATGCAGACTTGGAAGTGTAGAGTCCAGTAGAAGATAGAAGCCATCTATGTTGATCAAGAGTTCTTGGGCATAAGTGAATTTGTTGTACTTGATCCCAAATCTGAACATATTCAAGGAAAGCCTGTGGAGAGATCTCACCCTTAATATCAGTAATCCAATGGCCCTCCTCCACAGCCTCCTGAACCGTACGAATTTTGCTAGCTCTTTTAACAGCTGAAGCTACTAGATTAGGGGCCACCTTTGAAATATATTTCCCATTTGTACATCAACCTTTCCAAAACAAAGTGCATGCCCCATTACCATCCAAAGAATAGATGGATATGGCAAATAAAGCAGCAACATATGGGTGAATAGGAAGATCTAGCTTACCCCAAGGTCAATCAGGTTGGGTTTTCTTTATCCAAAACCACCTTAAATTCAAAGATCAACTCATCATATCCAAATTATGTATTCCTAACCCTCCCTAGTGCAGAGGTTTGCATACCTTTTGCCATCCCACCAAGCAGTGACCACCTTGGATGTCCTTGTGTCCCTTCTATAAGAAGCCTCTTCTGATTTTGTCTATCGCTTTAAGAACCCATTTGGGGCACTGAAGGACAATAAGGTGATATATGAGAACAACTGTGAGGACTGCCTTGACAAGAGTTACTCTTCTAGCTGGCCAAATAAGAGCAACCTTCCATTCAGGAAGACGATCTACCACTTTGTCAATAAGGGAGAGGAATTCTGTTTTAGGATGTTTTGTGGAGATAAATGCAGCCCCAAGTATTTACAAGGAAACTCAACCACCTGGCATGGTAGAGCCTCCTGTATAGCAACCACCTCTTGCACATCACACATAATTGGTGTGATAGAGCTCTTCCCAATATTTGTCACTAACCATGAGGCTTCATTAAATACTCTGAGCATATCCTCTACTAAGGCCAACTCTCCCAAGTTTGGTCTTAGGAAGATAAAAACATCATTAGCGTATAGGGAGATTCTCTGTCCTTCATCTCTTCATAATAGCGGCTAGAGCAGTCCCAAATCTGCTGCTTTAGAGACCAGAGAATTAAGGACTTCCACCATCAAGATGAATAGCATAGGGGATAGGGGTCCCATTGCCGTAACCCTCTTTGGTAACATATTAGCTCACTAAGCTCTCCATTTATCAACACCCTTGTAGATGAAGAACGAAGTAATTTTGACAAAATATTACACTAAACAACCTCAACACTTGGTGATTAGTGTAATTTGTGAAGTGCTTATGTTAATTAGACTACTACATATAATGTTTGCTCTAGGTTTTCCCTAGTGTTAGAATTGAGGAATAAACACATCTTAACCCTTTGTGCCTACATACACCTATAATAGTTGTACTAGAGGCGCTTACAATCTTATGAGATCACATTAGTTGTGCTTGTGGTGTTGTCACCATCTATACTAGAGGAAATGAGGCTTGCATCATTCTGACCAGAAACACGATAGTGAAGAGCATCTATAAGAGGCCACATCGGAGGCCCACTTACATATGGGGAAGGAACATGGTTATCTAAGGAGTTACCCGACTGAGAGCATGACTCTCATGTGGGCTTCCCTTGTGTGGGGCTCCAACGAGAATTAGGAAAAAAATTACACGCTTCTTGATACCTCAGTAAAAATACTAGAGTCCTCGACAGGAGTTTGTATCTCTATCACACTTAAGTTTTCATATTATATTATGTAACTTGGTTGTGTGCTTTACCTTCCTATTTTAGTTGTTAGGCCAGTGGATATGTTTAGAACCTAGGTTGTATAATTCTTTTCTGCTAGAGATACCAACACTTAGTCAAAACTATAGTTACACATAAGATATTTTATTTATTGCATAGATTTTAACTAGACAAGAAATTAGAGGCTTTAGATAAGAGAAAATAGTTTGCCTAATTCTCCCCCCATCTTAGGTGTCATCATTCCTAACATAGAGGATGTATCTTAGATTTAAATTCTTAGTACTGAATATGTGTGCCATCGTACATTAATGTTAATGTATTTCTAAAACATCATATCCAACATCTTTATTCATCATTGTTTTGTTTATTGGTTTTGTACACATATTACTAATATCAAAGATAATATCAAAGATAAAAGGCATACAAAATTGAGAACAATTATCATCCTATTCGCTTGATTTTGTTCTTAGTTGCACAATGCTTGCTCCAAAAATGGTGCATGTAGCGGTAGCCACAACCTTAATATTTGATGTTATAGTTTCTTTGTCATAGTAATTCAGTTAGCATGTAAATCAAATAAGAGTAGGAGAGAAAGACAAAACATGTCAATCGAACATGTAATACAAATAAGAGTATGAGTGAAAGTGCGCTTAGACCATTGTTGCCATATCTTTATCCACTTTATTTTCTCGTACTAAGACAATACATGGCGTGAACATGGATATTTTTTATGTCAGAAATTGTAAGAAATCATAGGGAATTTAATAAATTAGATGGTGCACCATAGAGTTTATTAACAAAAATCAAGAAGTCAATTTTTAAGTGTAGAACTATAACCACATATGAATTCATCCATTGACCAACAAAAGTATACATTAATGACAATCAAATTAACTATGAAAACAATAGACATTTAGCACATTATTTGCTTTTTAAAGGTGGTTCGCATCAGTCACTACAGTAAAACAATATAAATCCGACGGCTCCGTTATGTCCGACGGCTTCCTAGGAGACCGTCGGACATAAGCTTATGTCCGACGGCTGACAGCGGTCGTCGGACATAAGGGAGAATATCCGAGGACTGGCAAGCGGACCGTCGGACATAAGGTTATGTCCGACGGCTGTCAGACAAGCCATCGGACATAAGCTTATGTCCGACGGTCTCCTACGTGGCCGCCGGAACTAATGGATTTTAACTGACCCCGCGGCCGCGTCGGTTTCATTTCTCTCTGTCTCTCCCGCTCGCATGCGTAGCCGCCGCCTAGCCCACGCCGTCGCCCGGCACCGCCCAAGCCTCTCCCGGGGACCTCCAGCCCCGTCCTGACGCCCAGCCCGCGCCCGATCCTCTGTCCACGTCGACTGACAACTCCACCGCCGCCCAAGCGACGCCGGAGCCGCCCCGACGCCGTCCACGGCCGCCGGAGCCTCTGCCCCCGTCCCCGACGCCACTGGCGCCCGCCCCAACCCCACCGGCGTCTGCTTTACCGGCTAATCGTCCGGCAAAGTAAGGAATTTTATAATGTTTAGTATAATTTTGTATATGCATATATTGTTTGCTACTAGCAATGTTTAGTTTTGTTATGTCCGACAGCTTAATTTAATTATGCAATTAAATTAACTTGTTTTAAGTTATTTATTAGTGGCTATATAATTTAAACTTTTAATTTCCGAGGGTAATTATTAAGCCCTCGGAAATAAGGTTGTTTTATTTGATTTAGGGTTCCGTAAAATGATTTTTTTGTAGTGCTATTGTATTAGTGTGGTTAATTAGTGGTTATTGTATCAGTGTGGTTAATTAGTAATCATAACTAATTAAGTTAACGTCTCGTATCTAGTATGGAGGAGGATCGTCGATGGATGTATGAAGGTTGGAAGAAAAGAGGTGCTCTATCAAGTGAGTGGGTTGCCAAGACTGATGCTTTTCTCGACCGTGCTTTTGCTCGGTCAGAGACTGGAACCGATGTTAGATGCCCTTGTAGCAAGTGTTGGAACATTAATTTCCTTGACATGAGGACTATGTCGATACATATTTGCAAGAACGGTTATGTGCCAGGCTATGAGGTGTGGGTGCACCACGGTGAGGACCCACTTCGTATTGTATCAGAATTTCAGTCACATGAAGAGGGGGACTACGATAGGATGGAAGAAATGCTTGATGATGTACGCCATGAGATTCTAACCGTTGATTCGGAGAACCCCGGTCAACCCATCGATTATGAGGATCCAGCTACACCTGAGGTTCAAAAGTTTTTCGAGCTCCTTAAAGCTACCGAAGAGCCGTTGCATGAGCACACGAAAGTGGCCATCCTTGTATTTGTGACTCGACTTATGGCTATTAAGTCTAAGTTTGCATTCTCAAACAACTGCTACAAGGAGCTTTTGACCTTGATCAGTGATGTACTTCCGGAGAATCACAAGATGCCAAAGGACATGTATCAGTCCAAAAAGTTGCTCTCTGGGCTCGGTATGGACTACGAAAAAATCGATGTCTGTGATAATAACTGCATGCTTTTCTAGAAGGAGACCGCGAGTGAGAAGAAGTGTACTGTATGTGGTGAGCGTAGATTCGTTGAGGTTGAAAACGACGATGGTTTGACCATGACGACGAAGATTGCACGTAAGCAGCTTCGTTACATGCCTCTTATACCTCGGTTGAAACGTTTGTTCATCTCCAAAAATACAGCCAGACACATGAGATGGCACAAAGAAGGGGTACGTGAGAATCCAAATGTCATGGCACACCCAGCTGATACAGATGCATGGAAGGCACTAGATGCTTTTGATTCCAGCTTTGTTGACGAAGTGCGGAATGTCCACTTCGGTTTAGCAACAGATGGTTTCTCGCCTTTCAATCTAACTGCAACGTCCTACTCATGTTGGCCCATCTTTGCTGTTCCATACAACCTTCCACCAGCTCTTTGCATGAAATATGAATTTATTTTCTTGTGTCTTGTAATACCTGGTCCGGATCATCCTGGAACAAAGATCGATGTGATGATGAGACCCCTCATTGAAGAATTGAAAATTTTATGGGAAGGAGTCGAGGCGTACGATTGTTACAAGAAACAGAAGTTCAACCTCAGAGCCGCGTTTTTGTGGTATATTCACGATTTTATGGCTTATGGTATCTTTGCTGGATGAGTTGTCATGGGATTTTGACATGTCCGATATGTGTTGAAGACACTTTATGCTTTCGACTAAAGTTTGGTGGAAAGATATGTTACTTCGATTGCCATAGATGTTTTTTGCCAGAGGATCACCCGTTCAGGTTCGATAGGAACACTTTTAAAAAGGACACGATTGTGACGAGGGGACCACCCAAGCGTCTTAGTGGTGCAGAGATTCTCGCGAGACTGAAAGTCGCCTAGAAGGGGGGGGTGAATAGGCGGAATCTGAAATTTACAAACTTTAAGCACAACTACAAGCCGGGGTTAGCGTTAGAAATATAATTAAGTCCGAAAGAGAGGGCAAAAACAAATCACAAGCAAATGAAGAGTGAGATGCGGTGATTTGTTTTACCGAGGTTCGGTTCTTGCAAACCTACTCTCCGTTGAGGTGGTCACAAAGACCGGGTCTCTTTCAACCCTTTCCCTCTCTCAAACAGTCACCTAGACCGAGTGAGCTTCTCTTCTCAATCACTTGGGACACTAAGTCCCCACAAGGACCACCACACAATTGGTGTCTCTTGCCTTGCTTACAATTGAGTTTGGAACAAGAAAGAAAGAAGAAGAAAAGCGATCCAGGCGCAAGAACTCAAATGAACACAAATGTCACTCTCTCTAGTCACTATTTGATTGGAATGAACTTTGGACTTGGGAGAGGATTTGATCTCTTGTTTGTGTCTTGGAATGAAGTCTAGAGCTCTTGTATTGAATGCAAATGGCTGAAACTTGGATGCCTTGAAGTGTGGTGGTTGGGGGGTATTTATAGCCTCAACCACCAAAGTGGCCATTGGGGATGGCTGTAGTCGTATGGCACACCGGACAGTCCGGTGCGCCACCGGACACTGTCCGGTGCGCCAGCCATGTCACCCAACTGTTAGGGTTCGACCGTTGGAGCTCTGACAAGTGGGGCCACCGGACAGTCCGGTGGTGCACCAGACAGGTCCTGTTCACTGTCCGGTGCGCCTTCTGGCGCCTGCTCTGACTTCTGCACGCGCAGGCGTGCACTGTTTGCGTTTACTGTTCACTTGCAGGCGACCGTTGGCGCGAAGTAGCCGTTGCTGCGCTGGCACACCGGACAGTCTGGTGTTACACCGGACAGTCTGGTGAATTATAGCGGAGCGACCTCCCAAATTCCTGAAGCTGGCAAGTTCAGAGTCGTTCCTCCCTGGTGCACCGAACACTGTCCGGTGGCACACCGGATAGTCCGGTGTGCCAGACCAGGGCTGCCTTCGGTATACTTTGCTCATTTGTTTTGAACCCTTTCTTTTGACTTGTATTGGTTTGTTGTGAACCTTTGGCACCTGTAGAACTCATAATCTAGAGCAAACTAGTTAGTCCAATTATTTGTGTTGGGCAATTCAACCACCAAAATTCATATAGGAAAAGGTTTGACCCTATTTCCCTTTCAATCTCCCCCTTTTTGGTGATTGATGCCAACACAAACCAAAGCAAATATAAAAGTGCAGAATTGAACTAGTTTGCATAATGTAAGTGCAAAGGTTTCTTGGAATTGAAACCAATATACTTATTTCAATAGATGTGCATGGATGGTTTTCTTCTTATTTAAAATTTTGGACCTCATTTGCACCACGAGTTTTGTTTTTGCATATCCTTTGTAAAATTCTTTTCAAAACATCTTGCAAATAGTCAAAGGTACATGAATAAGATTGAAAGAAGCATTTTCAAGATTTTAAAATTTTCTCCCCCTGTTTCAAATGCTTTTCCTTTGACTTAAACAAAACTCCCCCTAAATAAAATTCTCCTCTTAGTGTTCAAGAGGGTTCTGCAAGTTTTGAAGATACTACTTTCTCCCCCTTTTGAACACAATAAGATATCAATTTGAAAAACTTAATAAGATATCAATTTGAAAAACTTCATTTTTAAAATTCGGTGGTGGTGCCGGTCCTTTTGCTTTGGGCTCATACTTTGTCCCCCTTTGGCATGAATCGCCAAAAACGGAAACTTGTGAGTGAAATATAAGCCCTTTTTGCTTTCTCCCAATGGTAAACAAATAAATATGAGTGAAGATTATACCAAAGTGGAGAATGATGCGGAATACCGGCAAATATCGATGGAGTTGAATGGAAGCGTCGTCTTTGCCGAATACTCCATTTCCCTTTCAATGCTATGACTAAGCATAATAATACACTTAAAAACACATTAGTCATAGACATAAAAGAGATATGATCAAAGGTATATAAATAAGCTATGTGTGCAAAGAATCAATCAAAATTCCTAGAATCAAGAATATTTAGCTCATTCCTAAGTTTGGTAAAGGTTTTCTCATCTAAAGGCTTGGTAAAGATATCGGCTAATTGATCTTTGGTGTTTATATAGGCTATCTCGATATCCCCCTTTTGTTGGTGATCTCTCAAAAAGTGATACCGAATGGCTATGTGCTTAGTGTGGCTGTGTTCAACGGGATTATCTGCCATGCGGATTGCACTCTCATTATCACATAGGAGAGGGACTTTGCTAAATTTGTAGCCATAGTCCCTAAGGGTTTGCCTCATCCAAAGCAATTGCGCGCAACAATGGGCCTGCGGCAATATACCCGGCTTTGGCGGTAGAAAGAGCGACTGAGTTTTGTTTCTTTGAAGCCCAAGACACCAGGGATCTCCCCAGAAACTGACAAGTCCCTGATGTGCTCTTCCTATCAATCTTACACCCTACCCAATCAGCATCGGAATATCCTAGTAAATCAAAAGAGGATCCCTTAGGGTACCAAAGACCAAACTTAGGTGTTTGAACTAAATATCTCAAGATTCGCTTCACAGCCCTAAGGTGAACTTCCTTAGGGTCGGCTTGGAACCTTGCACACATGCATACGGAGAGCATAATGTCCGGTCGAGATGCACATAAATAGAGTAAAGATCCTATCATCGACCAGTATACCTTTTGATCTATGAATTTACCTCCCATGTTGAGGTTGAGATGCCCATTGGTTCCCATGGGTGTCTTGATGGGCTTGGCAATTCTTCATCCCAAACTTGGTGAGAATATCTTGAATGTACTTCATTTGGCTGATGAAGGTGCCCTCTTGGAGTTGCTTCACTTGAAATCCTAGAAAATACTTCAAGTCCCCCATCATAGACATCTCGAATTTTTGAATCATGATCCTACTTAACTCTTCACAAATAGATTTGTTAGTAGACCCAAATATGATATCATCAATATAAATTTGGCATACAAACAAATCATTTTCAATGGTTTTAGTGAATAGAGTAGGATCGGCCTTGCCGACTTTGAAGCCATTAGTGATAAGAAAATTTCTTAGGCATTCATACCATGCTCTTGGGGCTTGCTTAAGCCCATAAAGCGCCTTAGAGAGTTTATATACATGGTTAGGGTACTCACTATCTTCAAAGCCAGGAGGTTGCTCAACATAGACCTCTTCCTTGATAGGTCCATTGAGGAAGGCACTCTTCACATCCATTTGGTAAAGCTTAAAGCCATGGTAAGTAGCATAGGCAAGTAATATTCGAATTGACTCAAGCTTAGCTATGGGTGCATAGGTTTCTCCAAAATCCAAACCTTTGACTTGTGAATACCCTTTGGCCACAAGTCGTGCCTTGTTCCTTGTCACCACACCTTGCTCATCTTGCTTGTTGCGGAAGACCCACTTGGTTCCTACAACATTTTGATTAAGACGTGGAACTAAATGCCATACTTCATTCCTCGTGAAGTTGTTGAGCTCCTCTTGCATCGCCAGCACCCAATCCGAATCTTGAAGTGCTTCCTCTACCCTGTGTGGCTCAATAGAGGAAACAAAGGAGTAGTGTTCACAAAAATGAGCAACACGAGATCGAGTGGTTACCCCCTTATGAATATCGTCGAGGATGGTGTTCACGGGGTGATCTCGTTGAATTGCTTGGTGGACTCTTGGGTGTGGCGGCCTTGGGTCTTGTTCATCTCCCTTGTCTTGATCGTCGACGTTTCCCCCTTGATCAATGTCCTCCTCTTGAGGTGGCTCATCTTCTTGATCTTCTCCTTCATCATCTTGAGCCTCATCCTCATCTTGAGTTGGTGGAGATACTTGCATGGAGGAAGATGGTTGATCTTGTGCTAGTGGAGGCTCTTCGGATTCCTTAGGACACACATCTCCAATGGACATGTTCCTTAGCGCTACGCACGGAGCCTCTTCATCATCTAGTTCATCAAGATCAACTTGCTCTACTTGAGAGCCGTTAGTCTCATCAAACACAATGTCACATGAGACTTCAACTAGTCCAGTGGACTTGTTAAAAACTCTATATGCCCTTGTGTTTGAGTCATAACCAAGTAAAAAGCCTTCTACAGCCTTAGGAGCAAATTTAGATTTTCTACCACTTTTAACAAGTATAAAACATTTGCTACCAAAGACTCTAAAATATGAAACATTGGGCTTTTTACTGATGAGGAGTTCATATGATGTCTTCTTGAGAATTCGGTGTAGATATAACCGGTTGATGGCGTAGCAAGCGGTGTTGACCGCCTCGGCCCAAAACCAATCTGAAGTCTTGTACTCATCAAGCATGGTCCTTGCCATGTCCAATAGAGTTCTATTCTTCCTCTCTACTACACCATTTTGTTGTGCAGTGTAGGTCGAAGAGAATTCATGCTTGATGCCCTCCTCCTCAAGAAAACCTTCAATTTGAGAATTCTTGAACTCCGTCCCTTTATCGCTTCTTATTTTCTTGATCCTTAAGCCGAACTCATTTTGAGCCTGTCTCAAGAATCCTTTCAAAGTCTCTTGGGTTTGAGATTTATCCTGTAAAAAGAATACCCAAGTAAAGCGAGAATAATCATCCACAATAACTAGACAGTACTTACTCCCGCCGATGCTTATGTAAGCTATCGGGCCGAATAGGTCCATGTGGAGTAGTTCCAGTGGCCTATCAGTCGTCATGATGTTCTTGTGTGGATGATGAACACCAACTTGCTTCCCTGCTTGGCATGCGCTACAAATTCTGTCTTTCTCAAAATGAACATTTGTTAGTCCTAAAATGTGTTCTCCCATTAGAAGCTTATGAAGATTCTTCATCCCAACATGGGCTAGTCGGCGGTGCCAGAGCCAACCCATGTTAGTCTTAGCAATTAAGCAAGTATCGAGTTCAGCTCTATTGAAATCAACTAAGTATAGCTGACCCTCTAATACTCCCTTAAAAGCTACTGAATCATCACTTCTTCTAAAGACAGTAACACCTGTATCCGTAAAAAGACAGTTGTAACCCATTTTGCATAATTGAGAAATAGAAAGCAAGTTGTAATCTAAAGAATCTATAAGAAAAACATTGGAAATAGAATGGTCAGGTGATATAGCAATTTTACCCAATCCTTTGACCAAACCTTGATTTCCATCCCCGAATGTGATAGCTCTTTGGGGATCTTGGTTTTTCTCATAGGAGGAGAACATCTTTTTCTCCCCAGTCATGAGGTTTGTGCATCCGCTGTCGATGATCCAACTTGAGCCCCTGGATGCATAAACCTACAAAACAAATTTAGGCCTTGTTCTTAGGTACCCAAACGGTCTTGGGTCCTTTTACATTAGAAACAAGCACCTTGGGTATCCAAACACAAGTCTTGGAGCCCTTGTGTTTGCCCCCAACATATTTGGCAACTACTTTGCCTGATTTGTTAGTAAGCACATAAGAAGCATCAAAAGTTTTGAACGAAACATTATGATCATTTGATGCAGTAGGAGATTTCTTTTTAGGCATTTTAACATGTGTAGAACGCCTAGAGCTAGAAGCCTCATTCTTATAAATAAAAGCATGGTGAGAATGAGTCTTCTTGGCATGAATTCTCCTAATCTTATCCTCAGGATAACCAGCAGGATATAAAATATAGCCCTCATTATCCTGAGGCATGGGAGCCTTGCCCTTAACAAAATTAGATAATCTTTTAGGAGGAGCATTAAGCTTGACATTGTCTCCCTGTTGGAAGCCAATGCCATCCTTAATGCCAGTGCGTCTCCCACTATAAAGCATGCTACGAGCAAATTTAAATTTCTCATTTTCTAGTTCATGCTCGGCAATTTTAGCATCTAATTTAGCTATATGATCATTTTGTTGTTTAATCATAGCAAGGTGATCATGAATAGCATCAATGTTAATATCTCTACATCTAGTACAAATCGAAACATGATCAACGCTAGATGTAAAGGGTTTGCAATCATTTAATTCAACAATCTTAGCATGTAAAATAGCATTCTCATCTCTAAGATTGGAAATAGAAGCATTGCAAACATCTAAGTCTTTAGCCTTAGCAATTAATTTTTCATTCTCATTCCTAAGGCTAGCAAGAGAGGCATTCAATTGATCAATCTTAGCAATTAAACTAGCATTATCATTTCTAAGATTGACAATTGAATCATCACAAATATTTGACTTCTCAACCTTAGCAATCAAATTAGCATTCTCAATTCTAAGGTTGGAGATAGTGTCTTGGCAACTACTTAGCTCACTAGTTAATTTTTTATTTTTCTCTACCTCCTGAGCATAAGCATTTTTAGTCTTAACATGCTTTTTGTTTTGTTTGATAAGGAAGTCCTCTTGGCTATCCAAGAGTTCATCCTTCTCATGAATGACACTAATCAATTCATTTAATTTCTCCTTTTGTTGCATGTTAAGATTGGCAAAAAGAGTAAACAAGTTATTCTCCTCATCACTAGAATTATCCTCATCACTAGAGGTTGCATATTTAGTGGAGGATCTTGATTTTACCTTCTTCTTCTTGCCATCCTTTGCCATAAGGCATTTGTGGCCGACGTTGGGGAAGCGAAGTCCTTTGTTGACGGCGATGTTGGCGGTGTCCTCGTCGTCGGAGGAGTCAGTGGAGCTCTCGTCGGAGTCCCACTCCCGGCAAACATGTGCATCGCCACCCTTCTTCTTGTAATACTTCTTCTTTTCCTTCCTCTTTCCCCTCTTGTCGTTTTCCCTGTCACTATCACTAGATAATGGACATTTAGCGATAAAATGATCGGGCTTACCACATTTGTAGCAAACCTTCTTGGAACGGGGCTTGTAATCTTTCCCCTTCCTTTGCTTGAGGATTTGGCAGAAGCTCTTGATGATGAGCGCCATCTCCTCATTGTCGAGCTTGGAGGCGTCGATGGGGACCCTACTCGGTGTAGAGTCTTCTTTCTTCTTCTCCGTTGCCTATGCAACGGGTTGTGCTTCAGGGACGAAGGAGGAGGCGCCTTGCTCGATGATCTTCTTGGAGCCTTTGATCATCAATTCAAAGCTCACAAATTTGCCTATCACTTCCCCAGAAGACATTAGTTTATATCTTGGATCACCATGAATCAATTGAACTTGAGTAGGGTTAAGAAATACGAGTGATCTAAGAATAACCTTGACCATCTCATGGTCATCCCATTTGGTGCTCCCGAGGTTGCGCACTTGATTTACCAAGGTCTTTAGCCGGTTGTACATGGCTTGGGGGTCTTCTCCTTGGTTGAGCATGAAGCGACCGAGCTCCCCCTCGATCGTCTCCCTCTTGGTGATCTTGGTCACCTCGTCTCCTTCGTGCGCCGTTTTGAGCACGTCCCAAATCTCCTTGGCGCTCTTCAATCCCTGCACCTTGTTATACTCCTCTCGACTTAGAGAGGCAAGAAGTATTGTGGTGGCTTGTGAGTTGAAGTGCCGGATTTGGGCAACTTCGTCCGAATCATAGTACTCATCCCCTACGGATTGTACCTGTACACCAAACTCAACAACGTCCCAAATACTAGTGTGGAGTGAGGTTAGGTGATGCCTCATTTTATCACTCCACATGTTATAATCTTCACCGTAAAAAACCGGTAGTTTGCCTAATGGAACGGAAAGTAATGGAGTACGTTTAGAAATACGAGGGCAGCGTAGGGGGATCTTACTAAACTTCTTGCGCTCATGGCGCTTAGAAGTTACGAACGGCGCGTCAGAGCCAGAGGTGGATGGCGACGAAGAATCGGTCTCGTAGTAGACCACCTTCTTCATCTTCTTTTTCTTCTCGCCACTCCGATGCGACTTGTGTGGAGGTGAATCCTCCTTCTTATTGTTGCGGGACTCTCCCGATGGAGCCTTCCCATGGCTTGTGGTGGGCTTCTCGCCTGTCACCATCTCCTTCTTGGCATGTTCTCCCGACATCACTTCGAGCGGTTAGGCTCTAATGAAGCACCGGGCTTTGATACCAATTGAAAGTCGCCTAGATGGGGGGTGAATAGGCGGAATCTGAAATTTACAAACTTTAAGCACAACTACAAGCCGGGGTTAGCGTTAGAAATATAATTGAGTCCAAAAGAGAGGGTGAAAATAAATCACAAGCAAATGAAGAGTGAGACGCGGTGATTTGTTTTACCGAGGTTCGGTTCTTGCAAACCTACTCCCCGTTGAGGTGGTCACAAAGACCGGGTCTCTTTCAACCCTTTCCCTCTCTCAAACGGTCACCTAGACTGAGTGAGCTTCTCTTCTCAATCACTTGGGACACTAAGTCCCCACAAGGACCACCACACAATTGGTGTCTCTTTCCTTGCTTACAATTGAGTTTGGAACAAGAAAGAAAGAAGAAGAAAAGCGATCCAGGTGCAAGAACTTAAATGAACACAAATGTCACTCTCTCTAGTCACTATTTGATTGGAATGAACTTTGGACTTGGGAGAGGATTTGATCTCTTGTTTGTGTCTTGGAATGAAGTCTAGAGCTCTTGTATTGAATGCAAATGCCTGAAACTTGGATGCCTTGAAGTGTGGTGGTTGGGGGGTATTTATAGCCTCAACCACCAAAGTGCCCGTTGGGGATGGCTGCAGTCGTATGGTGCACCGGACAGTCCGATGCGCCACCGGACATTGTCCGGTGCGCCAGCCACGTCACCCAACCGTTTGGGTTCGACCGTTGGAGCTCTAACAAGTGGGGCCACCGGACAGTCCGGTGGTGCACCAGATAGGTCCTGTTCACTGTCCGGTGCGCCTTCTAATGCCTGCTCTGACTTCTGCGCGCGCAGGCTAGCACTGTTTGCTTTTACTGTTCACTTGCAGGCGACCGTTGACGCGAAGTAGTCGTTGCTCCGGTGTAACACCGGACAGTCCGGTGAATTATAGCGGAGCGGCCTCCCAAATTCCCGAAGCTGGCAAGTTCAGAGTCGTTCCTCCCTGGTGCACCGGACATTGTCCGGTGGCACACCGGACAGTCCGGTGCGCCAGACCAGGGCTGCCTTCGGTATACTTTGCTCCTTTGTTTTAAACCCTTTCTTTTGACTTGTATTGGTTTGTTGTGAACCTTTGGCATCTGTAGAACTCATAATCTAGAGCAAACTAGTTAGTCCAATTGTTTGTGTTGGGCAATTCAACCACCAAAATTCATATAGGAAAAGGTTTGACCCTATTTCCCTTTCAGAGACTTAATGATTTGAAAATAAACGAACATGGAAATCGTTTTGAAGGTTATGGAACCAAGCATAATTGGACTCACAAATGTGGTCTATGGGAACTCCCTTATATGAAAGCCTTGATTCTAATGCATAACATTGATGTGATGCACTAGGAACAAAATATGGGTGAAAGCATTATCAACACTTGCATGAATATCACTGACAAAACAAAAGACAACCCTAAGGCTAGAAAAGACTTGGCCTTAATCTGTAGAAGACCAACTATGGAGATAGTAGAGAACCAGAATAAGCCACGCGCTCCTTTCAGTATTAAACCTAAAAGGAAGAAACAATTGATGAAATGGTTGAAAAACTTAAAGTTCCCAGATGGTTACGCCGCGGGCTTTAGAAGGTCTGTGAATTTGAAGACGGGCAAGTTTTCTAGGTTGAAGAGTCATGACTACCACATAATAATGGAAAGACTCCTTCCTGTTATGTTTCGTGGTTTTATAAAAAATGATGTCTGGAAAGCATTAGCATTCTTGGGTGAATAACCTTTTCAACACGCATAGTCCAGCACAAGGAGGTGGCTACTCGAACCATCCAGGCGATGGATATGATTGATGTGTCGTTATGTTAATTTGTGAAACACTTGTTTGCAACACTTGTTTGCAACCGTGATTGCAACACTTGTTTGTGAGACACAATGTCAGTTTGCAACAGCCGTCGGACCTATATGTTGATGTAAAACACTTGTTTGCAACCATTTGGAACTATATGTCGTTATGTTAAATTTGTGAATGTTAATATTTATGTGAGAATATTTGTGATTGTGAATGTGAATACTTATGTGAATGTGTATATTTGTGATTGTGAATGTGTATATGTGCATGAAATCTGTTTTTGTTTTGTAAATGTCAGATTTTTTAAAAAATAGAATTTTGTGTAATTTCTGTAATTTATTATGTCCGACGACCTGGCGTTAGCCGTCGGACATAAGGGCTGGTTATGTCCGACGACTTTATAAACTGTCGGAGATAAAAACCCCTTATGTCCGACGGCTTGCGCCAGCCGTCGGACATAAGCCTCTGGGCCCCACCGACCGACCGGTAAAACGGTTGGCATTTATTACTTCCGACGGGTGGTGGCGACCGTCGGAGATAGCTTATGTCCGACGACGGACGTCAGACATAATGCTATTTCCGACGCCTTATCTCCGACGGCTTAAAGTCGTCGGAGATAGGTTAATGCCGTCGGACATAACCTATCTCCGATGGCTTAAAGCTTATGTCCGATGGCTTTGGTCGTCGGAAGTTGTTTCGTTTACTGTAGTGAGTGCATCTCACTACCACTTAACTGGTTTCTAGAGGGGGGTTGAATCAATTTAATTTTCAGAGCATAATGGAGTTGCTCTTCTAGTTTCCTTTACTTTTCCTTAGAAAACTGTAGATAAGATGAGTAGATGATTCGATCAATAACTTGTTAGTTCACAAGGTTAGTTGCTTTCATCTTGCTATTGCTGAAATGCCGAGGTTCATGACATGCTTTTTTGTTATACTGCTGTTACAAGGATCTGTGTTTCTACGTACATAGGTGCGCGCTAACATTATACTTTAGGGAGGTTTAGATTGCACGAGTGAGTGTGCACCTCTTGAACTCCAAATATGCAACTGTTCATCCCTGTGTTTGGTAAAATTATTTAAATGCTATTGTTGCACATAACTTGATAATGATCATTAGTATGGTTTTGCACGAGTTACAGTACATTCGCCTGTTAGTAACAATATATGTCCATTAATGTTGGTGTTTATGATCTGACTGCGCACCACGATGTTCCCCACGTGATGCTTTTGAGCAGGACGACGTTATTAACTGCGACTCAATGGTACATGCAGGAGCACGTCAAATCACATGAGGGTTTATACAGGTTCGGACCACTAGAATGCGTAACACCCTACTTCCTATCGAGGCTGTGTATTGGAATTTTTCTGGTGTACATGGGTTACAGGTGAGCTAAGGGTGGTGGAGGATGAGTTCTCCTGCCGATCTAGTAGCGCGTGGTTGCTACGAGAGAGCCAATGAGCTATAAGGTGGTGCTGGGATGTGACGAGATGAGATGCTTTCGTAGGGGTACCCCTCAACTTTATATAGATGACTAGAGGGTAATTCATTTACAAGTTGTGATCACTATCTAACTCTACCTAAATCCTCTTTTAACACGATGTGCATTCTTGCTTATCTGGAGTTCGCTCGCTTCTTCAGCCGAGTTAACGCCAAGTGTTTAGCCCTTCAGGCGTGCGCAACCTCTTCACGCGAGAAATCAGCGTTCTGGTCTACACATAACTCGAATGTCTGGTCTCTGTTTCCTTAGGTTGAGAATGTCCGGTCTGATTGTGATCCGAGGGTCTATCTTGCTAGGCAAGCCATCGGGAGGCTCATCAGGCGGCCCACGAAGCGTTTCTGTGTTCATAAGGAACCAGAGGATATCTATCTCCCACAATCACTAAAATTAATGGGAGAGGAAATGCAGCACGGAATCGGAGCTGCCAATCCTCTTCTTGTTAAACAATGACTTTCTTAGGGTTAGTTCGAAAACTTAAATCGCCTTCGAGATTCCCGGGGATTGAGTGAAGTGTCGAGAATCTTGGTGGGGATTTAAGTTTCCAAACTAGCCATGAGCTTATAAAAGCCGCATATCATATCATCTCCCTCTTGACACATCCTATATTTACCATACGTTTTCTCTATAATCTAAGAAGTAAGCTGATGGAAATAGAAGGCATCAGGAACCACATATATCCCCACTATTCCACATATATGTCAGCATCTATGGGGATGTAGTTTTGTTCTATGTGCAGACCACTAGTTAGAAGCTAACTCGCATGTGTGACGGCGTCTGCGGTTTGGCCGCAAGATAGGGATTGGCTGTGAACGCACGTTGTGTTGTGTGATTCTTAAGGATATTGCTCCTTGCTCATGTTACCATGCACATGCCTCATTATTTGTGGAGCGACTGTGGCATCACTTACAATATCACACACACACACATGGAGTTGTTTCA
The DNA here is from genome assembly GCA_029449295.1 of Zea luxurians. Classification (NCBI taxonomy): domain Eukaryota; kingdom Viridiplantae; phylum Streptophyta; class Magnoliopsida; order Poales; family Poaceae; genus Zea; species Zea luxurians. Next base: position 27,460,317 of record JAOPSE010000024.1, on the reverse strand, counting down.
TATTTTCATTGTTCAGTTCGAGTGTGTCTCGTGGAACATATCTAGTATCCTGCAGCGATGCCTCATGACAGTAAGCATAAAAAATACCATGTGGAGGTACGTCACCTATGCCACTATGCAATATGCATGGATTAATGGGCTTATATGGTGTAGAAAACTGAGAACCATGCTGCATAGGAAGTACATAGTTCATGCTCTGTCAACGTTAGATAATTTTGCAATATAAAAAAAAATCATAAAAGCATTTCTAGGACATCACCTCCTTCCATGTTCCTATGTATCACCATCGATACCTGTGCATCAATGCATGTACTCCACGGCTCCCATGGATGGTATTGAATCAAAGTGCCTAGACAAATACAACATCTTACGGTATACAAAAATATACTAAATAAGGAGCGTCCCACAATCAAATGATCAAATATGTCTTCGCAGTTAATTTCACACTACTTGAACCATTATCTTGAATTCTATATAGAAAACAAAAGAGTAAAATACAACAGTGGTCCTCGAACTTGCATGTCGTGTCATTTGGGTCCTTAAAATTAGAAAACAAAAAAAAAACAGGTCCTGTAACTTGGTCAGCATGCAAAACCATTCAAAATCGAGTTTTGCATGCATATGTAGTTCAGCCACCAATTATTAGCAGTCAATTTTGGGTAAGATGGTGTTTAAATGGCATGCAAGGATGGAGTCTAAAATGCAAGAAAAAGATGCATGTGGTTGTTGAGCAATACAATGAACGCAATAATTTAGAACATACTTTGAACTTTTGAGACCTTGAATTTTGAGATGGATGGAGTAGAAATCAAGTGTTAGATATTTCAATACCTATGTAGTTTAAATGAAAGAAATTTCAACTGATTTTTTTTATCTGGCTGAGTACAACAAATTCAGCATAGGGCGCATATCCATCAAATGTCATTTGTAAAACTTTAAATTTAATTTTAAAATTTGGGCAATTAAAACTTTTTTTCAGAAACAAAATGACTCGGAATAAAAAGTTGTCAAATAAAGTTCTATATCTCCACAAGCTATATAACTTGTTTGTTAAGTTCATGTTCCAATGACTTATTTTACAAAAAGCTATACTTTATACTGCGCATAATTTTAGTGACCTGTCAATTTACCATGCATGGCTCAAAGATTAGTCTCTATTACCAGCCACCTCGATCTAGAATATCTCAGTGGTCCATAAAACAAATCGTTCCTAAAAAACAGATTCCTAGAGATGTGTGAAAACATCGGCTGCATATAAACATTGACTTTTAAATGTTGTATGTCTCAAACTAAATTTAGAGGACCATGGCCTGAAAAAAAGCAAGACGCCTCTAAAACCCATTTATGTAACGGCGATCCTTGTGATGAGGATAGCCAACATTAGTGATAGTGGATACATAAATTTAATAAGGATATCACAACACACTAGAGCGTTCGGTGGCAAGGGAATGGAAGGGGATCGAGGGGGAGGAAATAAATCCGTTGCCCTCAGTCCCCTCCAATCCCCTTGCCACCAAACTAGCCCTTAGTGTTAGAGGGTAAGTCCCGGGAAAAAAAATCTACATCCAAATTGTGCCCTCTTTATAATATTGGTACATGTTAACACCATATCCCAAAAGGTATCCTAGACATTAATATAGGAGGCTACCTTAAATCTCTATAGGCCTAAGGTGTGTATCTCAGCCTTTATATAACTATAAGCAAACCAAGAATAAACATAGTACAATAGAATTGTTTGCAGATATAAATACACAGTTCGTTCTTGGCCCCCATGGAACTCGTCAAGAGCAATATGATGAGAATCGTGCATGCTGCACTTTGCATCGTGGCAGTGATAATGTCTTCAGCACTCCCATCCTGCCAGGGAGACGAGACCATATATATGTATAGGCTTAGCAGGATGCATCCCATTGTTCTGCCATTTGGGGTGCGCGCAGCTGGCCGCTCAGGAACACAAAATGTTAGTCAACAGTAGATGCCAAACGCCTTGGAAGTGCTGCTGCATATTTCGTCCTCAGCAACATCAAAGCAATGGTCATTGTTGGCAACGTTGAAGCGCCGCCGACGATATAACTATATTGCATTGGATGTAATCGACGGTCCCATGTATGATATGTTCCTATATATCACTAGTAGAAAAGAGCTCATAGCCTGCGGCACCCATAAATTATCACTGGCGGTTTCAGTTATCGCGCGCCAGTAAAAAAAACGAGGCGGGCCCGGCTTTGGAACCGCCAGTGGAAACACATTTCCACTGGCGGTTATCTTAACACAACCGCCAGTGGAAATAGGATGTTTCCACTGGCGGTTGGTGTAACATAACCGCCAGTGGAAAACCAATTTCCACTGGCGGTTGGTGTAACCGAACCGCCAGTGGAAATACCCTATTTCCACTGGCGGTTGTGTTAAGATAACCGCCAGTGAAAATTGGTTTCCACTGGCGGTTTTTCAAGCCAACCGCCAGTGAACTGTCTGTTATAAATAGCTCTCTTCTTCCCCCGACAGTGAACTGTATGCTCGCAGCCAGCTTCCATTGGAGGCGATTTTGGAGGTCCAGATTTCAAAAAAATATAAGGAGGGAGGTTTTGCTCTTCATTTCTTCGAAGAAGGTGGATAAGAAAGGTTGGTTTATGTTTCTTTGTCAATTTTTGTTCATTCTTGCTCAATTTTAGCCACATTTTGGATCTAGGGTTTTACATGTGAGAGAGAAGAGTATAGCTAGGTAATTTTCTCTATTTCCTCAAATGAGGTTGCTTAAGATGGTTAGTTTTTGTCTATTCCCTCTCCTTTTTCATGTTTAGTTATCAAATAAGTTTATCCATAACACATATTTAGTTGCTTTATGAATGGTGAATGTGTTGTATGGAAGGTTGGTTTAATTATGTTTCAATTGTCAGTTATTGTTTATTTTTGCTCAATTTTAACTACATTTTGAAACTAGGCTTTCACCATGTGTTAAAGATAGGTTTGGGTATTAATTTTTTTTGTTTATTAGTTGCTAAAAAAGTTTGGCTTATGTTTCTTTTGCCAAATTTTGTTCATTTTTCCTCCATTTTAGCCACATTTTGGATATAGGGTTTCACCATGTGTTAGAGATAAAGTAGTCTAACTACTTTTATTGGAAGAGATAAAGTAGTCTAACTACATTTTGTTAGCGACAAACCGAAGCATGTAATTTTACACGACTTTCTAGAGAGGAGAGGGAGAGGGAGAGAGAGCTATTGTTGCCAATGCGCTCGGAGCAGGTGCAGCACTTACCGTCCGTGCGGATGCAGCACTTTGCACATCCAGAATGCCCGTTCTTGCACTGATTTTACACAGAGCAGAGCATCATGCTGGAGTCTACCGATCAATATGTACTGTATATATACATGCATGGTAATCTGACTTGCCATGAAAACTTCGGACTGGAAGGGTAGGCAGCAGATGTCGCACTCCAACGCGTCCTTCTCCATGGATAGTGTCACAGTCGCCTCTTCCTCATCCTCCAACCCCGACTCTTCCTCATCCTCCATAGAGAGAGAGATAGAGGAGAGAGAGAGATAGAGGAGAGAGAGAGAGAGAGAGGAGAGAGAGAGAGGGTTTCACATTTTAGCCACATTTTTGGATATAGGGTTTCACCATGTGTTTTATGTTACTTTTTTACAGGTGGTGATGGAGAGGACATCCTGGATGTATAACTTATCAAGGCTAGATCCATCATACATATCCGAGGTCCATAGGTTTATTGATGTCGCTACGAACCATGCTTGGAGAACAAAGACAAAACACATATATTGTCCATGCATGGACTGCAAAAATGCTGCTGTATTTAATGACACAGAACAAATCATATCTCATCTAGTATGCCGAGGATTTATGAAGGATTACACAATTTGGACAAAGCATGGAGAGGGTAGCTCTTCGCCTTATACGACTGGAAACCCTGAGAACATCGACGACAGATTTCAGTTCGTTCACGAGACACACCAACCTCTTCCACAGAGCGAACATGTAGTGCAAAATGTTACTGATCATGGTTACGCTGGAGGAAATGAACATGATAGACCTCATGTTCTGCCAAGTGTTATGGATGAGGAAGATGCAGAGTTGCTAGAGGCAATGTTGCGTCGTCATACAGATCAATCGATGTTCTTAATGAAAGGTATGGAGTCCCTGAAGAAGGCAGCAGAAGAGCCTTTGTACGACGAGTCTAAGGGTTGTACCAAAGAGTTCACGACGCTCCGGTCTGTGCTAAAGCTGTTGATGTTAAAAGCTAAATATGGTGTGTCTGATGCTGGCTTCGATGCGTTCTTGAGTATTATCGCAGACATGCTTCCAAAGGAGAACAATGTGCCTGCTAACACGTACTATGCAAAGAAACTAATCAGTCCGCTCACTATGGGTGTGGAGAAGATCCACGCGTGTAGAAATCACTGTATCCTTTATCGAGGTGATGATTATAAAGACTTGGAGAGCTGCGCAAAGTGCGGTGCAAGTAGGTACAAGACGAATAAAGACTATCGAGAGGACGAAGAGTGTGTTGCATCCGTGTCTAAAGGGAAGAAGCGAAAGAAAGCCCAAAAAAAGACTTCAAAATCCACGAGCAAAGAAAAAGAAGAAGTAGACTATTATGCGCTCAAAAAGATTCCTGCTTTGGTGATGTGGTACCTCCCCGTCGTCGATCGATTGAGGTGTTTGTTCGCTAATCCTGAGGATGCCAGACTTATGAGCTGGCATGCTTCTGATGAGCACAAAAACGATGGGAAGCTTCGACATCCAGCCGATGGGAAGCAGTGGCAAGATTTCAATGACAACCACCGAGACTTTGCCGATGAACCGAGAAATGTTAGGTTCGCACTGAGTACTGATGGAATGAACCCATTTGCTGAGAGGAGCAGCAAGCATAGCACATGGCCGGTGATCCTCACCATATACAACCTTCCTCCATGGTTGATGCAGAAACAGAAGTACATTTTGCTAACCATCCTTATTTCTGGACCTACACAACCTGGAGTTGACATGGATGTATTTTTGGAGCCCTTAATGGAGGATATGAAAATATTGTGGGAAACGGGTGTTCAAATGTTGGATGAGTATCGTAAAGGTTCATTCACGCTGAGAGCAATTCTTTTTGTTACGATCAACGATTACCCTGCTCTCTTCACATTATCAGGCCAGTTTAAGGGAAAGGTTGGTTGCACAGTATGCATTGATGGAACTGCTTACGTATCCCTTGCTGCATCTAGGAAGATAGTTTACATGAGGCACAAACGCTTTTTATTGGAAGGACACAGGTACCGCATGCGAAAGATGGATAAGTACTTCGACAATAATGGTGAACTACATTCTACTGCTCCATCGGGTAACAATAGAGGTCATAGAGTTTTTGAAATAGTCAGGAATATCAAGTTTGTTTTCGGGAAGAAGACAAAAGACGGAAAAACAAGGAAGGATGCTAAACCATCTTCGGGGGCTATATTCAAGAAGAAGTCTATTTTCTTCGAGTACTTGCCTTACTGGAAAGAGTTAGATGTGCGGCATGCGATCGATGGTATGCACGTTCAGAAGAACGTGTTTGAAAGCATAATGGGCACCTTGCTAGACATAAAGGGCAAAACAAAAGAAGGGCTCAATTCACGCATGGACTTGGTAGATTTAGGCATAAAAAGGAACTACATCCCGTTCTTCAAGAAAATGGGAAGTACCATCTCCCAGCAGCAAGCTACAATCTCAATGTAGATGAGAAACATGCGATGTGTGTTTGGCTCAAGAATTTGAAAGTCCCATCCGGATTCTGCTCTAGCATACGGAGTATTGTGTCAATGAAAGACCTGACAATCACCAACTACAACTCACATGATTGCCATGTCATGCTGACTACATTCCTACCTATTGCCATCAGGGCTATAAATCCTTTGTTTTTAAAGATGGCAATCACACGGTTGTGCTACTTTTTCAACAGGATTTCACAAAAGGTAATTGGCCGTGATGAGTTGGCATCTCTTCAGGAATTCGCAGTGGAGACAATATCACAGTTTGAGATGTGTTTCCCTCCATCGTTCTTTGATATTATGGTGCACCTTGTGGTGCACTTGGTGCCACAAATAGAAGCATTGGGTCCTATGTACTTGCATGAAATGTGGACGTATGAGCGTTTCATGTCAATACTGAATGGCTATGTATCAACCCGTGCTCGTCCCGAGGCATCCATGATAGAGGGGTACTGTACCGAAGAGGCCATTGAGTCCGGAGGTCCATTCTGCAATAGTATCCTAAAAGACCAGGTTGCAATAGGTCTGCCTCCGTCACGACACGAGGGTAGACTGTATGGAAGCGGGAGGATGGGACGGAAATCTTTCATCCCACCGGATTACGATATAGTACTTGAGGCACATCAGAGCATCCTACATCAGCTAACGATAATGGAGCCATTTATCCAACAACACATCAATGAGCTTCGCGAGCAAAATCCTGGGCATACGGATGATTGGGTAATGAAGCAACATAAGCAGCGGTTCAACACATGGCTAATGGTGAAGGACATTCCACGTGGAGAAACAATAGAAGAACAAACCATCAAGGGCTTGGCATCTGGACCATCACGCCAGGTCACAACATGGCAAACCTATGACATTAGTGGATTCACATTTTGTACCAAGTCCAAGGACAAAAAGAGCATGTCACAAAACAGTGGTGTTCGATGCGAAGCCATAGATGATGAAACTGGTGAGATTATTACATATTTTGGCTTTATTGAGGACATATGGGAACTAGACTATGGTACATTTCAGATCTCGGTTTTCTGATGTCAATGGGTTGAAGACAAACATGTCACGGTAGACAACTATGGGGTCAGAGTTCTTGATCTAAGTAAGGTAGGTTACAAAGATGACCCATGGATCCTTGCTAATCGTGCTGCACAGGTCTTCTATGCTGAACAGATCATTTCTAACAATGAGAAGAAAAGCACCGACAAACCGAAGCATGTAGTTTTTCCTGGAAAACAACAAGCTATAGGAGTTGATGGTGTATCTGATTTAGAGGATTTTAACCAGTTCAATGACATGTCTCTTTTCATAGACCATCCAACCAAGATAAGGAACGTTGAGCGAAGCATCCCACGCAATTCGATGCCCTGGGTACGCCACGATGGACAAGGCAGAACAATAGCTCCCTAGATTATATAGTTGTCATGTAATTGATTATTGTTAGGACATGTCATGTAATTGATTATTGTTAGCGACAAACCGAAGCATGTAATTTTACACGACTTTCTAGAGAGGAGAGGGAGAGGGAGAGAGAGCTATTGTTGCCAATGCGCTCGGAGCAGGTCCAGCACTTACCGTCTGTGCGGATGCAGCACTTTGCACATCGAGAATGCCCGTTCTTGCACTGATTTTACACAGAGCAGAGCAGATGTCACACTCCAGCGCGTCCTTCTCCATGGATAGTGTCACAGTCGCCTCTTCCTCATCCTCCAACCCCGCCTCTTCCTCATCCTCCACCACCACCTTGGCTTTCTTTGGAGTGCCGCCGTCATGGTTTATCACCTAGAACGAGGTAAAATAAAAGCAGGGAGGACTATTCGACTAATATATACATATCAGGCAGTAAGAAACAAGCATCTTCAAAGAACATGTTGTAAAAGAACTTGGAAAGATGTTTACCAGATCTGATACTTGTGAAAGAACTTCACACCAATGGTGATGAGAGACGCGAAGCCATGAGACGACGTAGTATTTAAACACTACAAGAACGGGCATTCTAGTGACAGAGGAGGGAGAGAGAGGGAAGAGAGAGGAGGGAAAGAGGAGAGAGAGAGGAGAGAGAGAGAGGAGAGAGAGGAGAGAGAGAGGAGAGAGAGAGGAGAGAGAGAGGATAGAGAGAGAGAGGAGAGAGAGAGGGAGAGGGGAGAGAGAGGAGCTAGGGAGAGGAGAGAGAGGAGAGAGAGGATAGAGAGAGAGAGGAGCTAGGGAGAGGAGAGAGAGGAGAGAGAGAGGGAGAGATAGAGGAGGGAGAGAGAGGGAAGAGAGAGGAGGGAGAGGGGAGAGAGAGGAGGGAGAGGGGAGAGAGAGGAGAGAGAGGAGAGAGAGAGGGGAGAGAGAGGGGAGAGAGAGAAGTAATATATAAATATATATATTATGTATACTAAATATATATATTTATATATTTAATATGTACAAAAATTTATATACTTAATGTATGAATATACAATAAAAAATAATATACTTAAAACATTTCTACTGGCGGTTGACAATGAAAACCGCCAGTAGAAATTAATTTTTACTGGCGGTTGTCGATGAAAACCGCCAGTAGAAATGGCATTTCTACTGGCGGTTCTCTATGACAACCGCCAGTAGAAATGATTTCTACTGGCGGTTTTCATTGTCAACCGCCAGTAGAAATATCTCCTATATAAAGGGCGCGCGCGGGGCCGAAAATTTCTCTAAGTCTTTGGCGCCTAGTCTTTTACACTCCCGCCGTCAGGCTGCCGAAATTTCGCCCCAGCGATCTTCTCCGCCGTGCGCCGCCATCGTCCACGCCGTCGTCCCCGCGCCGTAGGTACGTTCCCCTCTCTCTCTCTCTCTCTCTCCCTTCTTCCGACTTCGATCGCGCTTGGGCACGGCGCCGCCGCCGTGCACGCGCCGCCGCCGCGCGCGTGTAAAAACCCTAGGGCGCGCGTCTCTGCACAGAGAGTGAGAGAGAGGAGAGGAGAGATGGAAAGGAAAGTCTACTCTCAAAATACTACGTAGCTCGTCAGAAGACCAATCCAAAAAGTTGGGACCTTGGTATATGATTATGAAGTCCTTGAGAACAACTGTAAGGTGTTCAAATTTCTTATGATAAAACCAGAATCTCCCCACGCCATGTAGAGTAGCTATACTTAGTTCTGGAGTATGTTAGTCTGAGAACTTTTGGTTGTATTGTGTTGTGAACTATTTGATGCCTTTCTCAGGCTGTTGTATGCTTGTCGTTGCTATAATGAGAACACCTAAGTGAATTTTCTTTTGTCAATGTCAAAGCTTTGTACCAACCTGAGTTAGTTGTAAGGCTTAGATTCCACTTGCGCTATGTATGCGTGAAAATTTATCACCAGCATAGACCAATTCATGGTTTAGGTCGATTGCTCTGTTGGTCGGATTTAGAAGTCACCCTAGGTTCTGTAAGCGTGAGAATGTAACATCAGTGAGAGTCAGGTGACGACTCATATTGACAACCTATAGGACCCTGGCCAAGTGACCTTCGTGATGATGTATGGCCCTTCCCAAGGAGGAGATAGCTTGTGTCATTATTCTTGAAGGTCGTCGACCGTCTCCGAGCTGCGCCACCGTCCACCAGCGCCGGCGTGCAGCTCATCCTTGAAGGTCGTCCCTGCCCCTTGTTCATCTACACTCCCCCTTGTCTGCACTCTGCAGTTTTGCACAAGATGAGCTCGTCATCCCTGCTCCTCTCCTTCCCCCTTGTCTGCACTCTGCAGTTTTGCATACTGCGCAGCAGTACCCATTTGTTTGGATGCTGCTGCTGCTTTTTGCTTGGATGCTGATCTGCTCTAGGTAGCAGACTAGCAGGTACTCTATTGTTTCACTTATGCTGCATTCACTGGTTTCAATTATATATAGCTCATTCACTGGTTTCACTTATGCTGCATTGCTGCTAGCCTGCTACTGTTATGTTTCAGTATTTCAGTTCCAAACTTCCAATTTAATTTCAGTTCTATATGGCTTATATGCCTAGAAATACATATATACATATATATATATGCCTAGGAATATACATAGGACGACTAGGGACGACCAGAGGCCGACCAGAACCGATTAGTCGTCCTAATCGTCGCCCTAATCGCGATTAGGCGCCTGGTCGGTCCTGTCGGTCGACTAGCTGGTCGCCCGACTTGAAATCAGTGGTCCACAACTGTCCAGTCATATGGTTGCTAGCTCCCGTGTCTAGCACCCACACTTCATTTGGGCAGACCACTGGCACCACTTTGTCTTCTGCAAGGTGAACTGTTAGTGTAGATCCACCTGAAGCCTGCTCCACTTGGGCGAACAAAAGAGCTGCATGTTCAGTGCCGCCCACAGCTATATTTGCCTCTGGTGGTTTATGTTCTTTTTCATCCTTCTTTGGACGCTTACAGTCTTGTGTCCACTGACCAGCACTTCCATTGTTACCTTCCTTCCTTGTCAGCCATGTATTTTGTATGAACCTCTTGGAGAGTGTCAAGTCAATGAACTATCTTCGAGTACTATTGGGAAGTGTATCTCTTTGATGTATTTTTTTTTCTAGTGATATCGATGGTGCCGAGTAGCACCAAATTTGGACTTGTGTCCATATCTATAGATGCTAGTAGTTGAGCACTAGCGCCTACAATCTTGACTACCTCATCCCTATTCTCTGTAGGACCCCAAGAAGAGATTAAACCCTGTAGTCTACCACCTCCCGTTATTTGTGGGCTTCACCGATGGCTGGAAACATTTGGTGATAGCAAACGACCTTCGGGCTGAAGACGTCTGCGAGCTTGTTAAGAGGCCAGACGATGTTGAGCCGGTGTACTATGTCCGGATGTGTGGTCACAAAATTAAAAGCTGCCCCGGCTGCATGTGTGTGCTTCTCTTCTCTTAGGTGGGGTGCTAAGTGATCTTAGTAGCCGACATAAGAGAAGAGAAGCGCACAGATGAAGCCGGGGCGGCTTTAAATTTTGTGACCACACATCCGGACAGAGTACACCGGCTCACCATCGTCTGGCCCCTTAACAAGCTCGCAGACGTCCACAGCCCGAAGGTCGTTTGATGTCACCAAATGTTTCCCGCCCTCGGTGAAGCCCACAAATAACGGGAGGTGGTAGACCACAGGGCTTAATCTCTTCTTGGGGTCCTACAGGGCTTAATCTCTTCTTGGGGTCCTTCAGCATGGCTGTGATGTTATAATGCTGAAGGACCCCAAGAAGAGATTAAGCCCTGTAGTCTACCACCTCCCGTTATTTGTGGGCTTCACCGATGGCTGGAAACATTTGGTGATAGCAAACGACCTTCGGGCTGAAGACGTCTGCGAGCTTGTTAAGAGGCCAGACGATGTTGAGCCGGTGTACTATGTCCGGATGTGTGGTCACAAAATTAAAAGCTGCCCCGGCTGTATGTGTGTGCTTCTCTTCTCTTAGGTGGGGTGCTAAGTGATCTTAGTAGCCGACATAAGAGAAGAGAAGCGCACAGATGAAGCCGGGGCGGCTTTAAATTTTGTGACCACACATCCGGACAGAGTACACCGGCTCACCATCGTCTGGCCCCTTAACAAGCTCGCAGACGTCCACAGCCCGAAGGTCGTTTGATGTCACCAAATGTTTCCCGCCCTCGGTGAAGCCCACAAATAACGGGAGGTGGTAGACCACAGGGCTTAATCTTTTCTTGGGGTTCTACAGGGCTTAATCTCTTCTTGGGGTCCTTCAGCATGGCTATGATGTTATAATGCTGAAGGACCCCAAGAAGAGATTAAGCCCTGTAGTCTACCACCTCCCGTTATTTGTGGGCTTCACCGATGGCTGGAAACATTTGGTGATAGCAAACGACCTTCGGGCTGAAGACGTCTGCGAGCTTGTTAAGAGGTTAGGGTTAGGGTTAAGGGTTTAGGGTTAGGGTTAAGGGTTATAGTTAGGGTTAGGGTTAGGGTTAAGGGTTAGGGTTTTGGGTTAAGGGTTCGGGTTTTGGGTTAGGGTTAGGGTTAGGGTTAAGGGTTATAGTTAGGGTTAGGGTTTAGGGTTAAGGGTTCCGGTTTTGGGTTAAGGGTTCGGGTTTTGGGTTAGGGTTAGGGTTAAGGGTTTAGGGTTAAGGGTTATAGTTAGGGTTAGGGTTAGGGTTAAGGGTTAGGGTTTAGGGTTAGGGTTAAGGTTTATAGTTAGGGTTAGGGTTAGGGTTTTGGGTTAAGGGTTCGGGTTTTGGGTTAAGGGTTCGGGTTTTGGGTTAGGGTTAGGGTTAAGGGTTTAGGGTTAGGGTTTAGGGTTAGGGTTAAGGGTTTAGTGCCTGAGGATGTATTTAATTATACTATTTGTTAATATGAATTTAATTATTGCTTACGTTAATATGTGTTAATATGTATTTAATTATTGCTTATGTATTTGTATATATATAGCTCAATGAGTTCTCCGATCAAGGACCAAGATTTAGTGCCCGAGCACATGGACAAGAGTGTTGCTCAAGAACAATCCAGCAGTGAAGGATATGAAACGCCTAGCGACCCTTTTCCTACCACTAGCATAGATAGGGCCGCTCTCCGTGAGTTGCAACGTGACCCTACTTATGATCCACAAGAAGCTGAGGTAAAAGTACGCATCTTTAGCTTCGTATGTGTACCCTACTGATTTCACATGCATGATCTCTTGTGCATTTTATTACATGAATAGGAGGTCGTGTCTGAATTTCGTGCGATACTCGAAGAAGCCGTGGCACGAAACGAAGACGTACCGGAACAGACCAAGACAACAACCGAGACGTCAAGGAAAAGGAAGCAGAGCGATCGAAAAAGAGGTGACAGGGGGCTGAACAAGTTTCCCGACAAAACATACAAAATCTCAGACGTGAGCCCGAAAGGTCAGCCCCTAGCTCCAGAAGAGGCACTACCTAAGTTCCGGAATGCACTTGGGTTTTTAGTTAGAGATAATCTTGACATAACAATACGACAGTGGAGAGATGTGCCAGATGATGTCAAGAATCAAATATGGAATAAGCTATTAATGAGGTTCGTTCTGCCTCGGGGTTCAGAAGAACTCGTGAAGGAATACACGATGAAGCAGCTTGCAATCAATTTCCGAAACTGGAGGTCTGAGATGAACACAAAGTTTGCAAAGAAAGGTCTGGACCCGACCAAAAAATATAAAATCTCAGCAGGTCAGTGGGCAGTATTTCTAGAGCAGAGGAGCAGCCCTGATTTCATATCTCTAAGTGAGGCAAATTCAGAACTATCAAAGAAGAACAAGTACCGCCACCACCTAGGCACAGGTGGTTACAAGCGTCAGGTTCCTAAATGGAGACAAGAAGACGCCGAGAAGAAGGCCGCAGGGTTGCCGACGCTGTCCGAGCAACTTGTTGAAAGGGCGGCAAATTGGCTCCGTGCTAGAAAACCAAGGGAAACCGAGACCGGTGTATCTTTTGATGATCCCATTGTCGAAGAAGCGGCAAAAACATATATACAATGGCAGCTAAGCAGAGCGAAGGAACTTTTAAGCCACAAAGGGAAAGAGACATCCTAACGGCTGGTCTCGGTAACCCTGAGCATCCTGGCCGTGTACGAGGAATCTCGTCTAAGGAAGGATGGAAGGAAGGATTCGGACAACAGTGGGAAGGTCTGTACAGGAAACGTGATCGATACAAGGAAGAGATGGCGGATTATTTTAAGGAGGAGGCCAAGAAAGAGTTCAAAGCCATGATGTCTCAAATGCTATCGAATCCTCCTCCAGAATTGATGCAACAGTTGGCGAGTGCGATGTCTGTTCAACAGATGACCACTCCACAAATACAAATAATTCCAGCAGCTCAACCGCCGGCTTCCACAGATTGTACGACATTACCAAGCTCTGTTGCTTCAACGGGAAATAAGGACCGTTATCCAGTTGATGACATCACAAGGCCTGTGGCGTGCACACTGGTTATAAGATATGGTATTAACAATAAACGTACAAAGAAAGTAGCCACAGGCCTTGCGATCCCAGGACGTAAGTTCCATGGAAACGATATTCCAGATGATCATTGCAAAGTAGAAGTGACGTCGGTCGTCCAAGGATCCGAGGACGACATGCTAGACATCCCTGGGCCCGAAGGTATCGAGAAACTTGGACAAGCTATCAATAATTTTATCCTTTGGCCTCGAAGGGATGTCGATTTGCTTGATTGGTGGAATCCATCATCCTCACCTCCTCAAACTTCACATGCTGCTCCTCATCCTTTTTCTGACCCACCGTCTCCGCCACAAGCATCACCATTCAGGGCTCCACCACCTTCTCCTCCCCATCCTCTTGGTGACCCACTGTCTACGCCACCATCAAGGGATCCACCTTCTCCACAACCATCAAAGGATTCAAGGCCATCAAAGAAATCTAAACTTCCTATTCCAAAATTGGTGTCCCCGTATCAGAAAAAGAAGAGTAAAGCTACTACTGCTGGCACAGCTCGGTTTTTGAAAGGGATTGGACGGAGCCTCACGTCACAAACTGTTGATTTGGCCAAGCACGAGGAGTCTGCAAAAAAGGCTGAGGCAATGGCCGCAAAGATAAAGAAGCCAACTAAGGCAGATTACAAAAACGTGCCTAAAAAATATGTGCCGGGCAGACCTCTGCTACCTCTTGAGAAACTAAGAAAGGTCCCGGCTGGTGTTAAAAGGTTGCATGACTGGTACATGCGGGCATCATCGGTTGGCATAGACACCATCAGTGTGCATATACCAGACCATGCTTTTATTGGTTCGGACCAAAAGGCCGTTGTTACATTCGAGGACATGTGGTTAATGATGAACCTTCAGAGACTCGACGTGCAACTTGTAACGATGTTTGCATTGTAAGTGTCGCTCATACTTCCACATATGTGTGTTATTATTAGTGAGCTGTATAAAATTTCAATATCTGACATGCACGTGTGACTTGCAGAATGCAACATGATCAGCAGGAGATCCTTTACGGTACCAAGCCCAATGCTAGTGCCAGTAAAAGGGTTGGGTATCTCAACCCAATACTTATATGCGAGGAAAGCCACACTTTTAGAATCGGGAAAGACAACGATGAATTATGGGGAAAGACGGACGAAGAAGTTGAGAAGCGTATAAAGGATATGAAGAAGGATTTTGAAGCTCGATACGCCACCTATATAGGACATGCAATGCTTCAATTTCAAGACAGGGAAGCCATAATGGCCCCGTACAACTTTAAGTAAGTGTGATTTTGCATAAATAAAATCAATAATTTCAATACACATGCATCACAAATTTGATTCGTACAGGGACCACTGGATATGCTTCCTCATTTATCCTAAGGTTGGAAAGGTGCTGGTGCTCGACTCCTTAAACTTCGACCCTTCGACATATGCAGAATTCCTCAGCACCTTAGAGCTGTAAGCCTTTTCTATGCATGCATACTTTTATCGATTAAAATTTGAGAATAACATGGTGATTCTATTTGAGATCACAGGGCTTATAGATTCTATAAGATGAGAGGTGGAAAGTACGACCTGTCGAAAAAAGGCGTGCCACTAGACATCCATCATCACTGGCCGGTAAGTATGTGATTTTATGAATACATATCATACACAATGTTGCAACTAAATAACCAATCTCCCGTTATGTAGTGCCACAAGCAACCACAAGGATCGGTCCTATGTGGATTCTATGCGTGCGAGTTCATGAGAGTGAACGGACGATACATCACGAACCCTGACAAGGTATTATTAGTAATAGTCAAGTATGTATTTATGTCATTAAAGATGCAAATGTGTTATTATTGAGTATAAATAGATGATGTTTATAAAATTCCTTTACAGCAATTTCAACGAGGAAACCCGGAGAACTTGACCGAAGCTGCATTGTATGGCATAATCGAGGACCTCTGCACATTCATATTGAAAGAGGTCATACCCGCAGAAGGAAAATATCACGATGCTTCCGGGACATTAGCTTTGCCAGAGTTCAGAATACTAACAGAAATCAGTAGATTATCTCTTAGCCGAGATAGTTATTAGAGCTTAGGTGAAAACTTATGATGTATAGAATGCATGAAGCATATATGGTTGTAAACAGAATACTTTGATGTATATAAATGTATATATGTTGCTTTCAATATCAATATATATATATATATATGTTTGTGTGTGTGTAAATAAATATATATATAATTCAGTATTGTTTGAAATTTGAAAAAAGGCGGGAAAACTTCCACTGGCGGCTAAATAAAGAAAACCGCCAGTGAAAAGTGTATTTCCACTGGCGGTTTGCTTTATAAAACCGCCAGTGGAAATGCATTTTTACTGGCGGTTTTCTTTATTCAGCCGCCAGTGGAAATGAACTTTTCACTGGCGGTTCCTTAAGAAAACCGCCAGTGAAAATGCATTTCCACTGGCGGTTCCAAAATAACCGCCAGTGGAAATGCTGATTTCCACTGACCCCTAGCACTGGCGGTACTGAAAAACGCCTGTGTAAATAGGTTTAGAACCGCCACTATAGAGCTTCTGTGTACTAGTGTATATAATAACTATCACTATATATACAAAGAAATATGTGTAAACTATTAATTTACACTGATGGTTGGCTTAAGTGAATCGCTAGCTAGTATATATATATTGGTTTTACTCTCATCTACCACCAAGATCTCCACCATTTCTCTCACACCTATCACGGCTGCTCCCACTTACCACCATTATATTTCTTGTGCCTATAAATTTGGCATGTCGACAAATCAACTCTGATTTTCTTCGACAAGAGATAGCTGTTTTTGTGTGTGTGTCTGGCCACTTATAGAATCGACATATATGGTCTCTCTATGGGATAAAGCTCTTCGAATTCAAATTTTATTATGTAGTTAGGATGATGCACACGTGTCTGTGAAGGCTTAGAGAGCTATCCAAATTGTGGGGCTAGAAGGTATAAGACGAAGAAAGATTAACTAGACACTACAGTAAAACTCTAAATTTCGATGGCCAAAGCCGTCGGAAATAGCTTATTTCCGACGACCGAAGTCTTATGTCCGAAGGTACCTGTCCCTCGGTCGTAACGGATCGGAAATAAGCTTATTTTCGATGGCGGCCATCGAAAATAGCGTATGTTCGTCGGTATTTAGCTTTGATAACAGTCGTAAAGGTCGTTGGTGGGGCACACGTCTCTTATATCCGACGACAGCCGATCTACACTAGTTTTAGATGCGGTTTTTTTTTATCAAAACCATATATATGTCCAAACTTCATTTATTTCGTAGTGACCATTGTGACGAGGATACCACAACATTAATGTTAGAGGATACATAGATTTAAGTCAAAAATCTACATTCAAGCTATGGCTCCTATTTATGGATATTGGTAAAAGATATAGTACCATTTAAAAAAAGTATCTCAGACATTAATATTCACACTAAAGATGTATTTCTATCGGAGGTCATTTGAAAATTAATAAAGAAGTGAATTTTGAAACGAGATAGCAAACGATTTCAAATGGAACGATCATGTGATCTGCTACAAAATTGTAGCTCCCTTATTTCTGAAGTTGGTTTTCTTTCGAAATTATTTGCAAAAGTTATAAATTTATTTTTGTTGATCCTAGTTTCGGAGGCGGGTCAAATTACCCAGTGACGGCTAAATTTTTTGTTGAAGTATGAACCATATCTATAAATTCATCAGTAGTCTGTTGTCATACCAATGCACAAGTGCCCCTAAAAGTAGAGACCATTTAAGGGTGGCTACACAAGCACCAAACGCCCATAGAAATCCCAATCTCATCAAGGCAGCCAATATAATCTCTGACACTAGTTTTTAGATGCGTTTTTTTTTTATCAAAACCATATATATGTCCAAACTTAATTTATTTCGTGGTGACCATTATGACGAGGATACCACAACATTAATGCTAGAGGATACATGGATAGAAAAATCACAAATCTACATCCAAGCTATAGCTCCTATTTATGGATATTGGTGCAAGATATAATACCATTTAAAAAAGGTATCTCTCAGACATTAATATTCACACTAAAGATGTGTCTCAGACTATATAACTACGATCGAGCAAACCAAGATCAGCAAGCATACCGGTATATATTATTGTTCTTTGTCATCGCACAAGACTCTTGTCAACAAGACCAACAACAGGATGAGGACTGCCGTGCATGCTGCGCTTTGCATTGTGCTTGTGATAATGTCTTCAACACTGTCATCTTGCGAGGACGGTGAGTATATGCAACCCATGCATTATTGCTCTGTGCTTGCCATGCATAATCGTTAGAAGTTTGCGAACTGAGTTCACATGTTGTATCTGTGCATGCATGCGCGCGTGTGCAGATGAGAAGGTATCTATCGCATGTGACACAGGATGCAATGCCGCGATCTCCCGCCTCAAATGCTTCCTGATGGCCTATTCTGAAGGGAAAGTGTTGGTCAGCAGCAACTGCGAAACGCCGACCAGGTGCGGCTGCGTGTTTCGTCACAAACAAGATGCAGCCCTTATCGCCGCCGGCGACGTTGGCAACAAAAAGGGATACTGATGGCAGACGTGTACTTCTTGGTTGAATAATATATACTGCTAGAATTAATATGGGCACCAACAACGAAATATCTATAATGTTATTCTTCAGTGTAATGCTTCCAGCATGTTCTGTTTTAGTATAACTAAGTCCATGTTTGATTTCTTTAGTCTAGGAACTAAAGTTTAGTTAGAGGATTAAAGTTTAGTCCCTAACATGTTTGGTTCTAGGGGCTAAAAATATTTAGAATATACTAAATGACTCATAAGAAGACTAAAATGGCCTTTAACATTCTCCTGCTATTAGTACAATTGAACTAAATTAGAGGTAAATGTGGAATTAATATGATTTAGTCCCTTTTAGCACCTATGTGAAGGACTAAAGACTAAATCATTCTAGTCCTAGTGCTTGACAAAAAAGGGACTAAATGAGACTAAAAACTAGAGACTAATCTTTAGTCTCTCTAACCAAACACCCCCTAAATATCTATCTCCCCCCACCCCAATTTAAGCTTTTTTGTTCTCCATACGTGGCCTCTAAAATAATCAACCTATATATCGTGGGTGTTTTAATTTCTAAAATGGAGCATGGTGCAGTAGTCTCAGACAGCGGTGGATGTCGTCGTACGTTTCCAATGCAAGGTACGTGTCGTTCCGTCCGAATTTTTTGCAGTTTGACCCTTTCTCGGAAAAAAAAAACACGTTTGGACCCTAAAAAATTTTAATGTCATTTTTGGACCCTTTGCTCGGCGCCATAGGCTATGGCGCCGAGGTACGTGCTGCGCTGGCACAAACAGACGTCGTGGCGCTGATGTGGCACCGAGCTCGGCGCCATGATCTATGGCGCCGAGCTCTATTTTATAATCATAAAGCCCTCTAGCTTAGTTGGTAGAACACAAGGCTCTTAACCATGTGGTCTTGGGTTCAAGCCCCATATTGGGTGTTTTTTAATACTTTTTGTCTTTATCACTGATTTGTTTTTTTGTTGTTTCTCATCCAGTTTTTTGGTCGGATAGCTTTGGTATTACAAGGCCGTTAAACCGTGGCGCGTCGTTAAAATAAAATAAAACAATATAATATACTTAATATGATCTACCGTACTACAAGACCGACCATGGGTACACGATGATTTTATTAGATGTAATAACAGGCATGTTCCGTCTTGATTCATGTATGTTATTTTTCTCTATTTTAACAAATTACAAAACATTTTTAGTTTTCATAAAATATCTACATACGACCTATATCTAGATGCACAACTTGGCTACTATTTAGATAGGCATGCATACGAATACATACATGCATGCATCTATAAATGTGTTCTCGGTTTTTTTCTAGCGTGTTCTCCATGTCAATATCTCAGATTTTATGTACATTAATTGGATAAGATAAAGAAATATCACCAGTATTATTAGACTCTTTATGACATAATTAATTTTATAATATGTAACTCTTTATATATATATATATATATACATATATATTTATATATATTTACTGGGGTATAATATTATAATAATATAGTGCGTGATTATTATATGTCTCATGCGTTTAGGTGCAACTATATATACGTGCGATGGAGCTTGCCATGTAAGGTAGACTAATAATATATATGGGGCAAGCAGCTTTAAAGAAAGCTATACTCTAAGAGTTAACGTCATCATATGACCTAATAAGGTCAAGCAAAGCAAAGAGTAAGCAGCTAGGACGACATATATGATGCACACGTAACGCTTAATTACAAATACATATACGAATGAAGGTCATGCGATTAAGCTAAACACTAAATGGTTGTATGTATATATTTTATGAAAACTAAAAATGTTTTGTAATTTGTTAAAATAGAGGAAAATAACATACATGAATCAAGACAGAACATGCCTGTTATTACATCTAATAAAATCATCGTGTACCAATGGTCGGCCTTGTAGTACGGTAGATCATATTAATTATATTATATTGTTTTATTTTATTTTAACGACGTGCCACGGTTTAACGGCCTTGTAATACTAAAGCTATCCAACCAAAAAACTGGATGAGAAATAAATCTGGACGAACAAATCAGCGACATAAACGAAAAATTTGGACAACAAAAAAACAAATCAGTGATAAAGACGAAAAGTATTAAAAAACATCCATCGTGGGGCTTGAACCCAAGACCACATAGTTAAGAGCCTTGTGTTCTACCAACTGAGCTAGAGGGCTTCATGATTATAAAATAGAGCTCGGCGCCATAGATCATGGCGCCGAGCTCGGTGCCACATCAGCGCCACGGCGTCTGTTTGTGCCATCGCAGCACGTACCTCGGCGCCATAGCCTATGGCGCCGAGCTGTGTTACCTCGGCGCCTATGGCGCCGAGCAAAGGGTCCAAAAATGACATTAAAATTTTTTAGGGTCCAAACATGATTTTTTTCCAAGAAAGGGTCAAACTGCAAAAAATTCGGTCGTTCCGTATCCCGCTGGTACGGCAGCTTGGCCCAAAATACTTGGTTTTGAGTTTACACTGCCACTTTGAACGCTCCTTCCCGCCATCCGTTTGCTCCGCCTCATCAGCCTAGCTTGTGTCCTTCGATGTGCTTCTCCTTGCTCTTGTTAACAAACTTTCGATCCTATTATAGTGTGTTTGGTTTGAGGAATTAGATAGTCCATTATCTCCCCACTCCTCACTTTCTTGTTTAGTTTGTGGAACAGAATGAGTTGATCCATCATAATTTCATTCTTCATAGGCTAATAATTACTAATAATATGAGGAATGATTTCATTCCATCTGATTTGTGGAATGGACTCATGATTGCATCACCCCGTCTAGAACGGATTGATTCTTCAAACCAAACACTCCATTAATGAACGGTGGTCATGCTGCATGCATCCCGAGACTTTCCTGCCTTGTATGTATGTATATATATATATATATATATATATATATATATATATATATATATATATATATATATATATATATATATATATATATATATATATATATAGGGCAGGTATAACGGGAGCCCTGGGCTTCCAATAGTTAAAGGAAGCCCAGGCCAACCACCCCTGCAAACTGGTTCAACCAGCGCACCCAAACAGGCTGTCGGGTGCGCCACCTGCCCCACGTCTGTTAGTGCAAAAAAAGGAATGCATGCATGAGTCAAACACGATCCAATGCATGCGCATAAATTTAGGAAAGATATGTGCGGCAGTTTCTATTTTTAAAATCCTTTATTTCCTCCATAAATTTAGGATCACTGCAACAGCCATGCAGCTAGACGCGTAAGGACCATTTTATGATATATACTGAGACTAAATATGCTACACTGTGTTAATAATTATGCAATTCGATATACTGCGTAAAAATCTGTTACCAGCTGCATGCACACGAATTTATGATAAAAATAATGTGCAATGAAAGGAAATGAATTACACGCATAGAAACAAAAAATCGTATTTAATGTTTTATTTCCTTCATAAATATAAGATTCCTCCAACAGCCATGCAGCTAAAACACATTAAATCTAGTTTATGACATATACTGATACAAATTATACTACATGGTGTAGGTATTTATGCAATTCGTTACACTGCGTAAAAAATCTGGCATGTTGTTCACTGGTGGACGCACCTCCGGATTGGAGCGTAATAACCTTAAGTTTTGAGCATAAAATCCCTTAATTATAAGCGTATATACCGAGCCAATGTGAGAGGTTGATAGCTCTAGTAGGTTGTTATTACGATCCTATTTTTATGGCAGATCCGAAAATCATGGCAGTCACATGCATGCGGTTATACAGATCCTAAAATTATGGCAAAATGCATGCATGAGTCAAACACGTTCCCTTGCATGCGCGTAAATTTAGGAAAGATATGTGTGGCGGTTTCTATTTTAAATGCTTTATTTTTTCCATAAATTTAGGATCGCTGCAACAGACATGCAACTAAAACTCGTAATGACCATTTTATGCTATATACTGATACTAAATATGCTACACTGTGTAGATAATTATGCAATTCGATATACTGCGTAAAAATCTGCTACAGACTGCATGCACACGAATTTATGATGGAAAAGATATGCAATGAAAGGAAATGAATTGCATGCATAGAAACAAAAAATCACATTTAATGTTTTATTTGCTTCATAAATATAGGATCCCTCCAACAGCCATGCAACTAAACGCATTAGAACTAGTTTATGATGTATACTGAAACAAATTATACTACACGGTGTAGGTATTTATGCAATTCCTTACACTGCGTAAAAAATCTGGCATGTTGTTCACTGGTGGACGCATCTCCGGGTGGAGCGTAAAAACCTTAAGTTTTGAGCATAAAATCCCTCAATTATAAGCGTAAATACGAGTCAATTAGAGGTTGATAGATTTAGTAGGTTGTTATTACGATCCTATTTTTATGACAGATCCGAAAAACATGGCAGCCGCATGCATGTGGTTTCTATTTTTATACAGATCCAAAAATTATGGCAAAATCGTGGGAGTTTCCATTGCATGCGCGCAAATTAAGAACAACATAAATCAAGGAATTGCCTTTCCAATGTGCATTCAGTAAACTGATACACGAACTCTGTGTTAAAGCATAAAATTATACAGTTTTTAGCGTAAATAATACATGTGGTAGGCATAAAACACAATAAACGAAAAGAAAAATGCGCCGGATCGGAGGATGTCACGCGCGATCATCGCTGCGCGCATCTCGCCCCTTCTGTGATGTCGCTCGCTCGAACATCGCGCCTCATGCGTCGCCGTCGCTACTCGCACGTCGACGGGCGTCGCTTGCTCGTCGGCCTTGGAAGTGCCGCCTCCTCGGGGCTTCGGGGACGCCGCCGCTTGCCCGCACAAGGGCCTCGCTGCGGATCGAGGAACCTCCGCCACCGCGCGTCGAGGTAATGGAGTTGCGGCCACCGGCCTGGGATCCGCCGTCGCCGCACAAGGGCGCTGCCGCCGCTCGCCCTCTGGATCGGGGGCCGCCACCGCCGGCCTGGAAACCGCTGCCACCGCATGTCGAGGTCGGGGAGCCACGGCCACCACAGGCACTGGCCGAGGTCTGCCGCCGCGCGCGCTATCGGGCAACCGCCGTCGCTAATGAATCGAGATGGGGCATGAAAAACTGAACCCTAGCACTCCGGGTTCTATTTTATAGACGTCCGGATGTGGTCCGGCTCGACCGGATTGCACTGTCTGGCCCGGGCTTCCTTTAGTTATTGGAAGCCCAGGGCTCCTAATATACAATATATATATATATATATATATATATATATATATATATATATAGGGCGTTGGTAATGGAAGCCCTGGGCTTCATATAGGTGCGCGGAGCCCCAGCCAGACGAGCCGAACGTGGTCGAACCGAATGGATCGATCCAGGCGGCCCGTTTTAATGCAGTACAGTTATGCAAGTATAATAGCTTGTACAAATATGCGTAAACCAACGTGGGCCACGTGTTCGTACGTGGATCGGTGACGTGTAACCCGTAAAAGGGGGAAGCGCATTTAAACAGACAGTTACGACACCGTAAATGTATTAATAACATTGCATAGATGACTGTTACTCCCCCGATCAGATCGCCCACGATCAGCGCGGCCACGATCCTAAAATTAAGCGGGTAATGGATATGCGCCGTGAAATATGCGTCCACGATATTGGATATACACTTGGTACAGGGAAAAAAATCATAATCTTCCAGAAAAGTGGAGAGTACGCATCATTTGATAGCCCGCTGCTGGGTGAAGGGCGATTTTGATCTGGAAGATGGCGGCGCCATGGGGAAACAAGACCATAAGTGAGTATGCGACGCCGACGTCTGTTCATAGACAAAATCAATGCTTGGATATCGTAACAATGGTGCAGGAAGAAGAACAAGGAGGGTACCAGTTAGCGTCAGATGGAATTACGCATACAGAATCAGCTACTGCTGTAGACGCAATTACTCCACCGGCAGCTTTGAGGGCCCCAGGGGTTGATGAACAGACCATATTTGAGGCATCAAGGATGACAGTAACTGAAGGAGGACAGCACCTTAATACTATGCATACTATTGGTGATCATGAACAGGACACACCAGTGATTCTGCAGAGACATGTAAGTAATATTGAACTGATTTGAATTTTCAGTATTGTACGTTGAATTGTATACAGTATAAGGCAGCTAGAGATGGTGTGACATTCAGTATTTATATTGTGCATACACTGTGAAACTTTTGGCTGAAAATTGTTATGATCTACATACAACATAAAAATATGTAGGGTACCATAGATGATACAATTTATATTTTTTGCACAGGAAGTTACAATTGATCCGAGATTAGTACCTAAAGTTGGTATGACATTCAGTGGGGTGGATGAAGCATATAAATTTTATAGTAGGTATGCATATGAAGTTGGATTTCCATTGAAAAAGTATAGGGAACGGAAAAATTGTAAGTGGTTGAATTGCTCGATGGAAGGCAAAAGATCAGTAAGGGGAATATCAAACCCAAAGGTACGTAGTACCAGTTCGAAACGGACACAATGCAAGGCCGGTATGAAACTTAAAAAAATTTATGATGATGCAAAAGAGACAGTTATATCAGTGCGTATTGATCTGTTGCACTTGGATCATAATCATGAATTTTTTAAAAAGGATACCGAAAAGAATCAATTACAATGCAACAAGACGCATGATCCTGAATACATGGAGTTCATAAGTTCAATGCAAGAGAGTCGAATCCCGCAACATTGTATTATGGATTATGTATCAGAAATGCACGGTGGTCCTGAGAGTGTGCCTGTAACAGCACAGGACATGTATAACCTGTAAGTTTATGATATGTTCCGATTGATATACATAAATGATATATGCTGGTTGTTGTTTCTGCCTAATGCTAAATTTTCACAATAATTTCAGGAAAAAGGCAAAGCAACGAGAAAGAAATGCAAATGATGTGGCAAAGCTACTATCCTTTTTTGCATCCTGCAAAAAGGATAATCCACAATTTTTCTCTGACTTCCAATTGGATAAAGAAGGCAAGATTTTAAGCATATTTTGGTCACATGCAAGCCAGCAAGGGGATTACATTGATTTTGGTGATGCGGTTACATTTGACACAACACATAAGACTAATCTGTATGAAAAACCACTAGGTATGTTTGTTGGTTCAAATCACCACCTACATTGCACTATATTTGCTTTCGCATTGTTGGGGGATGAAACTGTTGATACATTTGAATGGGTATTCAACGCCTTCAAAACATGCATGGGAACCGAAGGGCCATGAGTGATGCTGACAGGTACGACTGATAATAATGAATTAAATGTATATACATCAACTATGGCTTAAATTAGATATTATTTTCTTTATATAACATGGAATAAGATTCGTACAATTGTGTCATATATGTTTGCAGATCAAGATCCTGCAATGCCAGTAGCCCTCGAGAGGGTTTTCCCACACACAATACATCGTTTATGTCTATGGCATGTGCAAAATAGGTATATGCCTTTTCTAAACGAGTTGTATGCAAGATTTGAGGAAATAGACTTTAAGACACGGTTTCAATCTATAATACATCATCCTTTGACTGAGTTGGAGTTTGAGACTGCATGGTCAATGCTACTTGAAGATTTTGATCTGCACGATAACAGTACTCTGGATAAGCTGTATGGAATACGTAAGGATTGGGTGCCTGCTTTTTTTAAAAATCATTATTGTGGTCTAATGTTGTCTACACAGCGTAGCGAAAGCATGAACAGGCTTGTCAAAAGTGCACATGTTGATGCAAATACTCCGCTTCATCAATTCGCCAAGCAAATGATGAAACTTCTACACAGTAGAAAGATGAAAGAGTCAAAAGAAGCAGTGGGAAGCATGGTGAGGATAAAATTGTTATGTCGTATATTGTTCTGAATAAGGAATACCTGCTGAATCAGCCGAATTCCCCGGTTGCTGTGGCTCATCCGTCTCGTTTTCCAAATTTTCAGACTCGGCACGTAGTACCTCGTCTATCAATTCTATAAACTTGTCTGCTATGTCATATTGCTTGACAATAATTTTGTCGATGCTGTCTTTTATGGCTACGCATGACTTGTCAACCTCCAAGTCATATGCAGCAAGAATATCTGTGAATTTAGATCGGTGACGATGTGGGAGATCGTTGATCTTACTTGACATCATCTCTTTGATAGATGGAAGTTTGATGTTAAAAGTTGGCCGAGGCATGGGGCCAGGGCGCGGTGCATCAAAAATATTGGTCCTGCACTCCGGCTGGTTGTTCAGCAAAAAATAGTAAGAATCCATGTCCACCTTCGTATTCTATTTGTTCAATAAATAATCATAAACAATGGATATAATACATCATAAACTTGCCTCAGATTGGCGATCGATCTTAGGTCCCACTGCATAGCATGTCTCCATCGAGCTTCGGAACTATAAATAAAATTGTAGTGACTGTGAGTAACCAACTGTGTAACTGTGCATAACCAACTGTGAAAATATGAATAACTTACTTCACAGTGTCCGAAAGATTCAGCCCCATGGCGAACCTTCCTCTTGTCAGCTTTGGTCAAAGCTTTTATGCTATTCTTATCAAAAAATTTAATGCGAGGTGTGCCACTCTTATTATGGGGGGCAGCGGCTGTATGCAGGTGATCCAAGTAGTACAACTACATTAAAAAGAATTACAATGTTCAATAGCAATGTAAGTAGACATAACCAACATCGTAAAACATGTTACATAACTACCAAAAGTTAGGAACCAATAATGAAATAAATGTGCATACGGAAAAACACTATACTTACAAGGACAACAATGGAGCATCCATATATAGTCGTGGAGACATTTGTGGTGATCCGGTTGTGCCACTTCTTGGCAGCTTCACATAGATCATTAAAAATCAACTGGCACCAGTCGATCTCATGGAAACGGTGCATTTCTTCTGTGAGAAGCACCTCATGATATGTGATGCCCCAGCTAGCAGTTGGAAACAGCAAACGGTTGAATAGAATGAGGAAGAAACATCTGATTGAAAGGTCATCATCCTCGCCTTTCCTTAATCGATCCTGTAGAAATGCCACATTGAACTCATCTTTGGCCACACCAAGCTCTGCCCTCAAGTTGCTTGCTGCAACTGCTTCATCAATACCCAAAGGTTTACCACCTCCATGATTTGGCACGCCAAGAATAAGATGAACAATATCCTTTGTGATCTTGAGTTCCTTTCCTGGACCAGGACATATTGTCATATCCTTGGGGTCTAGCTTGTCCATCAACCATTGGAGGTGTGATCTACTGCACAGCGCATCTACTGTCATATCAAGAATGGAAGAGAAGCCTTTACGTCTTATAGCCTCACGTTGTCTTTCATTCAAAATGTTAATGCTTGCAATGACATCTTGAGGGTTGCACCTCACATTAAGCCTCTGTTAAACAATATACAACATGAAATAATTTTGTTATTATGAAAAAAATAATCAGAACATTACAAATATGAAATTGTTTGTTGGGTATGCATAACATTAACCTGTCGGGGTAGCTCCTCATGTTTAACCCTCTTTGTCACGACTTTTCTTAACACTCTTGTGTGGCTTTCAGAAACATTGCGCTTCTTCATAGCTGGCATGAAGTCATCTTCATCAGAATCAATCTGAACTGTTTCATTGGTCACGTTTTGACTGTCAGCATTTGAAGGACGATCAACTTCTGGACATGGATTAGGATGTTCTGCAGAGGGAATGTCTACACTGAAGCACTCCTGGCTTGACTGGATTGTTATACGCTAGGGGTTATTTGGAGGACGGTCGACTTGCTTCATTTTTTTAAATTAAAAGCTGCATACATAATATACAATGTTGTAAAAAATAAAAGGTTATATATGCATATGTATTTATGGTGTGGTATGATTGAATCAATTAACCTAATTGTTTTAAATACCAAACCTAAAACATCTGAATATACTGTTCTCTATTTACATTTGCATACACATACTGAACTGTTTCAATTATTAGGAAAACTGAATATGTTTCAATAAAAACAACCCTTGCTGTGACCAAATAATGTGTTAGCTGTAATGCTCTGAAACACATTAATGTATGCACTAAACAGATATGAAATTTTAAATAAAAAATATACTCTACGAATAACAACTAGTTGACTGCTCATTTACTAAACACATTTGCATAAAAAATCTGAATATGTTTGAGCAAAACAAAACTTGCTATAACCAAACTGTATTGTCTGTGACCTAGTGTAATAAATAATGTCTGTTTTGTAATAATACAAAACTGTATATGATTCAATAAAACATGTACTGAACTGTTCAAAAAATAAGTGAATAACAGACCTTGCTGTAACCAAATAATGTATTAGCTGTAATCATCTGAAAATACATAAATGTATGCACTAAACAGAAATGAAATTTTATATAAAACATATACTCTATGAAAAACAACTAGTTGGCTGATCATTTACTATACACAGATGCATACATATTCTGAACTGATATACCAGCATAACAAACTGAATATGTTGCATACAGATGCATACATGAAACACATTAGCATATATGTTCTGTCCTGTTATACGTTCATAAAAAATCTGAATATGTTGCATACCATTGCATACAGTTGCAAACATAAAACACAATTTGCCTGCAACCTGATATGTTTGAGCAAAACAAAAATTGCTATAAACAATCTGTATTAACTGTGAACTGGTTTAATAAATAATGTCTGTTTTAAAATAATAAAAAACTGGATATGATCCAATAAAACAATACATGCTGTCACACAATGTATTAACTATAACAATAATGGAATAAATAAGTGTATGCAGTCACAAAAACAACTAGATGACCACCCAATTACCAATTGAACATAATATGATGCAAAAAAATTTAACTAATGTGCATAAACATGTAACCTAATGTGCATAACCAACTGTGTACATGAGCGTAACCGACTGTGTAAGTGTGCGTAACCAACTGTGTAAATGTGCGTAAATGTAATACATCAACTGCATAACTAATGTCAACCCTAGCCGTGATCCACACAATGCAAAATGAACAAAAAACAACTAGTTTGTTGACGGTAAACTCGATCCAATGAAATGCGCGCGAGCTAGGGTTGGGAAGAACACACCGATTGGAGCGGTACCCGTTGGCGGCGGCGAATGTTGAGGATGGCGGAGAACGTGGAAGCAGTCGGGTCGGCGGAGAGCGAAGGAGCAGAACCGTCGCCGGAGAAGGTAGGGTTTTCGCCGGTCGCCGGACGCAGCGGCGCGAATATTGGAGCGACGATTGGGGAAACTGAGGGCGCGCCGCTCAAATGCCGCTTGCGTCTGGATCGACAGCGAGCGGCGAGGGGTTGGAAGAGTCGTCGGAAAGGGGAGCGGAGTCGCCGGGATGGAAGAATCGCCGGAGATTCCTGGAGTCGTGCGGGGGTTGGGGTTTTGCGGTTATGGAAACTGAGCCGGGAGCAAAGGAGCTAATCGCGGGATCACGTAGGTATTTATATGGAAACCGAAAGGTCAGTCGGCTGTGAAATGCAGGTGCGTTCATATTTGGCTGTGGCTTCCTCTAGCTAAATAGAGCCCAGGGCTCTAAATACATATAGTATATATATATATATATGTTCTATCTTCATGTATCCGCAGCAGTACGCACATGGACAAGTGCACTGTTATTGCTTGCAATATTGCAGCAACACACATGTGTCTATATATATATATATATATCCGACGTGGATACATAGAGGCTAGGTTTTGTATTTCTATTTTTTTAAATGATAGAAAATATGCTAAATAGCTTTGGATTTAGGGGTGTTTGAATGCACTAGAGATAATAGTCAGTGGCTAAAATTAGCTATAGACGTACAAACACCCTAGCTAATAGTTCAGCCAATACCTATTTTTAGTAAATTAACTACTAGTGAGCTAGCTATTTGTTAGCTAGCGAATTTCACTAGCACTTTTGTAATGAACTAACTATTTGTCGGCGTTTCGACCCCGGGGGGTCCCTGGACCGACGGGTAAATTGTCGCCGCGTGCCCCAGCCCAGATGGGTCGGCGCAAGGCGGAACGTGAAGGGGGGAGAGCAGCCGGAGGGAGACACGCGTGGGAGGTGGAACCCGCGGCCTTCGTGTTAGCCCCGCGCCTAGGTCGGGTGCCCTTGCAGTAGAGGGTTACAAGCGTCCACGCGGGAGGGAGCGAGCGGCCTTGCGCGAGCGCCGTCCCGTCCTTCCCCGCGCGGCCAACCCTCTGTAAGAGGGCCCTGGACCTCCCTTTTATAGGCGTAAGGAGAGGATCCAGGTGTACAATGGGGGGTGTAGCAGTGTGCTTACGTGTCTAGCGGAGGAGAGCTAGCGCCCTAAGTACATGCCATCGTGGCAGCCGGAGAGGTTTTGGCACCCAGTTCGTGTGGTGTCGTGGCCGTCAAAGGAGCGCTGGAGCCTGGCGGAAGGACAGCTGTCGGGGCTGTCGAGTCCTTGCTGACGTCCTCTTGCTTCCGTAAGGGGGCTGAGAGCCGCTGTCGTCATGGAGCGTGCGGGGCGCCATCATTACTCGTATAGTGGAGCGAGCCAGATGGGACGCCGGTCTTGTTCCCCGTAGCCTGAGTCAGCTCGGGGCAGGGTAATGATGGCGCCTCCTGTTGACGTGGTCGGTCCGTGCCCTAGGTTGGGCGAGGTGGAGGCTCCTCCGAGGTCGAGGTCGAGTCCGAGCCCCTGGGTCGGACAAGGCGGAGACCGTCGGCTGAGGCCAGGGCTGAGTCCGAGCCCTGGGGTCGGGCGAAGCGGAGTTCGTCGTTTTCTGGGGCTGAGCCCGAGTCCGAGCCCTGGGGTCGGGCGGAGCGGAGTTCGTCGTCTTCCGGGGCTGAGCCCGAGTCCGAGCCCTGGGGTCGGGCGAAGCGGAGTTCGTCGTCTTCCGGGGCTGAGCCCGAGTCCGAGCCCTGGGGTCGGGCGGAGAGGAGTTCATCGTCTTCCGGGGCTGAGCCCGAGTCCGAGCCCTGGGGTCGGGCGAAGTGGAGTTCGTCGTCTTCCGGGGCCGAGCCCGAGTCCGAGCCCTGGGGTCGGGCGGAGTGGAGTTCGTCGTCTTCCGGGGCTGAGCCCGAGTCCGAGCCCTAGGGTCGGGCGAAGCGGAGTTCGTCGTCTTCCGGGGCCGAGCCCGAGTCCGAGCCCTGGGGTCGGGCGGAGCGGAGTTCGTCGTCTTCCGGGGCTGAGCCCGAGTCCGAGCCCTGGGGTCGGGCGAAGCGGAGTTTCCCATGGCGCCTAGGGCCGGACTTGGCTGCTGTCAGCCTCACTCTGTCGAGTGGCTCAGCAGTCGGAGCGGCGCAGGCGGCGCTGTCCTCTTGTCAGACCGGTCAGTGGAGCGACGAAGTGAATGCGGCCACTTCGGCTCTGTCGACTGGAGGGCGTGTGTCAGGATAAAGGTGTCATGCCACCTTTGCATTAAATGCCCCTGCGATTTGGTCAGTTGGCGTGGCAATTTGGCCAAGGTTGCTTCTTGGTGAAGACTGGGCCTCGGGCGAGCCGAAGGTGTGTCCGTTGCTGGAGGGGGTCCTCGGGCGAGACGTAGATCCTCCGAGGTCAGCTGCCCTTGCCCGATGCTGGGCTCGGGCGAGGCGTGATCGCGTCCCTCGAATGGACCGATCCTTGACTTAATCGCACCCATCAGGCCTTTGCAGCTTTGTGCTGATGGGGGTTACCAGCTGAGATTTAGGAGTCTTGAGGGTACCCCTAATTATGGTCCCCGACAGTAG
Source organism: Zea luxurians (assembly GCA_029449295.1). Taxonomy (NCBI): domain Eukaryota; kingdom Viridiplantae; phylum Streptophyta; class Magnoliopsida; order Poales; family Poaceae; genus Zea; species Zea luxurians. The sequence goes on along the minus strand of JAOPSE010000024.1, from coordinate 27,428,405 downwards.
CCCCCGAGCCTCGAAGGGAGTGTTAATACTCGCTTGGAGGCTTTTGCCGCACTTTTTTGCAAGGGGACCAGCCTTTTTTTTGTTGCATTTTGTTCCGGTGGGTGCGCGCGAGCGCACCCGCCGGGTGTAGCCCCCGAGGCCTCGGAGGAGTAGTTTGACTCCTTCGAGGTCTTAGTGCGTTTCGCAACACTTCGGCTGGTCTGGTTGTTCCCTCATGCGAGCTGGCCGTAGCCCGGGTGCACGGTCAGGTCCCAAGTTCTCGGGCTGGTATGTTGACGCTGTCAACGGTTTGGTCGGAGCCGGGTTTGTGAGAGCAGCCCCCGAGCCTCCGCACAGGGCGAGAGGACGGTCAAGGACAGACTCGACTTTTTTACATACGCCCCTGTGTCGCCTTTCCGCAAGGAGGAGGGGGGGGGAAAGCATCATGTTGCCCTCGGAGGGCGCCGAACATGGTGTCTCTGGTGAGCTGCTGGCGGGTAATCCGAGTGGACGCCCGTGCCCCATTTGTTAGGGGTCGGCTAGAGGCCCGGAGGCGCGCTCCAAAAGTACCTGCGGGTGATCTGCCGGACCCGGTCCCCTTTTGACGGGGTCCGAGGGCTCGATGCCTCCCTCTGATGGGATTCCGTTACAAGATCGTTCCCGCTGGTCTCGGAAATGTCCTAGGGTACCTCGGGAGCGTAGCCCGAGCCTTGGTTATGTATCGAACATACCCAGGGTCATCCCTCGCTCTGTGTCTGAGGCGACTGTGAACCCTTCGAGGGCCAGCCTACGAACCCCTGATCAGTAGTGGGCGCGGAGCCCGAGCGGCCTGAGGCGGCCGTTGAACCCTTCCGAGGGGCCGGCCATCGAACCTCTGACCAGTAGTGGGCGCAGAACCCAAGCGCTCTGAGGCGGCCGTTGAACCCCTCCGAGGGGCCAGCCTTTGAACCTCTGATCAGTAGGGAGGCTCGGGGCCTGTTTCCTTCACGGAGAAGGATCCTTTTCGGGGTATCCCCCTTTCTCGGTCCCTGTTGTAAGAGAGAGAAAGAGGAAAAGGAAAAGGATACGAAATCGAATGACGTGGCGTACCTTTTTCGACGCGGTCATTATGGAGAAGGCGATGCGTCGCTTGCTTCTCCTGCCTGAGGCGCCGCCTGTCCCGCCGTGGAGTTAATGCGATGGGGCGAGTGGTTCGCAAGGCGGCCGTTGCGCGTGCGCGAGCCGTTCGAGGAACGGTCATTTCGCTTTGAGTCTTTGAATCCCGTGGCGGGTTCGGGCGACGCGTTGAACGGGTCTCGCCTTGGTCTTTATATACTCGGGGGAGGGTCTGGTGACGGTTCTTTGCTCTGCTTCTTGCCTTCTTCTTAGGTTTTCGCAACCTGAGAGATTTAGCGAGAGAAAAGGAAACCGCCCACCCAGTCCTTTCCGCCGCCACCCCTTCTGCTCGGTGATGGCCGACCGGGTGACCATTATTTCGCCGCGCGACCCATGGCCTTTCTCCACAGTCACGGCGGGTGACCTGGAGGACCTCGTTGCTGAGGGTTTACTTCGCTCTCTTTCTGATGAGAGGCAGCCGGAGTGGATTCCCCCCCCGAACGGAGCCGCCCCGTCCGCGCCACCGGGGTACGTCGTGAGCTTCGTCTCCTTCCACGAGCGGGGATTCGGTGTGCCGGCAAGCCGCTTCATGCGGGCGATCTTGCATAACTACGGGGTGGAGTTGCACAACCTCAGTCCCAACTCCATCTCGCAAGCCGCCATCTTCGTAGCGGTGTGCGAAGGATACTTGGGGACCGACCCCCACTAGGACTTGTGGACTCATTTCTTCTCCGCGGAGCTTTTTGCTTCTCCGACGGGGGAGAGAAGGGTCTGCGCGGCGGTGCGGGCCGGCGGCTGCATCCTCCAGCTGAGGCAGTCGCGGGCGTTGCAGTATATTCCCGCCGTCCTTGCGTCCTCGAATAAGGGGTGGCAGCGCCGGTGGTTCTATCTCCGGAATGACGACGAGAAGCTCCCGTCGTTTTCTCAGCGAGTGGTCACCGTCGCCGCCGATGCTTGGCGCTATGGGACCCCGCATGACAGACAGAAGAATCTCGAGCCCCTTCTCAAGGCCCTGGAGGCGTTGCGGAAAGGAGGGCTCACCGCTGCGGGAGTGATTGCCGCCATTCATCACTGGAGGGTGCTTCCCTTGGCGGAGCGGTGGTTGCCGCTTTGGGAGATGACGCCAGAGGCTGACTTGGAGGGCTCACGGATGTCCTCGGATCCCCTTCCCATCAACGTTCTCCACGGGCGGGTGGTCGTCGCGTTGGGAAAACTGGACGCCAGCGCCTTCTCCCAGCCCTTGATGCGCCCCGATCGCGGGTGTGTGTTCCTAGTGAGTGTCCGCTCCTTCTTTCTCCTTGCGTCGGATTGCCCTTGGTCCTCACGGTCGAGACTTTTCATCTGTCTCCAGGAGGTAGGGTGTCACAAGCCTTCCCGGCCACGGGTCCCGGAGGATGCGGTGGACCGAGCAGCGCGGCGGGTTACCGCGGAGGAGAAGAAGAAGAAAAAGGACGCGAAGAAGGCTTGGGCTCGCGAGCGGACGCGGGCCCGAGACGCCTTGGAAAAGCTCCGTCGCCGGCAGGAGAGGGATGGACTCCCGAGGGAGCCGTCACCGGAAACGCCTGACGACGACGACGACGATGAAGGCGATGACGAGGATGACGACACGGCTGCCCCCCTTGGCCTCAGCCCGGGTTTGAGGCTAGGCCAGGAGTCGTCAAGCCAGCCCCCGAGCGGGCTGGCGCCGTCAATTCCCGGGGTCGGGATGCCGAGGTCCCGGCCCGAAGAGCGGGGGCAGACCGAGGGGGTACTCGACCCCTCGGCTAGGGAAGTTGAGGTGACCCCGGGGAGTCAGGCCGAGGCACCTGTTCCCCGAGAGCCGTCGCCCATGCCGGCAGCGTAGGAGAGCGACCCTCAGATCGTCGTGGCAGCGCCTGTGCAGTCCGTCTCCCGGGCGTCCAAGGTGCCCAAGGCGAGGATGGTACCGAAGCTGGCGGCGAGGCGGACCTCGGCGGTACCTTCGGGGGTCAAGATCCGAGAGACCTCTCCTCAGGCACGGTTGATCATGGCCCGGAGCGGGTAAGTACCTTAGAACGTCTTCGTCCTGGCTCCTCATTTGTATGTCCCGACCGCGACTTTCCTTTCCTCCTTAGCAAGCGAAGCCATGGCCTGACCGATCTGGCTCCCTGGAAAGTCCTTAAGACGGCGTCGGCTTCCGCAGCTGGTGCCGCGCCGGGCCTCGCCGTTTAGCCGACCTTCTCGCAAGGCGCCCCACAGCAGGGGGCTCAGGCGGCACCAGTCGCCGTGGAGCGAGTTCCCGAGGCCGGCTCTTCTGTCGAGGTGGCCGTCGCGCTGGGGGAGGCGGCTGGCGCGGATGTGGCCTCGGGCCCACCAGACATGCCGCCGGCGCTGGCGCCAGCTGCTGCCGAAGCCGCTGTCGTCCTGGTCAGGGAGCGACCTGTCGCCGCCGACGCTGAGATGGCCGAGGCGTCGGCGCTTGGTGCCTCGGAGGAGGGGGGCGTGGAAACGCGACTCGTCCCGCCGAGCGGCAGCCTTGTCCCTGCGCGGCGGAGCTCCGAGGGGCGACACCAGTTGCTCCGGTTCCGGACCCGTGAGGCTTCGGATCCCTTCTTCGTTCTTGACGATGAGCGGGAGGAGCAGTCTTGGGACGGGCTCCGCGAGTGTGCCAAAGCAACGGTGGGGTCGCTCCGGTCATCCTTGGAGGTCTTTTGCAGGGACGTCCCCAAGATCCTCCAGGTAATGATTTTAGGCATACCTTTTTTGTGATCAAGGCGTCCTTTGTGACGCCCTACTTCCTTCCCTCAGGATCTGACGGATCTGAGCGCCGCCAAGTCGTCGTTCATCCGCCACGAGGTCGATGTCTGGGGCTCGCTACGATCCCTGAGGACCTCGCTCGCTGGGGCTACCACGTGCCTCTCCCAGCAGGGCGCCAAGGTGGCAGACCTTTGGTTGCTCTGCGCCGATCTGAGAGCAGAGGTAGCAGTGGCACGCGCAGAGGTGCAGCGACGGCAGTCGGAGTTCGACCAGGTCGTCGATGAGCGAGATCAATCTCGGGGCCGGGCTACCGAGGCCGAAAGCCGGGCCGGAGCCCTTGCAGCAGACCTAGCCGTAGCCCAAGCCGCAGCCTCAGAGCAGCGTGCCCGAGTCGGAGGTATGTCCTGGCTGTTTTCGGTTTTCGTTTCAGCTTGTTTCCTCCACTTGTGTTTGAGGCCTTGCGCTCTGGCTGTTCGCAGAGCTCGAGTCTGCCCTTGATGAGTCCACCAGGGCGCTTGCCCAGGCGGCCGAGCAGAGGGAGGCTGACCACGCGGCCATGTCTGAGGCCATCTCGGACTTCTGCCGGGTCTTTGGCTTCGGCGACGTCCCCTCAGGAAGCTCCCCTCAAAGTCGCCTGCAGGCCTTGGGTGACCACGTGCGCGGCAGACTCCGCGAGGCGCTACACCATGGCGTCAGGCGGGCCTTCACCGTGCTTGCTTCCCACTACGTCGTGGATCTGGAGCGGGTCAGCGAGGGGTATTGCCTCCCTAACAAAGATGAAGCCGCCCTGGCTGAAGTCCAGAGGCTCGACGAGGCCGCCGCGGGCCCGAGCACAGTGCTGGCGACCATCTTCGAGGCAGAGATCCTCCCGCCTGCGCCGTCGTCCGAAGCCGGGGTGGACTTTGCCGAAGGCGGGGATGAAGCCGAAGGCGCGGCTCCTTCCCCAGGCGACGCCTAACTCTGCCGGAGTAGTTTCCTTTGAATGTACGTGTGTCTTTTGCGGCCGCTGAGGCCCGAACACTTTATTATCGTAGTATAAAGTCGTGCCCCTTTTCCTTTCATTTTGCGTGTCCGGCCCCGTTCGTCAGTAGCAGGGTGGCTTGCCCAAGTAGGAGTCATTTTTCATGGTAGGTGACGAGTGAGGTAACCGTATTCTAAGTCTGTGGGCAAGATGGCCTCGGCCCCATAGACTAGAAAGAACGGTGTGAAGCCTGTGGCTCGGCTCGGCGTTGTCCTCACACTCCAGTCCACCGAGGGGAGTTCCTTCACCCACCGCTTGCCGAACTTGTTGAGGTCGTTGTAGATCCGCGGCTTGAGCCCTTGCAGGATCATGCCGTTAGCCCACTCTACTTGCCCATTCGTCATGGGGTGAGCCACGGCGGCCTAGTCCACACGGATGTGGTGATCCTCGCAGAAGTCCAGGAACTTTCTGCCGGTGAACTGGGTGCCGTTGTCGGTGATGATGGAGTTCGGTACCCCAAAGCGATGGATGATGTTGGTGAAGAACGCCACCGCCTGTTCGGACCTGATGCTGTTTAGGGGTCGGACCTCGATCCACTTGGAGAATTTGTCGATGGCGACCAGCAGGTGCGTGTAGCCCCCGGGTGCCTTCTGCAAGGGGCCGACTAGGTCCAGACCCCACACAGCAAACGGCCAGGTGATGGGTATGGTCTGCAGAGCCTGAGCGGGCAGGTGGGTCTGCCTTGCGTAGAACTGACACCCTTCGCAGGTGCGGACAATTCGAGTGGCGTTGGCCACCGCCGTCAGCCAGTAGAAACCTTGTCGGAAGGCGTTTCCAACAAGGGCTCGAGGTGCTGCGTGATGGCCGCAAGCCCCCGAGTGTATCTCTTGTAAGAGCTCCTGGCCTTCGGTGATGGAAATGCATCGCTGGAGGATGCCCGAGGGGCTGTGGTGGTAGAGCTCCTTCCCATCTCCCAGCAAGACGAAAGACTTGGTGCGCCGTGCCAACCGCCGAGCTTTGGCTTGGTCGAGGGGTAGCTCTCCTCGGTGGAGATATTGCAGGTACGGGGTCTGCCAGTTTTGATTAGGCGTGACCTCACTCCGCTCCCCCTCGACGCGTAGTGCCTCACCCTCGGGGGCCGAGGGTACCTTGGGCTGAGCCGAGGGTGCCTCGGGTTGAGCCGAGGGTGCCTCGGGCCGAGCCGAGGGTACCTCGGACTGAGCCGAGGGTGCCTCAGCTGGGCCGAGGCCTTCTCAGGCTCGGGTGTGTCATCGGTCTTGACGGAGGGTTGATGCAGGTCTCGGGAGAATACGTCCGGGGGAACTGTTGTTCGCCCCGAGGCTATTTTAGCCAGCTCGTCCGCAGTCTCGTTGTAGTGTCGGGCGATGTGGTTGAGCTTGAGCCCATAGAACTTGTCTTCCAGGCGCCGAACCTCATCGCAGTAGGCTTCCATCTTCGGGTCGCGGCAGTGGGAGTTCTTCATGACTTGGTCGATGACGAGCTGCGAGTCACCGCGAGCGTCGAGGCGTCGGACCCCTAGCTCGATGGCGATTCGCAACCCGTTTACCAGAGCCTCGTACTCAGCCACGTTGTTGGACGCCGGGAAGTGGAGGCGTAGCACGTAGCGTAGGTGCTTCCCGAGGGGCGAGATGAAGAGCAGGCCCACGCCGGCCCCCGTCTTCATCAGCGACCCGTCGAAAAACATGGTCCAGAGTTCCGGTTGGATCGGAGCTGTTGGGAGCTGGGTGTCTACCCATTCGGCCACAAAGTCTGCCAAGACCTAGGACTTGATGGCTTTCCGAGGGGCGAACGAGATCGTCTCGCCCATGATTTTCACCACCCACTTTGCAATTCTACCCGAGGCCTCTCGGCACTGGATGATCTCCCCCAGGGGGAAGGATGATACCACAGTTACCGGATGAGACTCGAAGTAGTGTCGCAACTTCCGCCGCGTCAGGATCACCGCGTACAGCAGCTTCTGAATTCGTGGGTAGCGGATCTTGGTCTCGGACAGTACCTCACTGATGAAGTAGACTGGCCTCTGGACGGGCAATGCGTGCCCCTCTTCTCGTCTCTCAACCACAATCGCGACGCTAACCACCTGAGTGGTAGCGGCGACGTAGATCAAGAGGGCTTCTCCGGCAGCGGGGGGCACCAAGATGGGCGCGTTCGTGAGGAGCGCCTTCAGGTTCCCGAGGGCTTCCTTGGCCTCAGGGGTCCAAGCGAAGCACTCGGCCTTCCTTAAGAGGCGGTACAGAGGCAGGCCTCTTTCGCCGAGGCGCGAGATGAAACGGCTCAGAGCCGCGAGGCATCCCATGACCCTCTGTACGCCTTTCAAGTCCTTGATGGGCCCCATGCTGGTGATGGCCGCGATCTTCTCCGGGTTGGCCTCGATGCCCCGCTCGGAGATGATGAACCCCAAGAGCATGCCTCGGGGGACCCCGAAGACACACTTTTCGGGATTGAGCTTCACGCCTTTCGCCTTGAGACATCGGAATGTCACTTCAAGGTCGGAAAGCAGGTCAGAGGCTTTCCTCGTCTTGACTACAATGTCATCGACGTAGGCCTCGACCGTTCGGCCAATGTGTTCGCCGAACACATGGTTCATGCACCGTTGGTACGTTGCACCCGCATTCCTCAAGCCAAACGGCATGGTAACATAGCAGTACATGCCGAAGGGTGTGATGAAAGATGTCGCGAGCTGGTCGGACTCTTTCATCCTGATCTGGTGGTACCCTCTTTGATGAACCCTGCCGCCATTAGCTTGTGGATCTCCTCGCCTATGGCTCTGCGCTTTTCTTCGTCGAATCGGCGCAGAGGCTGCTTCACGGGTCGGGCTCCAGCTCGGATATCCAGCGAGTGCTCGGTGACTTCCCTCGGTATGCTGGGCATGTCCGAGGGACTCCACGCGAAGACGTCGGCGTTTGCGCGGAGAAAGTCGACGAGCACTGCTTCCTATTTGGGGTCAAGCTCGAAGCCGATCCGGATCTGCTTGGAGGCATCGTTGCAGGGGTCGAGAGGGACGGACTTAACCGTCTCCGCTGGCTCGAAGTTGCCGGCGTGGCGCTTCACGTCTGGCGCCTCCCTAGAGAGGTTCTCCAGGTCGGCGATGAGGGCCTCGGACTCGGCGAGGGCCTTGGCGTACTCCACGCACTCCACGTCGCATTCGTACGCGTGTCGGTACGTGGGCCCGACGGTGATGACCCCGTTGGGGCCCGGCATCTTGAGCTTGAGGTAGGTGTAGTTGGGGATGGCCATGAACTTGGCGTAGCATGGCCTCCTCAACACTGCGTGGTAGGTTCCTTGAAACCCGACCACTTCGAACGTGAGGGTCTCCCTTCAAAAGTTAGAGGGCGTCCCAAAGCAGACGGGTAGATCGAGTTGTCCGAGGGGTTGGACGCGCTTCCCGGGGATGATCCCGTGGAAAGGCGCAGCGCCCGTCCGGACCGAGGACAGATCGATCCGCAGGAGCCCGAGGGTCTCGGCGTAGATGATGTTGAGGCTGCTGCCTCCGTCCATGAGGACCTTGGTGAGCCTGACGTTGCCGATGATGGGGTCGACAACGAGCGGGTATTTCCCCGAGCTCGGCACATGGTCGGGATGGTCGGCCTGGTCGAAGGTGATGGGCTTGTCGGACCAGTCTAGGTAGACTGGCGCTGCCACCTTTACCGAGTAGACCTCCCGACGCTCTTGCTTGTGGTGCCGAGCCGAGGCGTTTGCCACTTGCCCACCGTAGATCATGAAGCAGTCGCGGACCTCGGGGAACTCTCCTGCCTTGTGATCTTTCTTCTTAGCGTCGTCGAGAGCCTTGCCACCCTCCGCGGGTGGCCCGGCCTTGTGAAAGTGGCATCGAAGCATGACACACTCCTCAAGGGTGTGCTTGACGGGCCCCTGATGATAGGGGCACGACTCCTTGAGCATCTTGTCAAAGAGGTTGGCACCTCCGGGAGGTTTCCGAGGGTTCTTGTACTCGGCGGCGGCGACAAGGTCCGCGTCAGCGGCATCGCGTTTCGCTTGCGACTTCTTCTTGCCTTTATTCTTGGTGCCGTGCTGAGTTGACGCCTCGGGAACATCTTCCGGTGGGCGGCCCTAGGGCTGCTTATCCTTCCGGAAGATGGCCTCAACCGCCTCCTGGCCAGAGGCGAACTTGGTGGCGATGTCCATCAGCTCGCTCGCCCTGGTGGGGGTCTTGCGACCTAGCTTGCTCACCAGGTCGCGGCAGGTGGTTCCAGCGAGGAACGCGCCGATGACATCCGAATCAGTGACGTTGGGCAGCTCGGTGCACTGCTTCGAGAATCGCCGGATGTAGTCCCGGAGAGACTCTCCCGGCTGCTGGCGGCAGCTTCGGAGATCCCAAGAGTTTCCAGGGCGCACGTACGTGCCTTGGAAATTGCCGGTGAAAGCTTGGACTAGGTCGTCCCAGTTGGAGATCTGCCCCGGAGGCAGGTGCTCCAGCCAGGCTCGAGCGGTGTCGGAGAGGAACAGGGGGAGGTTGCGGATGATGAGATTATCATCGTCCGTTCCACCCAGTTGGCAGGCCAGCTGATAGTCCGCGAGCCACAGTTCCGGTCTCGTCTCCCCCGAGTACTTTGTGATAGTAGTCGGGGTTCGGAACCGGGTCGGGAACGGCGCCCGTCGTATGGCACGGCTGAAAGCCTGCGGACCGGGTGGTTCGGGCGAAGGACTCCGATCCTCCCCACTATCGTAGCGTCCCCCACGCCTGGGGTGGTAGCCTCGGCGCACCCTCTCGTCGAGGTGGGCCCGACGACTGTGGTGATGGTGCTCGTTGCCGAGGCGACCCGGGGCCGCAGGCGCTGTGTTGCGCGTGCGCCCGGTGTGGACCGAGGCTTCCCGCATGAATCGGGAAGTCGCGGCGCGATGTTTCGAGGGGTACCCCTGCCTTCAGGAGGCGGAGCTTTCGACCCGTCGGACCGCGGCATCCTCCAGGAGATTCTTGAGCTCTCCCTAGATACGCCGCCCCTCGGTGGTTGATGGCTCCGGCATCGCGCGGAGAAGTATTGCCGCTGCGGCCAGGTTTTGGCCGACTCCACTGGAAACCGGTGGTGGCCTTACCCTAACGTCGTCGACGATGCGGTGCTGGATGCCCTGGGGGAGATGACACGCTTCTCCGGCTGGAGGTTGGCCCGCCACTTCCTGCTCGATGTCCCGGCGGATCGGCTCAAGCGTTCCTGCTCCCTCGTCGAGCCTGGCCTGCATCTCGCGGATTTGCTCGAGCTGTGGGTCATGACCCCCCGCCGGGACGGGGACCACAACTAGCTCCCGAAGGATGTCAACGCGAGGCACGGGCCTAGGGGGATCACCGTTCTCCGGTATACCAAGATGGTTGCCTTCGCCGATACCCCTAGATCGACGTGGAAACATTCGCGACTTGGACCGCAGTCCTCGTCGCCGAGGCTGCGGCTACCGTCGAAACAGTCGGAAAGGCAGTAGTCGCATGCGGTCATGAAGTCCCGCACGACACTGGGGTTACCAAGTCCGGAGAAATCCCAACAGAAGTCGGGCTCGCCATCTTCCTCGGACCCCGAGGGCCCGTAGGTCGAGACGGCCGTCAGCCGGTCCCAGGGTGACCACACACGATACCCCAGAGGGTTTGGACTCGCCTCTATGAGAGTGTCCACCGAAGCGGAGTTGCTTGGCGGGTCGAGGCCGAATCCAAAAGGCGCGAGATGGGAATCGGTCGGTACCTTTTGGTCGACGGGCGGTGACGAAGTCACGTCAGGAACTGACTGCACCGTCGTCTCAGGTACGAGGGTGACGCCTAGCAAGTCCTTCGCGAGCGTGCTGGCGTCGTCCGTTTGCTTGAGGTTGGTGTGTTGCGAGGAGACGACGCTCGTCTTCGTCTCAGACGCGAGGCCGATGCCCGACGCGCTCTCCGTTGGGGCGCCGGCGCCGTCGACTCGCTCGACAGCCAACGAGGTGCTGCCTCCTGCTTGGCCTTGGTTGCCCCGCCTCCTCCTCCGTCGGTGGGGGAGGGGACGGGACAAGCCCGAATGTCGTCCTTCCACCACGTGGGGAAGGCGTCGTCGATTTCCCCGCCGGCGGGCGGGTTGTCGACCGCCATTATCGCTGTCGCGCGGCAGGGGAAGGAGTATCATGTCGTAGCTGCCGTCGAGGGACATGAACTCAAGACTCCCGAAACGAAGCACCGTCCCAAGCTGGAGAGGTTGCTGGAGACTGCCCATCTGGAGCTTGACGGGAAGCTGTTCGTCAACACGCAGCAGGCCCCTACCTGGCGCGCCAACTGTCGGCGTTTCGACCCCGGGGGGGTCTCTAGACCGACGAGTAAATTGTCGCCGCGTGCCCCAGCCCAGATGGGTCGGCGCGAGGCGGAACGCGAAGGGGGGAGAGCAGCCGGAGGGAGATAGGCGTGGGAGGTGGAACCCGCGGCCTTCGTGTTAGCCCCGCGCCCAGGTCAGGTGCGCTTGCAGTAGGGGGTTACAAGCGTCCACGCGGGAGGGAGCGAGCGGCCTTGCGCGAGAGCCGTCCCGTCCTTCCCCGCGCGGCCAACCCTATGTAAGAGGGCCCTGGACCTCCCTTTTATAGGCGTAAGGAGAGGATCCAGGTGTACAATGGGGGGGGGGTGTAGCAGTGTGCTAACGTGTCTAGCGGAGGAGAGCTAGCGCCCTAAGTACATGCCATCGTGGCAGTCGGAGAGGTTTTGGCACCCAGTTCGTGTGGTGTCGTGGCCGTCGGAGGAGCGCTGGAGCCTGGCGGAAGGACAGCTGTCGAGGCTGTCGAGTCCTTGCTGACGTCCTCTTGCTTCCGTAAGGGGGCTGAGAGCCGCCGTCGTCATGGAGAGTGCGGGGCGCCATCATTACTCGTATAGTGGAGCGAGCCAGATGGGACGCCGGTCTTGTTCCCCGTAGCCTGAGTCAGCTCGGGGCAGGGTAATGATGGCGCCTCCTGTTAACGTGGTCGGTCCGTGCCCTAGGTTGGGCGAGGTGGAGGCTCCTCCGAGGTCGAGGTCGAGTCCGAGCCCTCGGGTCGGACAAGGCGGAGACCGTCGGCTGAGGCCAGGGCTGAGTCCGAGCCCTGGGGACGGGCGAAGCGGAGTTCGTCGTCTTCCGGGGCTGAGCCCGAGTCCGAGCCCTGGGGTCGGGCGGAGCGGAGTTCGTCGTCTTCCGGGGCTGAGCCCGAGTCCGAGCCCTAGGGTCGGGCAAAGCGGAGTTCGTTGTCTTTCGGGGCTGAGCCCGAGTCCGAGCCCTAGGGTCGGGCGGAGCGGAGTTCGTCGTCTTCCGGGGCTGAGCCTGAGTCTGAGCCTTGGGGTCGGGCGAAGCGGAGTTCGTCGTCTTCCGGGGCCGAGCCCGAGTCCGAGCCCTGGGGTCGGGCGGGGCGGAGTTCGTCGTCTTCCGGGGCTAAGCCCGAGTCCGAGCCCTGGGGTCGGGCGAAGCGGAGTTTCCCATGGCGCCTAGGGCCGGACTTGGCTGCTGTCAGCCTCACTCTGTCGAGTGGCTCAGCAGTCGGAGCGGCGCAGGCGGCACTGTCCTCTTGTCAGACCGGTCAGTGGAGCGGCGAAGTGACTGCGGTCACTTCGACTCTGTCGACTGGAGGGCGTGCGTCAGGATAAAGGTGTCAGGCCACCTTTGCATTAAATGCCCCTGCGATTTGGTCGGTTGGCGTGACGATTTGGCCAAGGTTGCTTCTTGGTGAAGACTGGGCCTCGGGCGAGCCGAAGGTGTGTCCGTTGCTGGAGGGGGTCCTCAGGCGAGACGTAGATCCTCTGGGGTCGGCTGCCCTTGCCCGAGGCTGGGCTCGGGCGAGGCGTGATCGCGTCCCTTGAATGGACCGATCCTTGACTTAATCGCACCCATCAGGCCTTTGCAGCTTTGTGCTGATGGGGGTTACCAGCTGAGATTTAGGAGTCTTGAGGGTACCCCTAATTATGGTCCCCGACACTATTAGATCTAGTGCATTCAAACACCCCTTAAGGACGTGACCAAACTAACAAAGAATGGTGAGCGATAAGGAAGAGGAAGCCAAGGTACAATCGAAAAGAATATGGTTAGTCGTTTCATTGTCCACAACTACAGTAGTTGACTGAATCCTTCCAATTCCATTTCTTCAACTGAACCCCACACGATCCTATCACAGAGTACTATCCATAATAAATGCATGGCTCTCAGATATGCATTTCTGCATTTCTTCATGGTCGGAGCCTTGGTGAACTACTGCATCTTGTAGTACACCATTCCTGTCGAGTTTGAGATGCCGATGATAGCATCTGGATTACACTATCCATGGATCCTAAAGGGCTTGGAACATGGAAGCAGAGCAGCGCCAGCTGAGTAGCTGAAAATGGGGTGGAAGAAAAAGGTTGTCACTATCCGTGTTACCAATGGCAAGATATTCGGTGTCCCGATGCATCCCAGTCCAATAGGTTCTCTGCGAGCTAAGGGAGTAACTTGGTTCTCGCAATCCTATAAGCTTGTTGTACAGGTTCTATGTGCGTGAAATGTATGTATTTATTTCCATCCAAGGGGCATGGTGATCTTTATCTTGGACGTTATGAGGATCGATATGTGCCCTAAAATAGGGACTTAAATGAGTATTCATCTTGCTCCGTGATATTTGTTGGAAAAAAATTTCGCAAGAAATTCATTTAGTATCTCCGCTTTTATATGTTTGATTCAGTTTTCGTAGGATTAAATGTATGTTGGCAATTATTTCTGTGAGTGCAAGAGGAATTGCCATGTGCATTTGATTTTCAATAATATTATAACATCTGATGTAAGGTGTTGTTTGGTTCAAATATTTGTAACGTGAATGGTAACCGATATTGTTAAACCATGTTTGGTTAAGTGCAATCATAATCAGATATCACACTAGAAACTGATATTGTCCTATTCAAACTCGTTACCACTGGTAATCGAGTGTGAACCATTACCGTTACTATTTATATTACATTTCGTGAACCAAACGTCACCTAAAGGTTAACCACCTTGAGCTGGCACACAACAAATTAAGAATCATTTGACCATGTAGCCGAAATAAATGCCTCTCCCTGCAAAAAAATGAATTGTGTTTATCTTCTATATACCATCAACACAATATACTTGGCAACTGCTACAAAACCCATTTTATTAATACAAGCGGCTTAAAAAATATATCCATCTCCTCGAATAGTTATTAAACTTCAGAGTTAGTTGGTGCATTATTGAGACAACTATATAAACCCTGTATCTGGAAACATAAATTTTTCTATATATTAAAGCTGGGAGCAACCACGCTCTCCCAGCGTGTCCACGTTGCTTTTTAAATTGTTAGCCTCTCGATCTGCCATCTACGGCCATGTGAAGTACGAGACTCTTCGTATTCTCTACCAAAAGCCGAACTCTTCTAGAGAAAAACGAATGGCCTTTGAGAAAGGAAAAAAAGGAGCCACACGAAGGAGAAATGCAACACACGTGGGGAAAGCGTGATCATAGACCGGACGCAACTAGGGCCAGCATGGCTAGGCCGCCATGGGCCAGTACGGCGACGCAGTGCAGCACTCGCGATACCTTACGAGCTAGCCAGGCATGTGTAGTTGCGGCAGAGATGGGCGAGGTCCGCGTGCTGGGGCAGGGGGTGTCCGCGCGAAGCTCTGGCGAGGTCGCGCCGAACGGTGATGAGTTCGTGCGCCGGTAGTGGTCGGTGATGAGTTCGCTCGGGCTCCGGCTCCGGCGACTTGCAATGTGGAGGTCGGAGATGCCGTCTTCCAGCGCTCGAGCAGGAATGGTGTGACTGTGGGACCAGATATTCGAGAAAATGGTATATTGACTCATAAAGATCTTGAATAGAAACAAAATGATTACACACAGTGTTTTGTGCATATGATCAAATTGAAGATATCCACTAAAATTTGTTTACAAAGCATAATATGCACTAAGTAATATATTCTACAATTGATTTTGCATGCAGACTCATCACGGTGATACCTCCAGTTTATCAGCGATTGGGACTCCAAAATATATACCAGCCCTATACTGCTTAGGTACAACAAAAATTTAAACCATGTCCTACTAATCCTATCTTGATGTGCACAAATACATTCAATATAGAAAACAAGAATGCTATATCCAATTATTTTATTGTCCTAAGAAATTTGTATACATATGGCTTAGCTTGACGTAGTCACTACAAACTCTCTTTTACTGCATAATTATTTTGTGGCGACTAATACAAAAAATCTGTTGGCTCAGCTAACTACAACTAGAACCTTCGTAACATAGTATCTAGGCTACTCATGATACTATATTTATCGGTTGTAACATTCTACTATAAATAACTACATGTTTAAATAATTTTATCACTACTAAGTATATACTTCTACATATATTTCTGTTCGTACATGCTGAATCTATATATTTAAAACAACACTCTCTTTACCATATGCATGCTTTGAATCAACTGTTAAACACAATGCCAAAACGCTCGCGCGAAGCACGAGCTAATAAGGTACTAGTCATTTCTAGAGGTAGATGAATCATAAGGCCCACTGTTATAAAGAAGCTCAGACAATTTATGGTGAAACTCTACCGCCATGTCCCACCACCACGTTTTATCTTCTCTATATATCATAAACATATCCACCACCTCCTCTTTTGTAGTCTCTCTACTCTAATTTTTATGGATCCATATAGTTTCCATGCCAAAATGCAGTGTTGCTACCCTCCTTTCTGCGAGACCAATTCTGAGTCCTGCCCCAACTAGGGGTGGTAATGGTCTCTAGATTTTACAATACAAACTTTAAGGATCGAATCGGATTAGGATCGGGTCCTATTCTTATCTATTTTTGAACTAACATTATTTAAGGGTCCTAACTTTTTTGTGAAGGAGCATTTGTATCCTGATCCATTACCATCCCTAGCCCCAACCAATGGATCAAATGGTAAGAAAATTCAATGCCCTAATGCAGCCTAATCATACAGGTTCTCTCGGTGAGGGAGGAAATTGTTCTCTCAATGCTTCAGACTTGTGTACACTATCAAACAGGTTCTCTATATATGGAACTGATGACCATGAACTCAGTACCCCACAGTGGACATAAATTAGTACACTCTGGCTACATATAGTGTGCCACTGTAAATAATCCTATAGCCACAAAAAATAAGTTTTTTATGGGAATCACTTATTTTCGGTGATTTTTGACCATTGAAAGTTTATGGATTTCTTGATGGACATGATCTCTAAAAATATTTTGTGCAGCATTGTTACCATTAATTTTGTACCCATATCACATTACATCTTAGGTTTCTCCAGCTTACTCACCATCGCTTTCGAGTTCCGATTGACTCAGAAGCTCTCCAATGGCTTAGTTATCCACAATCTACAACCCCCATGGACACCATACTTATCGTTTCTGTATGCGTTTGTCAACCGACATATCCGACATACTGAGCTATGAACGAACTAAAATACAATTTGGCTAGCAGGATGGGTAATAATGTACCACATGGCTGCAAACATTAATGATCAACTGAAGCATTTAAATGAGCATTAGCTGCAAGCACATGACTGGTTTTGTGTTTTCTTTGCTTCATGGCTGAATAATTGTGCACCACTGAGAAACTTACATAAAATTGTCTTTCTAAAATTCATTATTGTCATGTAAAGTGATTTTCTATTGGGCTGTATTCCAAAAACAGATCTTATTCATCTCTAAACCATATCTAGGTTATAGAAAACAAACCAAACACATAGCTTTGACAACATGAAAAAATCAATTTCTCATATTTGTGGTGTGATGATTGATTGCTGTGGACCACCTGTTACTATTCCTATGGAACACAAGGTTGACTTGTTACATTTGTGATTACATTGGATCAGATAAATTTACTCATGTATTTCTATGACCAATTTGCATCTACCGGACAATGTTAGCTAGGATAGCACACTGTGGTTACCTCTTCCCTCTGCTTTGTAGAGTATTGGATAGGTTGCTGAGGATTGGATCGTTGTTGGGCATGGAAACATAATAGAAGTTGTGGAGGAGAGTGGCAACTAAAAACAAACGAGTAGCTGAGAACAACACTGAAGAAAAACACATCCGTCATGTTGGCAGGAGAAAGTGCACAATCGATGTGCGTGGAACAAATGGCAACATAGTCAATTTCCGAATGCATCCCAATCCCACATTCCTCTCGAAGCTACATGTTATATGTAACAGATGATCATTATTTCTCATATTGGTAGATGAGTTGGCTGAAGCGAGTTAACATTGCATATGTGGCAGCAACTCCAAACTGATTCAATATTTAAAAAGAAACATTGTAATCATTTTTGCACCTACGCGTACTTCGTGCAAACTTTTCTATGGATGTAGTAGGTAGGTAGGGCAAGGCAATAAATGTGTTGAGGTAGGGGTGATAATAGGCTCTAAATTTTAGTACACTATAAACTTGAAGGATCATATTATATTAAGATCAGACTCTATTTTTAATTTTTTTGAACTAAAAATAATTAAAAGCTCAAATGAATCGTGAAGAAACATTTGAATCGTGATCCATTACCACCTCTAGTTGTGGGGCTAATAAATTCATATGAATATAAATAATGTGCACGCTGTGACCCAAGTACCCTTTGAGCTCACTACAATTCCGAACCTCTGCAACCACACCGTTGATTTGTTAGAGAGAGATTTGAGCACGTTCTTGAGCTGTGACTCTGTCGTTTTGATTCGTGCGCTCTCTCTTACTCCAGATTTGAGCAAGTTCTTGTGTGTGTTTTCTACTCCTCTCCTTACTCCAAATTTGGTTGTAATCATTTGTGTAAGGCGGGAGAGACTTTAATTTGTGGAGATTCCTCACAACGGGATATTGATATAAGGAAGACATCTGTGGCACTCAAGTTTGATCTTTGGATCACTTGAGAGGGGTTGAGTGCAACCCTTAACCAAAGGAGGTCACCACAACGTAGAGTAGGCATTGGCCGAACCACGGTAAAAATCGTTGTGTCTCTTGTCTATTTTAATTATGTGATTACTGTCTTCTCAAGTTCTCTACTCACTTGCAATATTACTCCTAAGTTTAATACTCATCTTAAAGGAGCGATCAAGTGAAGAATTCTCATTGCTTCTCTCTTTTCATCCTAACTTGGTTTTAGTTCTCACTAACACATACTATAAACCAAGTTTGTATTGTTTAGAGTTAATTTTACAGAATCATCTATTCTTCTACCCTACAGGTGCTCTCAATGTGGTAGAGCTCTTATATATAGATGGTTGTTTGGGATCAAAGTCGGTAATCATTTTGAATTTGTAACTTGATAAAGTCATTCTCCATGCAGAATTTAACTATGCGTTTGATCGAGTAGTAGATCCTATCTGGTGCATAATAGAATTACCTGTACATGATGTGGGATCCAAGTCCACATAGGACTGGACAGTAGATCCAATCTAGCGTGTAGTGAACTTGCTTAGGGGTGGTGAGAGTAGTTCTCGAACTGTTGGAGTAGATGAGCTTCCCCCGTGCGTTTTGTATGTTTTGTTTCCTTGCGCTCGAGGAATCGTTTAGCAGAGCGAACAAAGCTTCAGTGCGCACAGAGTAAAAAGAGATGGTCACCCTGCCTAAGTCCTCTTAAAACTCACCTGTTCAATATATATATATATTAATTAATAAAAGTGGTTGTTGACACCTTTTTCGGGTGCCAAACACTCAACAAGAACCGGCGGCGGTGCTCTCTGATCAGGCGCGGACTATCCGCGACCTGGTATAGGGGCTGGCGTTCCATGCCTGACGGCCGGACGGTCCGCGCGTGCGCAGGGGGCGGTGAAGGTCACCGGCGGTGCCTGGATCTCACTCCCGGGAGGGACCCCATCGGGGAGGAGAGATCCTAGGTGTTGTCTAGGCTCGGTAGGCTGACCTAGACTCCTCTAATCGACGTAGAGTCGAAGAGAAGCGGAGAATTTGGGGATTGGAATACTAAACTAGGGCTAAACTAGAACTACTACTAATGCATAAGGTAAAAACAAGAAATAGACTTGATTTGATCGATTGTTAGGGATTTCAATCGGCCGTAGCCCTTCATCTATATAAAGGGGCAGGTCTGGATCCGTTTCAAACTGTTTCCCGAGTTATTCCCGTGGTTTTAGGTAACAAATCCCACGAGAAACTAGGAACCCTAACTGTCTCTGCGCACGCGTGGACCGTCCGTGCCACCACTGCAGACCGTCTGGCCTCAGGGACGAACCGTCCGCACGGCTCTTTTTCGTGCTCAACATATGCCCCCCCTGCCTTTTGGTGGAGGTTGATGAACCAAAAGCATATGAACTAAGCCTGATGTAAGTCATCAACTTTTCAATATGGAGATCATTCAATAAAGCACCAATGTATAAATGCCGTTTTGGATTGTATCTTTCTCGGCCATGACCATTTGATCAATGGATCAAAATGAATAGAACGGAGGTGCCCCCCAACCTATTGGTGGAGCTTGGTGAACCAAAAGCACCAGCGAAAACTTCGGAAACAATTTACCTCATGAGCTACTTTGTTCCCGAAGTAAGGACTCAGCCCGATGCAAGTCATCAGCTCTTGCGATCAGATCATATAAATACTTGATGAAACATTAATGCACAGAGGTCATTTCGGATTGCATCCTCTTCGGCCATGTCTGCCTGATCAACCTGTCAATAGGCAAAAACTTGTGGTGCCCTCCAACCCAAATAAGCAAACAGATTGGGCCAGTAATACGGATTCATCGCCATAGCACCCCACATATGAGTAGGACAATGCATCGGCGATGCATAGAACGGGAAACACCACGCTATCCCTGGAGGAGGATGACTAGGCGATCTTGGTTGTGCTACCTTTTGGGCCGTTTTAGTCGGCTTTTGCTTTCGCACAGATCGCCTTTTTGATCTCGTTGGTTTTATTGGCCGGTTGCGTGGAACGTCCTTCTTCATATATTTGGCAAGCAGCTGATCAAAAGTAGGGCCGACTCTACTGAATCGTCTAGACGTCTTAGCAGTGTTTTGCTTCCTAACACTTGTTTTGGAACGTTGTGGTCTGATGGTCTGAGGTTGCTGCTTCTGACCATCTGCGGACCGTCCGACCATTATAGCCGGACTGTCCACACCTGTCTCGGACCGTCCAACGTACGTAGGACAGGTGACCGTGATCGGGGGTCCGATCGTGCTTGCCCCCCGGCGCCTCTGGTCTTTCTTTTGTCCAGAGCCTTCCGAGTAACCACTCTGCGTAACAAATTTGGTGTGCGGGGATCACCAATGACGACATTTTTATCTTTGCTTTTATCGGCCGCACAAGGCCGAACTATGACTTTTTTTGCTCGTCGGCTCTAATGTGGTGGCAGGGACAGGTGGCCTATCAATCCTCACCTCCTTTTGAAACCTCAACCGGCCTTCGTTTATAGCCGACTGTATTTGCCAACGAAAGGCAGCACAATCATTGGTGTTGTGAAGAAAGGAGCCATGCCATTTACAATATATACGCCCTTTTAATTCTTCAACCAGAGGAATTATATGTGATAATTTAATATTACCATGTTTAAGCAACTCATCAAATATTTTATCACACTTCATAATATTAAATGTGAACTTAACTTTTTCCTTTTGTGTCGAGTGCGGGTGAGAGCGAACAGAAGGTTTGGCCTTAGTGGGGCAAACAAGCTCAGGGACATGCGACTTTTTTTGGTTCTTGGGGCTTGGGTGGCCGGTTATATGTATGCCGACCTTCCACACTAGGCGGATCACAAGTGACTTCTGGTGCTTCGGACGGTCCGACCTGCGTAGTCAGACGGTCTACGAGTGGATCGGACGGTCCAGTAATATCCCCGGACTATCCAGTCACGTCAGGCAACACCTGTGACCCTTGTGGTGGGCTCTGTGTAACTCTGGACTGTCCGGCTTAGGGTGCCGGACGGTCTGACGGAGGGCCGGACGGTCCGCGATTGTGTGCGGACGGTCCGACCGTGCTCAGAGTTGACTCACCATTTAGCGAAGATGGTGGTGACGGTCGTCCTGGATATGAGTCCATCGGCATACCAGAATAAGGCTGGGGAAATCCATTTGTTGCCGATGTGTTTGGCGCAATTGTTTTGGCGCCTAATTTATGTGATAAAAAATTAGGCATGTGAGTTTTTCCTAATGCATGCGCCATCCTCTCTATATCCTCCATGATACTTTTAATCCGATTATCAAAGAAATTTTAATAGATAGAATATCATCGGCTGACCTGGCATCACCTATCGTGGGGAGCTGTTGCAGCACGACCGTCATGTACGCGGCGTTTATCTCCCTCTCTTGGACGGTCTTTTGGTGGCAATCCACCCTGAAGTGCGAGAGGAACCACTTATCCGCCACCTTGAGCACCTGGTCTATTTGTCGCTGGACCTCCTCGTCTATTTTCTTCATGTCACCTTTTAATCTTTAATGCTCAGCGGCCAATAAATTAGTCAGCCTTGTGTTGCTGTTTGGAGAAGCACCGTTGAGATCTTTAGAATCGGCCATGTAAGCCTGATTTTGTAGATCTGCAACCTCGTCCCCATGTTGAGGCGAAGGCGAAGACACTACCCCTCGCTCGATGCCTTTGCCAATCTCGCTGCATCAACGGAGGCAAAACGACCGGCAGCTCCCACCCTTCGTCCAACACGTTGCAAGACGAAGGCCCACGACGAGGTCGCCCCACCCTGCGTCCTCGTCGAACACGAAGGCCCACGTGGAATTTGGCCCATTGTAACAGGCCCCGCGCGTCCGGTTGTATTACGGGCCCGATTAGCAAATGTTTTTATGTAATGACGGTCTGTAACCCTGCTTTATGGGAATATTCTGGGAATGACCTAGGCGCTTGAGAGCACATGCGTCCTTAATCCGAGACGCTGGGCGCTCAGGCACCTATAAATACCCCCGCATAGTGCCCTTGAGGGGCTAGATGAACAGAGCAATTGCTGCCTCCAGTTAAACCGTGTTCCCATCTCGCTCATCCCCTTGTTGGAATCAACCTGCCCAGGAACGCAAGTTCCAAGGGCACTTGGCGTTACTATGTCACACCCGGAATTTAGGGGTCCAAAACCCGGGCGCGAACATAATCACCAGGTGTGCTGGGACCAAGTCTCACACATATGATGAATCATGGCACAGGATCGAATGTCACATCTTTATATATAACAGGAGTTCTATACAAAATAAATAATTACATTATAAGGAGACAACGGTCCAGCAACCCAAAGTTGACTGGGAGACGACGGCCTAGACCACTCACGAACACTTCACAGCATCCTCCAAGCGCCCCATCCTGTGGTACCTGTTCTTGACCTGTGGGGTGTGTGAGACAGCAAGAGTGAGCTCACATACGTTCATCGCTCAACAAGTTGTGGGGAATAATGTGCATGAACTCGCCAAAGGTGGGAGCTCACGTGAAGTGTAAGGCTTACCAAAGAGGGTGGTTGAAGCTGAGCATTGCTTTTAAAGTTGGTCAAAATTTTATTAGCAATTACTAAGTATAAGTAAATACCAAACCCAATTAAGTAGTAGAACAAAAATAACAACATCACCTGCGATGCAATGCATATGACAAATTGAATTTAGTTCCATAGATTAATCATGTGAGTGTCCGAGCTGCTCATGACCGTGAGCACGGCTAGTATACCAGTTATACACTCTGCAGAGGTTGCGCATCTTTACCCACAAGTCGTGTATCCCATGTCGCCAGGGTTTGCAAGGCCCTTAGACACTACCGAGGTGAATGGCTAGGGATCCACTACGAGGCCTTTACAAAGTTCCACTAGCTTCCGAAAACCCGCTACAGTTTATAGGAAGTTCCAATGCAGGAATCCCTTGCAGGACCGCCATCGCAGCAAAATCCTCCCGAGGGCCTCCCTACACTGACCACTCCCCTACTGCCCTTGCCCCTTTCGGGTAAGGTAGTCTTCCACTAGCTTTCCTAATTAATCAGCCAAGGGGTCCCATTCCTCCCTTGTGGTAGCACTGTTTTCCCGGGTGGTTCTCCATGTTCCAATTGACATAATGATCTTAACATGAACAATCATAATAAACAGATAATAAAAGTGTGACCATGAATAATGTATCTTCATACCCAAAACCACATAAAGCACTAGCAAGTACTACCCAAAAAGGTTCAGTGGTAAACAAGGTATAAAGATAATCAAACTAGGGTAACCTATTGGGTCCCATCAAAATTAACCTATGCAGATCATTATGATTAATTAGAACATGAGTGGGTAAAAAGAAGTGATCAAGGGCACAACTTGCCTGGGACTTGAGATTCCAGGTACCAACTTGCTCTTCAGATGACACGTGACCTCGCTCTAGTCGTAGCAATACAAACAAACATTGTATAGGCAAAATTAACATTACACCAAACATAAGTATAAACTGAACAATAATAATCTACGCGTTGCTACGAGATCGTAGGAACAAGAATCACTAAATTTGGAGTTATAGATTTTAAGTTATGAATTTCCAAAGATTTTATGCATTTAATATAGGGTTAAGTGAGAAATAAATTTTAATGTGTACTTTATGTAAAAACAGTGGTACAAATGGATAGACAATAATATTATGAAAATTTAGGAACAGGAATGGACCAATTTGGAGTTCATATGCATTTTCTATGAATTAAACAAGTTTCTAGTATTGTTTTTATATAAAAAATCATTTTCCAAAATTTATTATCTAATTTCTCTGCTCACAGGACTGGGCGCCAATATCTGGAAAGTCCAGGGACCCGCGCGCAAGTATCCCCAAGACACAACGAATAGCACCCAGAGGACTACGGGTTGATTCACTAATGTAATAAGGGTTCCTTTGCAAACTGTGCAAGCGAAGGGGTACGGGCGAAACTGAGCCGCCCGATCAGAAATCTAGGGCTCCGATTAACTCGATACGACGACCGCCGTGCTTACACTGAGACCGTCGATCCCCAGATCGACGACGGAGAGCGGATCACCCTGAAATCCGATAGATCAATAATGCACGGTCCAGATCAGATTGCCAACGTGGTGTGGCCGGACTCGATCTCCCGCGCTCATCCCCAAATCTACGGACCAGATCTAAAACTCGCGAAGATTTCTTCCCAGGTTAATCTGGACCGCGCGTTCATGAATCAACGGCCGAAGCCACCTTCCCCAACCAGCCGACATTGGGCACGGCGGCGCCCTGTTTCTCCCCACCGCGGAGCTCGCCGGAGCACGGCGAAACTACGCAGACAAGCCCTAGGTCCTAATCCATAGTGCGCGATACGTAATAAAGGACCTGGCGAACTCAGGGAGGGAGTCCTCACCAGACATCGATGCCCGAGCGGCGCTGGCCACGGCAGAGTGCGGTTCGGCGGCAATGTCTAGATTCCGACAAGGAATTCCTGCGTCGACGCCACCCAATCGCGCCCGACGTGGCCATGAACTTCTTCCTGGGGACCGGTCGACTTGCCTGGACCGCACACCAAGCCCAGAGCAGTGCCGCTGGTGAGCTGTCCACGCGCGGCCTGTTTCTTCATCCGCGGACATGGTGGCGGCAATCTTCTCCCATGCCTTCTCGGTGTTCGGGTACGGCGCAGAACCAGGAGCCAAGGACGCAAGGGAGGGAGGATTTATATCACCACGGCGGCTTGGGCGATCCTAACCTAACGGAGTCCGAGCGGTCAGTAGGCCGCGGCATGCGCGGAAGCCGTTGAGCTCGGTTTCAATGGAGGCGACCCGCGGCGCAGGGGATAAGGTCCAACCACCCCCGATGGCGACGGGATAGCAACAGCACGCGCGAGTTCTCTCCTGTGGACTGGAATGGGTCAGCACCGCGGAGCTGCGGATTACTCAGTCCATGCTTCGGAGAGGAACTCGGCGGTTTCGGTTGAGAAGAACGGATGGAGCGGGGAAGAGGCTGACGAGGTGGGTCCCAGAGACCAGTGTCACCAGCGAGACGGGCTGCGCGGTGCAAATCAAAGATGGGCCGATTTGGTAGCTGTAGCCCATTTAGGTTCGACTTCTTTTCTCTTTTCCTCTGATTTTCTTCTTCTCCTATTTTCAATTCCCAATTTGTATTTCAGGTATGACTTTGAATTTGTACTCAAATTAGAAATAGATTTTTTTTAACCATACCAGTATGGTTAAGTTTGTGTATTTGTAAATTTTGTTTTATATTTTATATTATCTCTTTCTTTCTCCTTTTTCCTCAAATCCTCTTCTCATTATCATTTTATTTAAATCATATTATTATTGCTTTTAATGCACAAACAAAAATCCAATATGATGCAATGGTTTATTTGTGTCTTATTAAGGATCTATTTTTTTTACATGAGTGGTCACATGTGATGATAACTAGAGGCACATACATATATATAAGGAAACAATTTCTCCTTTTATTCTTCCTTTCAAAGTGGGTATTACATACTACCTGCATAATCAAAATAGACTCCAAGGTAGTTGCCGGCCAAATTGAGAAAGATTACGCAGTGAAAGACCCCACACTTATGCAGTACCTCGCGGCTATCCGCAGTCTCGAGAGGCAATTCAAAGGCTTCACCTTGTAGCATGTGGACCGCGCCAAGAATGAGGAGGCCGACGCGTTGGCCAAAGCAGCCGCCAGGGGCGAGGCCCTACCCTCGGACGTATTCTACCATGTCATCGGCACACCAGCCGTTCGCAGCCCAGAGGGCCTACAAATAACCAAAGACACCGAGGGCCACCGCATAGTCAACCTCATTATGACCGAAGACTGGCGGGCACCAATAACCCTGTTCCTGCAAGGATACTACCATCCAGCCGATGTTAACGAGGCCAAGCGCCTCAAACACCGAAGCCAGGACTTCGCTCTCATCGAAGGCCAGCTTTACAAGAAGGGGGTCAGCCAACCCATGCTCAAATGTGTCACCGAGACCGAAGGCGTCTAAATCCTGCGCGATGTCAACAGCATTACTTGCGGCTCTCACGCAGGGCCTAGGGCCCTAGCTGCCTAGGTGATCCGTCAAGGCTTCTACTGGCCCGCCATGATCTGTGCCGCAAATCGGGTCACAAGGTCATGTGAAGCCTGCCAGATGTTTTCTCCACGCTCGGGAAGCCCTTCGCAATTCACAAAGCTAATCGCACACACGTGGCCCCTTCAGCGCTGGGGCCTGGACATTGTTGGGCCACTACCCACAGCTCAAGGGAACCTCAAGTTCACCTTCGTCGCCGTCGAGTATTTTACCAAGTGGATCGAGGCGAGGGCGGTATCCACAATAACATCGAAGACCGCCCAGAAATTCTTCTGGCAAAACATTGTTTGCCGATTCGGAGTCCCGTCCGAGCTCACAGTTGACAATGGCAAGCAATTTGACAGCCAAGACTTTAGGGATTTCTGCTTCTCCATTGGCACCAAGCTTGCCTTCACTTCAGTCTACCACTCACAATCCAACGGCGTCGTGGAGCGCGCCAATGGCAAGATTTTCACGGCGATCAAGAAAATGCTCCTCGACGACAAGAAGGGCAAATGGGTCGACGTACTACCCGAAGCAGTCTGGGCACTGAACACGACCAAGTGTCGGGCGACCGGATTCACTCCTTTTCGCCTGCTATACGGATTGGAGGCCATGATCCCGCAGGAAATCAAACATGGGTCCCCGCGGACAAACGCTTCAGCAGTACCCGACGTCGACGAGCCAACTTCCAAAGACCTCATCGACGGAGACCGCGTCTTTGCCTTGCAGGCCCTCAACAAATATCAAGCCCAAACGAAGGCCTGGCGCGACCACACAGTCGTCCCAAGAGAATTCAACGAAGGGGACCTCGTACTCGTCCGCACAACCCGGACAGAGTCACGGGGTAAGCTGGAACCAAAGTGGGAAGGACCATTTATCATCAAGACGAAGTCGTCTCCCAGTGCGTACAGATTAACAACACAATCTGGCGAAGACCTGGAACATTCCTGGAATATAGATAATCTTCACAAATTTTTTGTTTGAACCCTCAGGGCCATCACGCCCTTGTAACTCGCCAAACATTATTATTCCGGCCCACACTCTTTTCCTCCTAGGGGGTGAGGTTTTTAATGAGGTGGAGCCATGTAATATACAAGCAAAAATCCCCCGCAAAAAATTAAGCCAATGTCGAAAAAGACCGCATCAACGGTCTTCGGCATTCGACTACACCAAAGTCACCACGAGGGACTGCGCTGGCTACCCTCGCGTGCGACACTCCGCGCAAAAGTCGCCTACGGGTGCAGCCGGACCAGCACAATAAGTGCGCAAAATCAAAGTCCTCTCCAAAGGACTCTCCGTGCAAAAGTCGCCTAAGGGTGCAGCCGGACTCTCCGTGCAAAAGTCGCCTACGGGTGCAGCCAGACTAGCACAATAAGTGCGCAAAATCGAAGTCCTCTCCAAAGGACTCTCCGCGCAAAAGTCGCCTAAGGGTGCAGCCGGACTCTCCGCGCAAAAGTCGCCTACGGGTGCAGCTGGACTCTCCGTGCAAAAAGCGCCCACGGGTGCAGCCGGACTAGCACAGCAAGCGCGCAAAATCGAAAGTATTTCCCAAAAGGTTCCCCGCGCACAAGTCATCTACGGGCACGACAGAATCAACGAAGGCATACAGCCTCATACAAATCACGGGCACATACATACAGCGAGGGCATCACACGTTACATTGGCTCAACCTTAGGGATGATGCCCATCTCCCTGTAGTTGAACAGCATTATCCTCAGCTCCTCACCCTCAAAAAGATTTCGCAACTCCCCCTCACCTACACTCGTCCCAACCGGCGTGGACAACAATTCCCGTTTGGCAGCCCCGTCAACACGAAGACGACTTCCCTTCACCTCACTAACCCTCCGCTTCGCGACCGCCCTTCGCCGCCTACGCCCAGCACTTACACTAGGAATAACTTTAGCACCTACCACGCGCGGAGAAGCTTCCACCGCAGCCACATCCAATGCCGCAAAATAATCCAAATCCTCATCCGAAGACTCCTCCATCCACACAACCGAACCCCCAGAATCATCAGACTCAAAAAACTTCGACACAGAATCATCCGAAACATCTTCAGCAACCACGGTCGAAGCCGCCACAAAATTAGCATTGTCAGTAGCGGTTGCGTGCGCAGGCCCAAAACCCTGAACCTGCGCAGCAACCGAAGTTCAGTAACACGCAGACAAAACTTACACACTTCCCCGCACCTATTTAGCTACTTAGCCACCTACGAGGGCCCGGCCGCGGCCGTGGGGTCTTCGACTGGCGGCTCATCCGCCACCTTCAGGGCACCTTCGATCGTCGGCGCAGGGGCCGACACAGGGTCTTCGCCGCCGGCCATAGCAGGAACGACCATGGCCGAGGGGCCTTCGCCGGCGTCCAAGGGCAGCACCGGATTGACCTCCGCAGACTCAGACGGCGCGCCGATCAGACTTCCAAAGTCCTCGACGTCCTCGGCACGCTCCATCTGCAGCAACAACACATTCACTCAGCAAAAACTATACATACCCACACGCAACCAACAACACAAAAATAATAACCTTCACCTGCTCTCTCGCCTAGTCGGATCGCTCCCTGCAGCCTCCCGACCATGTGCCCCCCACATCCTATCAAAAAGGGCCCCCGCTGACTGCTTCACAACGAGGTCTTCGGCCTTGAAGATCTCACGCTCAAAGCTCTCGTCTGCTTGGTCGAAGACCTCGTAGTGTCTACAACCCTCGCGGGACAACGCGTTCATGGCCCCCTCGCAAGTGACGAGGGAGGCAAAGGACATGAAACCCTCCATGATGGTTGGGAGTACCAGCAACTCCTCCTACAACCACTCGAGGAAGCGAAGGCCCGCCTCCCGGTTGGGCACTTCGAAGTCAGCAGTACGCGCACCCAGCTCGCGACACGAGCTCACGAACTGTGCGAGTGTCCGCTCAACCTCAGAGCGCGTAGAGGCCTCGACCTTATCCACGCGACCGCGCAGGGCGTTGAACCTCGCCTCCCACTCCTCAGCATGTTGGCTGGCGAGACTTCCCTCCGCCTGCGCAGCCTGCGCCTCAGCGATGGCCTGGTTCGCCTCCCTCCTCTCCTCTGCCAGCTGGCGCCGAAGGTCCGTCTTCTTGGTCTCCAAGGCGGCCACTTTCTCCGCCAGCTGGCGGCTTTTGCTCTCCGCGGCTGACTTCTCCCGGACGGCATCCGCGTGCTGTGCCCGAAGTCTCTCAACTTCGGCAGCCACGTCCGCAGTCAGGACACCAGACGCAACGCGGTCGGTGAAGTCAGCCGCCTGACAAAAACACATGAGACCCAAATCTTCATGGAAACAACAAACACCAAAGTCCAACTCAACTTACCTGACTTAGCTGCTGCGACAGCTGCTGCGACAGCCGCTGCGATGCCTCCCTCAGCCGCTGGGACATGGTGCCCGCCACGTCCTTAGCGGCAGCGGCTGTCAGAATCTCGCCGCTCGCGCAGAAGGTGGCCCACAGGTCCTGCGCGGTCCCCTAGCCCTTACCTCCGCTGATGGCAAAGCGGTTGCCACCAAAGGCGGGACAACAACCATCTGTCCCTCGCCGGACCCTGCAATGCAACATATCACCGGTTAGAAGACCTCGTAAAAAAAAGAAAAAACTTACCAACAAAATAGTCCTCCACGCTAATATTCGTGCCGAAGTCAGTAACACGTTTCCCCGGCGAGGGCAGCTCCTGTCCCTTCGCAGCTTCGACCGGTGGAGACTTCATCCCGCCAGCGGCGGCTGTCTTCACGCCCGCCGACGACTTGCTGGACCCAGGCGCGGCCGGTTTCGCAGCCGGCATCGGCTGGCCGCCGCCGGAGGCAGCAGCCTTCGCGCTCCCCACGCTCTCTTCGCCTCACGCCTCGGAGCCGCCATCCTGATAACCGCCCGACGCTTCTACGCAGCGTCTTGACGGTCCTTGGTCATCACTACCGACACAACAGCAGCACTATTCCGTCCATAAGGGAAAATCCTCAAGCCACGAGCTATACGAGACGTAGACATGTCTTCGCCTCCCGCCCAGGGGATTGGAAGACTCTTTGGCCATCGACCCCCGGTAACCTCCAGCATTCGCGCCGAAGACTCCCGGAGCTTGGGCGAAGACATCCTTCCCCCGGGAGCCGCGCATGTCCCCATCAACTCCATAGCAAAATTATCAGACACCCCCATTCCTCCCACTATAGTACCTAATTTCCTCTTCTTAGTGGCCGAGGCAGCCTCCTGCGAAGGCTCTTCCTCGGTTCCGCCCATCGGTTTCTTCCCGCGGCGATCGGTGGCGTCCACACCGGGATAACCACCGTACGGCAAGCGGTTCAGGTTAAAGACCCGGTTCAATCTGTCGTTGGACTCGCGGATATCCCAGCTCCGCAGACCCTCTGTCTTCGGCACGTAGCGCCCCACGATCCTTGCCGCCCCGTCTTCCGCTTCACGCACGAATGCGGCGGGATCTCGGCCACGCAAATCCAGCGCGAAGGCAGGACTTCGCACCAGCTGCTCGCCACGGGAGGGCATCTCGCGAGGGCATACTTCGCCCAACGCCCAGCCATGCGCCAAGGGCCATACCCCATACCCGACAAATTCCTCAACTAAATCGCACCCGCTACTCATGCGGGCAGCGCAACGAAGGGCTCCTTCATCTTCGTCATCCTCCGCTACCTCAAATCGCGGGTATGCTACATAATGATGGGAGCACATGACGGCCACGGGGAGCCCTAGGTGGTCTTCGACTGCGCCTTCTGAAACATAAAACCAGAAATCCCACCAGTTGCCCCACTTATTGCGGGCGCAGGGAACCAACTCCACAACCTCCATCGAAGTCTTCCTGGACTTCGGCGTGAATGTGCACGATCCAAACTGTGCAATCTCATCTCCAATTTTCCTCTTTTGCCAATGCAGACAGTAATGTTTTGCGAAGACTTCCATTGAGGGCTGGCCTCCATACGAAGTCGTCGCCCAGACGTACTTCGCCAGGGCCACCACGGCATTCGGCGTCAGCTGGTGGACCTGGACCTCTAACTTCCGCAGGACCTCCACCACGAATCGATGTATGGGCAGACGAAGGCCAGCAGTGAAAAAAGCCTCAAAAACGACCAACTCGCCTTCTGGCTCAGGGACCTCCTCTGCCCCGGGACACGCCCCACTCCGCTGCCAAAATATCCAAGCTGCTGCATGTCCTGAACACGGACCGAGGAAATCCGCGACACGCCAAACTCCACTGTATCTCCAGGATGCAACTCCTCCGCCGCCACGTTGCTCAAAGTGTCCTCAGACGATGCGCCGGCCGGCGGTGTATCGGCAGCAGATGAAGAAGAGGACGACATGGCTACGTACCGGCGGCGGCGGCGGGCGGTCTGCTTCACGCGGGCCAGACCTCCGACGAGCAGGAGCAAGGAGGGCAAGCGAGCAGACGAACAGTTTCAAAAGGAGGCTAGGGTTTCGCGGCGCGCAGAAAGAGTACCTGACCCGCGCCGCCCCGCCCCCCTTTTATACACAGGACACGACGCTTCGGGAAACCCGCAGTCCAACAGTACCGCGTCCATCAACGGTCACATCAAAAACCCCCGCGGAACCACTTCGAGCGAGGGCAGCGTCTCCACCATCTAGCGACGTCATCGGCACCAGATGACTCAGTCGAACTGGTCCTTCGGAGGGCAAATGTTGGGGCGAAGGCGAAGACACTACCCCTCGCTCGATGCCTTCGCCAATCTCGCTGCATCAACGGAGGCAAAACGACCGGCAGCTCCCACCCTTCGTCCAACACGTTGCAAGACGAAGGCCCACGACGAGGTCGCCCCGCCCCGCGTCCTCGTCGAACATGAAGGCCCACGTGGAATTCAGCCTATTGTAACAGGCCCCGCGTGGCCGGTTGTATTACGGGCCCGATTAGCAAATGTTTTTATGTAATGACGGTCTGTAACCCTGCTTTATGGGAATATTCCGGGAATGACCTAGGCGCTTGAGGGCACATGCGTCCTTAATCCGAGACGCTGGGCGCTCAGGCACCTATAAATACCCCCGCACAGTGCCCTTGAGGGGCTAGATGAACAGAGCAATTGCTGCCTCCTGTTAAACCGTGTTCCCATCTCGCTCATCCCCCTGTTGGAATCAACCTGCCCAGGAACGCAAGTTCCAACACCCCAGCGGAGTCGCCAAAAAGTATGTTGACACCTTTTTCGGGCGCCAAACACTCAACAAGAACCGGCGGCGGTGCTCTCCGGTCAGGCGCGGACGGTCGCGACCAGGGATCGGACGGTCCGCGACCTGGTACAGGGGTTGGCGTTCCCTACTTGACGGCCGGACGGTCCATGTCCTAGTGCCGGACGGTTCGCGCGTGCGCAGGGGGCGGCGAAGGTCGCTGGTAGCGCCTGGATCTCACTACCGGGAGGGACCCCGTCGGGGAGGAGAGATCCTAAGTGTTGTTTAGGCTCGGTAGGCCGACCTAGACTCCTCTAATCGATGTATAGTCGAAGAGAAGCGAAGAATTGAGGGATTGGAATACTAAACTAGGGCTAAACTAGAACTACTCCTAATGCATAAGGTAAAAACGAGAAATAAACTTGATTTGATCGATTGTTGGGGGTTTGAATCGGCCGTAGCCCTTCATCTATATAAAGGGAGAGGTCTGGATCCGCTTCAAACTGTTTCCCGAGTTAATCCCGCGGTTTTAGGTAACAAATCCCACGAGAAACTAGGAACCCTAATTGTCTCTATGCATACGGACCGTCCGGGTCGTGGACCGTCCGGCCTCAGGGCCGGACTGTCTGCACGACTCTTTTCTGTGCTCAACAGTGGTCACACAGCCCAATCCATAGCTCATCGAAGCCAACGTTCTCATAGTAATTAGTCTCTAGAAAGCTTCACTCCACTCTCAACTCTATCATACGCCTAAATCCCCATTTTTTTGTATTAGCTTCACTCCAATCAACTCTAACATATGGCTTACATACTCATGTCAAGTTTGAATGATGCGTGCCCCAAATCCCCATCTATTTCTATTCAGGAAATAATGAGTACATTCATACGCAATACTGATAATATCCGAGATCAATCTTACTAGTAGTACAACTTTCCTGCCTCTCTAGTAGTAATCTTATATATGTTGTATCTTCCTGCCTTCCTGGTATCTGCAGATTATTGTTCAAACTGTCAGTAAGAATTTGTAGAACACAACAATACATTTTTATATTCGTTTTAACGGTTGTTTGTTCGTAAATACTAGGAAAAATGAAGACTTTACAGTTTTCCTTACATTAGAAAAAGAAACATGAGTTCACCATATAATCATTGTGAATTTCCATATCCACTCGTTATTACTGATAGAACACAAGCACTCCAATGGTTTTGTTGGTACTGAATCTATGGATTGCGTCAAGCTGAAAACAACAGGGAAGAACAATACTATGTTAATCACTTAATCTTGGTAGACAGTAGCAGTTGTAAGTATTTGCGCTCACAAAAAGAATGGAGAAGCATGTACTACATCCGTTCTTGAATATTTGTCACTCGCTAGTTTATTTTTGAACTAAACGGCAACAAATAAAAAAGAACGGAGGGGTACTGATTTAAGTTTGTACCCACTAATTGTTATGTACTACTTCATATTTACATTCTTGCTGTAAACTAAACCTTCTTTGTTTCCTCGTATTGCAACAATTTTGCAACTACCAACTACTGCATTGCTTGAACACAAAATATGCTAGACAGTAGAGGAATTTGATATAATCTTCTATCATGCCTGAAAGCTATTTTCCTTTGGTCCAAATTCTGTGCCTAGTTGATTCTGGAAAGCCTGCTGTGGCATTCGTTTACGATTGTGTTAAATTTGGATTGGTTGTATAGTATACTTTACTGATAGGCAATTAAGCTGGAATGTCTTAGATAACGTTCAGATTTGTACCTTAATATAAAGTGAACAGAAACAACTTGCTTAATCAAAGCTTCAACATCACAAACCACTTGAAATTGTCAGACGCAGTCTCTGCAAGCAACAACGAATGATTAATAATTACAATCTTCATGACATTTTGGATAAAGCATAAGACTGTCTCCAGCAGCGTCCCCTAAATTTCGTCCCCTAAAGGAATATTCTCTGTCCTTTACAGAACACCCTAAAAGATTCTGTCCTCTATATATTCTCCGTCTCCAGCAGCGTCCTCTATATTCCATCCCCTAAAGCTACAGTGTTAACAGATTGACATTTTCCATTTCTTTTTCATTTTTCTTTGTTTTCTTCTCATTTGACACTATATAAATGATCCGAAAAAATTGTATTTATTAATTTTCAAAGCAATAAATTCAAAATATCAATAATAATTACATTGACTGTTTTGTTGTTGTTTAATTGTTGTCGGTAACGCGCCACATAGTATAATATCGTTGCCAAAATAAGTTTTCAAATGGACAAGCTTGCACCGTAAGCCAGTACTCTTCTTCGAGAAGTCATAGCCTTGCTTCCCTTGCACGACAAGCGCACGTCTTCTATCCGAAGCGTACTTCCTCTATAAATACCAAGTGACCCTTCCATACTTCACTCAACCTTGGCTTTACAAACTCGACAACCATGAATCCCTACTTAGAAAACAATTTTCTTGTGCGCTTGATGGAAGAAATGGAAGAGGAAGAAGAAGAGTTGCAGTTGGCGAGGCACATGATCAATAGGAGGCGACGTGCACGCAATGAGCGTCGTCATGGTGGTTCGATTCCAGGGCGTGTTAGGATTCATCGTGATCACATGAGCGGCGATGCAAGAATCCGAGCAGACTACTTTGGAGCCAACCCGGTGTACACGGATGCTCAATTTCGTAGGAGGTATTTACAATTAACAAATTCTTTTTGCCATGTACAAAACTTCATGACCCCTATTATGACACATGAATTCTATGGTAGGTTCCGCATGCGTCGCCATGTCTTTGAGCGCCTTGTTGATGTTGTCCAACAAGTGGATCCTTATTTTATTCAGCGTCCAAATTGTGCGGGTGAGATTGGTCTTTCTGCTCTACAGAAAGTTGTTGCTGCTGTTCGAATCCTTGCTTACGGTATTCCAGCTGATGCCGTTGACGAATACGTACGTATTGGGGAATCCACTGCTCATGAGGCACTCAAACACTTTTGCACGGCCGTCCAAACTGTGCGGGTGAGATTGGTCTTTCTGCTCTACAGAAAGTTGTTGCTGCTGTTCGAATCCTTGCTTACGGTATTCCAGCTGATGCCGTTGACGAATACGTACGTATTGGGGAATCCACTGCTCATGAGGCACTCAAACACTTTTGCACGGCCGTCCAAACCGCGTTTGCTCCGTATTATCTCCGTGCACCAAATGCAGAAGATATCGCACGCCTTCTCCAAGTTGGCGAGTCACGTGGGTTTCCCGGTATGCTTGGTAGTATTGATTGCATGCATTGGGAGTGGTGTAACTGCCCAAGTTCATGGAAGGGGATGTTTAGAGGACGTGGTAAACATCCTACCATGATCCTGGAAGCTGTTGCGTCGTATGACCTGTGGATATGGCATGCATATTTTGGTCTGCCAGGTAGTTGCAACGACATAAATGTTCTTCACCGTTCAAACCTTTTCGAAAGGCATCTGAGCGGTGACACACCTCCTGTTTCATTCACTGTGAATGGTCACACGTACAATATGGGATACTACCTAGCAGACGGGATTTACCCTGACTGGCCCGCATTTGTCAAGACAATCCGTAACCCCTACGACGTTAGAACCCAACACTTTGCAACAATTCAAGAGTCTGCTCGAAAAGATATAGAATGAGCTTTCGGTGTACTGCAGAAGAGATGGGGTGTGGTCCGTGGACCTGCATACGGTTGGAGTCCTGAACACATTGGGGACATCATGAGAACATGCATAATATTACACAACATGACAGTAGAAGACGAAGGTCCATTGTCTTTGAACACAACCTTTGAAAACATCGGAGTGCTGGCAGACACAACTCAAGGTTCAATGGAAGAGCGCAACGACTTCGTCAATCAAAGGTACAACCAACTGAAAGACCGCAACAAATATACTCAGCTTCAGGTAGATCTGATACACCATCACTGGGCGCGACATGGATCCGGAGTTGCATAGGACGAAATGAAACAAGTTCTGTCATGGTTGTTCTTATCTACTGTCCAACTGTCTTTGTTTACTTTACATTGTTCTACTGTCTGTGTTAGTGTCATGTCTGTTCTACTTCATGTGTGAAGTGTGTGTACTGTGTGTCTTAGTGTCCAAGTGTCGTAGTGTCTGCTGGTGCTGTTTGAATTCAATAAGAAGGAGTACTACTGTCATGCAACCACATGTGTGTACAAATGCTAAACAAAAACTGCAGCAAGCTCCCAGTTCATGAAACCAAATAGTTCAACACATATAGTAAAACATTCAGCTACAAACCATGAGAAATAGTTCAAAACAATAACTTGAAAACAAATAGTTCAAAGACGACCTAAAAAATCTGGTACAAACCAGATTACGATCCGCCGACAGCAACCTCACAATAACAACTCCGAGTACGCCTCATTCACAAATGACAAACAAACATATTAAGTAAGGAACCTTCACTGGCCAGATGAAGTAGACCCAGTAACCCTTGCCAGTATCTCTTGTTGCTTGGCTTCATAGTACTGGCGGAGGAGAGGGTTACATTTGCTCAAATCCATGCTTAAGATCATTATCTCCTCTTCCTTGTCCTCCTTTAGTTTCTGCCTTTCAAGCCTTAATTTCTCTAGGTTCAACTTCTTCTTTTCAAGGAGCAATTTCTGCCTCTCATTTCTGTTCATTGAATCCAACTTCTTTTCCTCAGTTGTAACAGCTGTTTTGTACACTGACAGGCGCTCCAAAGAAAGATCACCCATGCGTGTCATAAACTCAGAATCTGATGAAGATGTGTCCACAGATTTAGTCCTCTTTGCCTTTTCCTTCGAAGAATCTCGACCAAGGGGCCTCTTGGATGTGAAGCTTGATGGTACAGATTCTTCTGCATCCAAATCGACAGTGTTAGAATGTGTGGGATTAGCGTTGGCTTGCTGTTGTTGTTGACCCATGTGGTTGTCCATCCATTTTGGTTGGTCCTTAAGAATGGCCCAACAGTGTAAAAAGTGGAAAGGCTTCTTCTCAATTGCTGCAAACCTAGAAGCTGCCAGTGATGTCTGCCACATATAACAAATGGTTACAACAGGAACCTACTAACAAACCTCTAAATAGTGATGTCAAAATGTAACATGAAAGATTTACCTTGTCTGCGTCACTGAGTCCACTAGGATTCTGTCGGAGGACTGCCATCATGTATCCAGCAAAAGTGGAACACTGTGTTTTGATAGTATCCCATCTACTCATCAAAGATTTTGTGGACCTTTCTGGCAATGTTCCTCGTCTTGAGTTGTATGCTTGAGTAATTCTACTCCAAAATCCTTGACGTTTCTGGCCTGTGTTAATAATGGGATCGCAACTAACAGCAAGCCATGCATGGCATACCCTTGTGTCCTCTTCAGCAGTGAAGTTTGCTAGCTTAGTTCGTTGAGTTGCCTTTTTAGTAACAGCTGGTGTTCTTGAGCCCTCGGGTTGCCCATCAACTGGAAATTCAGAGTATTGTGTTCTGATAGGCTGCTCGTCAATCTGGCTAAGGAAGCTTCCATATTGAGACATCACCTGGTTCCAATCACTCCCCATTCTATGCAATACAGGCAGGTGAAACATGATATAAATCAGTATGTAGGCATCATGTAACATGCTATAAAGTAAGGCAAACATAGTCCAAGAAAACACATTAATTATTGAAGTAACTGAACCGGATTCAGTTTACATAGACTAGAACATTAAACTCCCCCAAAAGCATGATCATACCAACCGACAAGTACACCTGAACATAGACCTAAACATGCTACAATAGTTGTACTGAAGTTTAACCTAGAACACTAGTACGGATATGTGTCGTCGGTTGAGTAGTCACGACCATCGTCGTAGCCCACAAGGTCTTCATACTTAATTGGTGACTGTTCGTCTATCAGTAGCTCGTCTTCTGAAGCATCTTGTATGAGAAGCTCCTCTACTGCTTCCTCTTGTTCTGGATGTTCTTTGACTTCACTCTTAGCCATATTTTCTACCTCCCACTGAGTTTGCACTGCTACGTCTTCAAGATCCTTGGCGAGGTCGTCAATCTCAACTAGTGCTCGGTTCAATTCGTCCAGCAAAGGTGAGTTGAAAGGCTGGAAGGCTGATTTCACGACATCAACGATGTCACAACTACGCTTTTGAACAACTCTGAGCAGAGTAGCCAGTGCTTTACGTAGCTTTTCGTTCTCCGAATCCATGGCTACATCAAACACAGTGTTCAATTAGTTAACACCGACTACAATTTATGTATGTTATACAAACTACTCAATCGAAGGGATTCCAAAGTATGAGTACAGAGTTAAAATTTGCAGATTAGGTTACCTGTTGCATCTATGTGAACCTGTTATAAATTTGCAGATTAGGTTACCATGGTCGCATACAAAATTAATGTTGAGTAATTTGAATCTGGACAGAACCGAATCATAGGGGACGAACAACCCCCCAAACCCGAAATGGATCCCGCAAATCCGGTCTAAATTGAAGCATCCGGACACAACAATAAGCCATTGATGCATCAAATTCATGCGCATTGTTTACATTGCTCAAGATCGTCAACCCTAAACATCCCAGAAACCCTAATCCATACTACCGAATACAAACAATACAATACGGTACTGAAATTAAAGAGTACTAAACAGAAAAGGATTTGTGTAGTTCGTACCTCGCTGCTCGCGGATCTGCCTCGGTGGACCGAATCGAAGACGAAGACGACGGCGGCGAGGAGGTTCTCTTCCTTTTGCCGGCTGCCTTCGACGAAGTCGGCGGACGACGAAGCCTTTTGGCGATGGCGACTCTCCGGCGACGAACAGGGGGAAGCTGGCTTGGATCTTCGGTTGCGGGGGGTCGCGCGGCCTCGGTTCCAAGGGGTGCGAGCTCTACGCCGACAGACCCGCCTCCGCACGGCCGCTTCTCGCCGTCCTGCCTTGATGCCGGCGGTGAAGCGCGCCGGATCGAGGGCTCGGCCCCAGAAGATGCAGTCGCCAGCGCGGGGTACGAATGCGGGGAAGTTTCCTGGCGGCGGCTGGTGGACGAACAGCGCGGATAGCGCACTCCCAGAGCCCTCCACATTTAGAGTGCCTGCCACATCCTCTAAAATTTAGAGGACGGTATAGAGTGCCTTGCTGGAGCCGTAGGGGACCTGACAGTCCTCTATATTTAGAGGACAGGACCCTTTACAGGGTGCTGTTGGAGACAGCCTAAACCAAAATACTATAGATTTCATTGGAGAAAGCATAGACAAAAAATACTGCAAGTTTAATAGTACAGAAAACGAAATTATACACTATCTCTTTGGTTAGGACCTTTTTTGTATTGGTAAAGGAGTTATTTGTTCTCTGAAGAATGGGGACATAATACATAACCAAATTGTAGAAATAGAGGCCCCCAAAAGAAATTTTGGCTGGTGTAAGGAAAAACAACCACTGTCGATACCCATTCTGAATATGAACATTCTTATTCCTCGTCATCCTCGTCGTTATGGAAGCGCAGGTGCCTCCCCTCCGGTAGCAGCAGCCCCCTAGGCTTGAGAATACATTCTGATGTATTTGGTTAAGTCTATCATTCTTATTCCTGCAATCAGTTGATCCATCCAAAAGTCACAAACGGATGACTCTTTTGCCTTTATATTATACTCCCTTTGTCCCAAAATAAGTGTCCTTCTCATTTCCCAAGAGGTCAAATACTTTTACCTTTGACCAAATATGTCCAAAAAAATATTAATACTTAGGGACACAATTATTATTTTATGTTTATCATGCTTTCATATATCTTTGTGTACATGTGATTTAATGCCAGCTGTATATTTATGAGAATTTTGGTTTATTTTGTAGGATTCCAGCTCTCATCAAGTGACTCATCCCCCTCACGATGATTTTGCGGACAGATGTCTCAATTGTAGTGGTGGAGCTACGAACAACAATCCGATGTCCTGATCGAGAGCGATGGAGCTAATGTTTGAACTTGTGTGTTTGAACTTGTGAACTAAAAATGTGAACTATGGATGTGAACTTATGTATTTGGACTTATGTGAATTTGTGAACTTATGTATTTGGACTTGTGTGAATTTGTGATATGAACATATATCAATGTGTTTGAAATCTGTATTGTATGTCATATTCTGTGTTGCATGTGATATTATGTGTGTCTAATTTTTCATTTCTATATTTTTTATTTTTTTCTGGAAAAGGGATAAGAACGTGGGTACCCACGTTCTTAATGTTAAGAACGTGGGTACCGTCGAACTTAATGTGCAGCCCTCGCAGACCTACGCAGGACACATAAGTTCGACGGCCACGTGGCCCCGTCGAACTTAACCGTAAGAATGTGGGTACCGTCGAACTTACTTCCCCAAATTCGACGGCCCCCGTCGAACTTAAAAACGCACGTTCTTAATATTAAGTTCGACGGTACCCACGTTCTTAATGTTAAGTTCGACGGTACCCACGTTCTTAATGTTAAGTTCGTCGGAGCCGTCGAACTTATTTCTCTAAGTTCGTCCAAAAATCGCCGTCGGCTATATTCGTCGGTACACCCACGTTCTTACGGTAAGTTCGACGGCTTATTACATTAAGTTCGACGGTTTTTCACCCACGTTCTTTAACCAGTTTCCTGTAGTGGATCTTGTCGTCACTTTTTGAAGATGAACCTGGTGTGCTTCCCCTCGAGCTGCATCAGCCCAGTCTTCTCTTCATCCAACATGGTCATCCTGCCCATCTCATCTCATCCTGCCCGAACCTTTTAGGTACCTTCAAAATACCTTGAACTTGTTTCTCCTTTCCTCTATCGGCACGGTACCTGGAGATGGTGGTGCCCTTGTGAAGATTAAGAGGGAGGCTGCAATGTCGAACTAGGCAGGGGAAGGGCGCCAACAGCTGATGTCGAGTTGTCGACAAGCCACCACAACACCCCACTCTCATATGTCATCCCCACCCCAAGATAGAGAGAGGAAGCATCGCTCTTCACCTCCACCTCGGCCTCCACCTTCGTCGCCACCACGACCTTGGTCTGGACACAGATTGAGTCCTTCGCCATCGCCGCCGTAGCCTAGACGCGGATCAGGTCCTTGGTCATTGCCGCCGCAGCCTGGGCACGGATCTGGGCTGGCTTAGAGCCCCTTCGCACGAAGCTAGAGCTACGGTGTCGACCTCCAAGCACGCTTCCCCCCAAACTTTCCTCTTCTGGACGACGCCTCCATCGTCGACCTCCACGGCCTCCAAGTGTGTGTGCTAGAGAGCAAGGAGGAGCAGAGCTGGCGGAGTGGAGGTCGTGGAGAGGGAGCGTGCGGGCGTGGACCGAAGATGGCGCAGCGGTTGCGAGGAGGAAGGCGTCGCCGCGTCTCGGGGAAACAATTGCTGCAGCCCGGCTACAAACCAGAATATTTGCAGCCCCTCACAAAAATGAGGATAGACCTCACCCGTAGCAGCAATAACACAACTAAAACGTTACCTAGTGGACCTGCAGGTGGAGTCTATCTTCCTTTTTGTGAGAGGCTGTAAACATTCTAGTTTGCAGCCGGACTGCAGCAAATTTTTTTCCGTCTCGGGAGACCGATGTGAGAGAGCGCTTGTAGGGAGAGGTGGAGGGAGGCCCGCTGGACAGAGAGAGAGGCAAAAGGGGACTCGAACGACAGGCTGGGTCAGGGATAGAGACATGCGGCCTGCTAGGCATGCAACGTGGGATGCACCAAATAAGTTGCGGGCTACCGTCGTCGTCACGGCTTGCAAAATATAGTACAATACTGACCAATCAACAATTGCGGTATCAGCTTATAAGATGTGCTGCTTCAAAAGAAGCAATTGCGGTCAAGTGCCCTCTTACCGAAGTCTCTATTCTTGCTGCATATGTTCTATCTTCCTGATATCTGTAGCCTTACACGTAAGGACAAGTGCACTGCTATTGCTTGCTTATTGCAGGAGTGTGAAGAACGGCTCTTGCCAGAGTCTCTACCCTTGTTGCATAGGTTCTATCTTCCTGATATCTGCAGTGCGTGGATTGGAGTGTGTAGAACATGGAATTCATGATGGGAATGATAGAATAGGGAATGAAAATGGCAGGAGTTTGCAGAACAGGGAATGATCAGAATAGCAAAAGAAGCAATTGCGGTCAAGTGCTCTTGCCAGAGTCTCTACCCTTGTTGCATATGTTCTATCTTCCTGATATCTGCAGTGCGCGGATTGGAGTGTGCAGAACGTGGAATTCATGATGGGAATGGTAGAACAGGGAATGAAAATGGCAGGAGTGTGCGACAAATGCACTGCTATTGCTTGCTTATTGCAACAACACACATTGCGGTCAAGTGCTCTCTTGACAGAGTCTCTACTCTTGTTGCATATGTTCTATCTTCCTGATATCTGCAGCCTTACACGAAAGGACAAGTGCACTGCTATTGCTTGCTTATTGCAGGAGTGTGAAGAACGGCTCTTGCCAGAGTCTCTACCCTTGTTGCATATGTTCTGTCTTCTGATATCTGCAACACGCGGATTGGAGTGGTGCAGAACGTGGAATTCATGATGGGAATGGTAGAATAGGGAATGAAAATGGCAGGAGTATGCAGAATAGGGAATGATGAGAATAGCAAAAGAAGCAATTGCGGTCAAGTGCTCTTGCCAGAGTCTCTACCCTTGTTGCATATGTTCTATCTTCCTGATATCTGCAGCGTGCGGATTGGAGTGTGTAGAACGTGGAATTCATGATGGGAATGGTAGAACAGGGAATGAAATGGCAGGAGTGTGCGACAAATGCACTGCTATTGCTTGCTTATTGCAGCAACACACATTGCGGTCAAGTGCTCTCTTGCTAGAGTCTCTACTCTTGTTGCATATGTTCTATCTTCCTGATATCTGCAGCCTTACACGAAAGGACAAGTGCACTGCTATTGCTTGCTTATTGCAGGAGTGTGAAGAACGGCTCTTGCCAGAGTCTCTACCCTTGTTGCATATGTTCTGTCTTCTGATATCTGCAACACGCGGATTGGAGTGTGCAGAACGTGGAATTCATGATGGGAATGGTAGAATAGGGAATGAAAATGGCAGGAGTGCAGAATAGGGAATGATGAGAATAGCAAAAGAAGCAATTGCGGTCAAGTGCTCTTGCCAGAGTCTCTACCCTTGTTGCATATGTTCTATCTTCCTGATATCCGCAGCGCGCGGATTGGAGTGTGCATAACGTGGAATTCATGATGGGAATGGTAGAACAGGGAATGAAAATGACAGGAGTGTGCGACAAGTGCACTCCTATTACTTGCTTATTGCAGCAACGCACATATGTATGAATGTGTCCTTATATATCCCACGTGGGTACATAGAAGCCAGGTTTTGTATTTCTATTTTTTTAATGACAGAATGTATGCTAACTATCTTTGGATTTAAAAACGCGGCCAAACTAACAAAGAATGGTCAGAGGGAAGAAGCCAAGTG
Source organism: Zea luxurians (assembly GCA_029449295.1). Classification (NCBI taxonomy): domain Eukaryota; kingdom Viridiplantae; phylum Streptophyta; class Magnoliopsida; order Poales; family Poaceae; genus Zea; species Zea luxurians. The sequence goes on along the minus strand of JAOPSE010000024.1, from coordinate 27,385,225 downwards.
CAATGTACGTGCATTGCGACGGTAATAATCACATTTGATATTTGATATTATTGGTTGCATGGATTCGATGGCTAGGTGACACACGATCATTTATATAAAAATAAATTTAATATCAAAGTAGACAAAGGCACGACTGTCATGAGCTAGTCACGTGCCAAAACATTTTTTAACAAAATTCCCTAGGCAACTACTCATTGCACATGCATGTATAAAACACATACATCAAATATTATATGAATTCATTAATTAACTAAAACAATTTTTGATTTGGGATGGAGGGAGTATTATATACTTGTGACTCTCATTTTGTTTTGTTGAAGCTCACCTTAGACCATAATTTTTAATTTGAAGCCATGACACCTCCTCAAGGTTTTCATCGGAGAGGCACATGCTCGAACTCTACAGCCACCTCGGCCTCCTAGATCTCAAGGAGGCGACGCTCCTCCTCGGAGTCGACGCGGGTCGTGGGTGCCTCCGCCTCGACCGCCACACAAGCGCGTGCCATGGTGCCTCATCATTGTAGAGGGAGTGCGAGAGCGATGAGATGGTGGAGGATGAGGACGACGATAATGGGGGGCTACACTCTGTGTCTATGACGGAGGCGACACGGCTTGGTTAGGGAAGGAGGGACCCTGACCATGGGTGGGGTGAATCGCACCAAGCGCCGGCTACCTCTTGTAGGCGGTCATTGGGGGTAGGCATCACACGGTGGACGGGAGTTGGGCAGGCATCGCACTGAGGTCGGGGGGAGGGGGTGTCTGGGAGAGGCGGCTATCACAGTGGGGATGGCGGGGGCTGGGTCACTGCGCGGGTGTCGGCGAGATCCATGGGCTGGGAGCCTAGTTCCATGTGCGAGCGTGGGAGGGGGACATAGGTAGGCGCATGGCAGAGGTTTGGGATGTGGACGCCTTCGTTACACTCTTAATAGAGTAGTAAAGATAAGATGACCTGATCTGAAGGTTCCCCATAGAACTACCTTGAGCTGGCACACAACAAATTAAGAATCATTTGACCACGTAGCCGAAATAAACACCTCTCCCTGAAAAAAACGATTTGTGTTTATCTTCTATATACCATCAACACAATATACTTGGCACTGCTAAAAACTGATTTTAGGAACCAACCCATTTTATTAATACAAGCGGCTTAAAAATATATCCATCTCCTCGAATAGTTATTAAATTTCAAAGTTAGTTGGTGCATTCTTGAGACAACTATACAAACACTGTATCTGAAAACAAAAATCATTTCTAGAGGCAGATGAATTACAGGGCCCACTATTATGAAGAAGCTCAGCCAAAATACGGTGGCCCCAACCCTACCGCCATGTCCAACGACCACGTCCTATCTTCTCTATTTATTAGAAACATAGCCACCACCTCCTCTTCTCTAATCTCTCTGAATCCCTATCATTTCGATGCCAAAATTTTACATTATCGTCCTCCTTTCTGTGAGGTCAATCCTGACTCTTGCCCCAACTAGTGGATCAAATGGCAAGAAAATTCAATGCCCTGATGCAGCCTAATCCTACAGGTTCTCTTGACGAGGGAGGAAATAATTGTTCTCTTAATGCTCCAGACTTGTGTATACTAGCAAACATGTTCTCTCAAAGTTACTAGTTCTTCGCGAGGGAGCACTACCGGAATTTGGCTCTTTGCCGAGTGCCATATTCTTTGACGAGTATTTTTTTCGGGCACTCGGCAAAGTAGCTCTTTGCCGAGTGCCACGCAAAAAACCCTCGGTAAAAGAAAACACTCGGCAAAGGGCTCTTTGCCGAGTGTCATAAATACAACACTCGGCAAAGAGCTCTTTGCCGAGTGTTTTTTCTCCAACACTAGGCAAAGACAATTTAAAAATCACATTTTAAAGTAGTAAATTAATTCAAATGAAAAAGTTTTCAACTACAAATTTGTATAACTCATCATGATGTACAATTTATATATTGAACATTTCTTCATATAACAAAATAAAAATAAATTTGTTCATAAAACCTATATCTCTCTCGTAGTTTATGAAACTACAAGAGAGACGTATAGAATTTGTGCATATTGTTAGATTCATCATGTGAGATAAACAAATGACCAAACAACCAAAATAAACTTTGTAGATCTTGAGAAGTTATAGAAGTTTATAGTTGACAACCTTTTCATTTGAAGTCATATTGTCAACGAAAACTACGTCTGAATTTTAAAATTTAAAATTTGAATTTTGAAAACGACTTCGAAAGAAAAAACCACCAACATGAAAATTGTAGGTATTGAAGAGTTATGAAACTTTGTAGTTGACAATATTTTGTTTTGAAATCATCTTGTTATGCAAAACTATGTTTGAATTTTGAAATTTGAATTTTTCAAACTATCTCAGATGGAAAAACCACCAAAATAAAAATTGTAGGTCTTGAAATGTAATTAAACTTTGTAGTTGACAATTTTTTGATTTGAAATCATCTTATCATTGAAAATTTCGTGTGAAGTTTTCAAATTTAAAATTAAAATTTTGTAAACGGTCTCGGATGTAGAAACTATTAAAATAAAACTTGTAGATCTCAAAAAGTTATGCAACTTTATAGTTGGTCACATTTTCAAATGAACTCATTTAGTGCCTCAAATAATCAAATTACTCTCAATTTGTTATAGTATATGAGGAATGAAAACGTAATATAGACATAATTGGTGTAGTAGTGTAGTGGTATAGGAGGGTATGCGAGAGAGAGGTTGCGAGTTCGAATCTCACCATTTACAAAACATTAAGTTTGATTCAAAATAATAGTGAAAAATGATAGGGCAATGGGTAAGGTAATAGGTAGGGTTGGAGAGTTGTTCCTAGGTAGGGTTGGAGAGTTGTTCCTAGAATTTAAAAAAATGTTTTGCTATTTTTTTTAATTTTTTCGATTCTTAATTTGCCGAGTGTTTTTCTTTGCCGAGTGCTTTTTGACACTCGGCAAAGTCTTTGCCAAGTGTCCGAAAAAAAGTACTCGGCAAAGAACCCTTTGCCGATGAAATATTTGCCGAGTGTTCTTTGCCGAGTGTTACACTCGGTAAAGCCTTTGCCGAGTGTAAAATAGCCTTTACCGAGTGTCTTAGACACTCGGCAAAAAACGCGATTCCGGTAGTGGAGGAGTGAAGGGGTGTCTGACCTTTATCTCTATATATGCAACTGAGGCACATGAACTCAGTACCCTAGAATGGACATAATTTAGTATACCCTCTGGCTACATATAGCGTGCCACACTGCCACTGAAAATAAACCTATAGCCACCAAAGATAAGTTATTTTTGGTAGGAAACACTTATTTTCGATGGTTTTAGCCACTGAAAGTTTACGAATTTCCTATCATGGTATTTTGATATAGCTGCCTCAATCCAAAAAAGTGAGGCACTTCTAAAAATATTTTGTGCAGTCTTGTCACCATGGCTGTTGTACCAATGTATATGACATCTTGGGGCCTCAACGCAAGTTTCTCCAGCTTAATCATTGTTGCTTCCGATCGACTCAGAGCTAGCTCTTCAAATGGCTTAGTTTAGCCACAATCTACATTCCCATGGACACCCGCTTCTAGTTTCTCTATGTGTTTGTCAACCTGCATATCCGACGTACTAAGCTATGAACTAAAATACAATTTGGCTAGCAGGATGGGTAATAAGGTACCGCCTAGCTGCAAACATTAATGGTCAACTGAAGCATTTGGATGGGCATTAGCTGTAAGCACATGACTGGTTTTATGTTGTTTTTTATTTTGCTTCATGGCTGAATAATTGTTCACTACCGAGAAACTTACACGAATTTATCTTTATAAAATTCATTCTTGTCATTTAAAGTGGTTTTTTTTGTAGTGCTATATTCCGTAAAATAGGCCTTATTCATCGCTAAACCATCTAGGTTATAGGAGACAAACCAAATACATAGCTCTCACAATATGATAAAAAACAATTCCTCATATTTGTGGCTAGATGACTGATTACAGCGGACCACCTGTTATTGTTCCTTCCGGGCACAAGGTTAGCTTGTTACTTTTGTGTTTACCATGGATCACATAAATTTACTCATGTATTTTTACGACCAATTTGCATCTGCCGCACAATATATCCCTTTGCTTTGTAGAGTATTGGATAGGTTGTTGAGGATCAAATCGTTGTTGGGCATGGAAACAACACAAAAGTTGTTGAGGAGAGTAGCAACTAAAAACAGAAGAGTAGCTGAAAACAACAGTGAAGATGAACACATCCGTCATGTGAACAGGAGAATATGCACTATCGCTGTCCGTGGTACAAATGGCAACATAGTCAATTTTCGAATGCAGCCCAATCCCTAAGTCCTCTCAAACCTACAGGTTCTCTTTGACGGAGGATCTTTATCTCTCATGCTTGGAGATGAGTTGGCTAAATCGAGCTCCAAACTTATTCAGTATGTAAAGTCATTGGAAACATTTTGTATATAGGGCTTTACTAACTTTTCTGTTGATGTAGTAGGTAGGAAGGGCAAAACAATAAATGTGTTGTGGGTAGGGATAGTAATGGGCTCTAAATTTTGCATTATAAAATTTAAGGATCAAATTATATTAGGACCGGACTCTACTTTTTCATTTTGAATTAAAATTAATTAAAAACTCAAATAAATCGTGAAGAAACATTAGAATAGTGGTTCATTACCACCCTAGTTCTAGAGCTAATAGAGTCATAGGAATATAAATAATGTGCAAAAAAAATATAAGACAGCCAATATGATAATGCCAGTTTGGGCCTTCATTTTTACCCTTTTAGTCCCATTAACTCCTTCGGGATACGACATAAGTAGCAAGCGAAGACATACGAGTAGCTGAAAATAACACCGAGGAGAAACACATCCGTCATGTGAGCAGGAGAAAGTGCACAATCGTTGTCCGTGGAATAAATGGCAACATAGTCAATTTTCGAATGCAGCCCAATCCCACAGTCCTCTCAAAGCTACATATTATTTGTGACTGAGGATCATTATTTCTCATATTTGGAGATGAGTAAGCGAGGTAACATTGCATCTGTGGCAGCAACTCCAAACTGTTTCAGTATTTAAAAAGAAACATTGTAAATATTTTGCACACATACACATACAATGTGCAGACTTTTCTGTGGATGTAGTAGCTAGGTAGGAAGGGCAAAACAATAAATGTGTTGTTGGTAGGGGTGGTAATGAGCTCTAAATTTTAAGGGGTGTTTGAATGCATTAGAACTAATAGTTAGCTAAAAAATTAGCTGATATATCAAAGCAGTATAGCTAATAGTTCGACTATTAGCTACTTTTAGTAAATTAGCTACTAGTTAGCTAGCTATTTATTAGCTAGCTAATTCTATGAGCAATTTTTAGCCAACTAACTATTAGCTCTAGCACATTCAAACACCCTCTTCCTATACTATAAAATTTAAAGATCAGATTATGTTAGGATCTGACTCTATTTTTATTTATTTTTGAACTAAATTAATTAAAGCCTCAAACTAATCGTGAAGAAACATTTGAATCGTGATTTATTACCACCTCTAGTTGTGGGGCTAATAGAGTCACATGAATATAAATAATGTGCACAAATAAATATATAAGACAACCAATATGATAACGTTAGTTTGAGCCTTCGTTTTTACTCTTTAGTACAACTATTAGCTAGTGTATTTGGATGTCTTGAGCTAATTTTAGCCACTAACTATTAGCTCTAGTGCATTTAAACTCCCCTCTAAAAGCATAAAATGTATCATAGATGCTTTCATGACTCCATGCTAAAACATAAAATGTATCATCCTAAACACTCTATGCTTTCTTCACTCCATGCTTTCTTCACTGTTGGTTATCTGTTGGTTATCCGCACACCTCCATTGCTTTCGTGATTCAAGTTAAAAAATATTGGCCCAAGCTACACAGTGGTTTCAGTATAAACATGAACTATAATATTTAGTAAAGTTAAAACCTAGTTGTTGTCCTAGAAACACACGTCTGATACATTACAAATATAAAAAATGGAACAATGCAATATATACGATGTTATTATCAGTTAAAGCTAGTGAGGACTCACAAGATAACGCTAGGTATTTTTTGCACATCTTTCATGGCCTTGATGCCGAATTAGATCGCAAACGAGCCATAGCCATCGAAAATAATAAAGTTATTTTCGGCAGCTTGACAGTAGCCACTGGAAATTATCTTATTTTTGACGGCCATGCCATAGCCAATGAAAACAATAAACTTATTTTGGATGGTCCGGCAGTAGTCACCGATAATTGTCTTATTTTCTATGGCCACACCATAGCTGCGGTTATTTTCAGCTGCTTTTTTGGAGGTCGTGGAAACTTAGTATAGCCGCTAAAATTTCTAAATTTCCTACCGTGTGCAGGGTTGATTTAAAACTTTGCTAATTCAAACAAATATAACTGCCACACGTCTGATATCGGACATGAAGGGATCGGGAGTTACATTTTGTATAGACTGTTATATGCTCTTATATCCAAGAGCAGGGATAAAAAAACGATACAAAAACTTCATCATTTATGCCAAAGGGATTCATGTACAAATAATAAAATATGCAATTCACATGTCAGGATTTTTTAATGACCGGACTAGAAAGCCATATTACACAATGGGTGACAAAGAAAAAAGGACCAGGAAAGTTTCCTAAAGTCATAGCCATCGAACAAGATCCACCAAGTATCACACTTGACAGCCACATGTGTGCCTGTTTTTTTGGTTTGCAGGCTATATTAGCATATCCACACCGGTAAACTCTTGCAAGGTTGTTATCAATGTCTCAGCACACGAGTTGCACTGAACCAGCCTATCTGCTTTTACGGCAAGGGCAAAGCCCGCGGTAGCCGGCAGCTCCCCTCTTCTTGTCTATGGCACAAGGCACACTTGTCGTCCTCCTTGCTGTCATGTATCGCATGGCAACATCTGTTTAGCTTGGGGTTGGATGCTCGTTTCGTGAACTGTTAAATTTCCTGATGCCTCCCAAGGCCAGTGCTTGGTGCTGGTGGAGACTGGAGAGTGATAACAATATGACTGAACTAAAAAGACCCTTAGACGACCATATATATATATATATATATATATATATATATATATATATATATATATATATATATATATATATATATATATATATATATATATATAGGTGATAAAATAAGCTTGGTTCTTTGGACAACCTTGTTGTAGTTTTAGATATAGCACGGGGACGATGCTCTATGGATATAAATGGAGCAACAACTACTTTGACTCTCGGATATGTATAGCCATCTATCTCTAGAATGTACTTCTCAGTACCATGATTTAGGATGTGTGGTTTGAGGAATTAATAAGCTAGTCCATCAACTTCTCACTCCTCATTTTTTGTTTGGTTTATGGAATGAGTTAATTCATCACCACCTCATTCCTCATAGTTAGTTAGTCAGTACTAACATGGGGAATGAGATCATTCCACCAAATTTAAAGAATGGACTCATGATGCGCCATCTCAACTTAGATAGAATGATTTCACAAACCAACCACCCCATTAATGCATCACATGGTTTGGTTATTGGACTACACAACACCAGAGTTGTGAGTGCAACTTCTACAAGCCATCACTAGGTGCAGCTTAATTATGGTTGCACACTTAACTCATGTCCCCTCATACTCATATAGTTTTAGATCTTGCTTGTTATGGTTTTCATTTCATTACTCCTAGCCTAGTAGTAATTAAATAAAAAATAGGACATACAATTTGGCCTTCCACCTCCAATTTCTCTCTAGCTAGCGCGGTAGCGCCCCCATGGGACTGAGCAGGTAATTGTGCACTAGACAGCTAACTCCTGCACCCTTCCTTTAGCTCACCACAACCACTAGTGTTCTGCTGCCTTGTTTCTTTCAATATCGACCTCAACTATAGTAATGCGGTGGCACTCACCTTACTCACTCTCACTTAAATGTTGACATGTGGCATCCTTAGCTTTAGCTATGATCCTCCCGCAACACCCATTTTCTTCCTCCCCTTTTCTCTTTGAGCCATTATTCATCTCAATTAGACAACCCTTAACGTTTTGGCGCGTAACAAGAACAAAACGAAAATTCTTAGAAAACCCTAATTCATTTTCTTGTCTCCCTTTTGTGATTCAAGCGATGGTGTCCTAGTTTTGAGAGTTTGAGGACCTAAGTAACATAGCATGCTAAGTTCGAGAACCACTAATGTTTTTACTCAATGGCTAACGTTTCCTAGACCCTTGTGTATGCCTACAGGATGAGGTGTGAAGTCATGAAATATCAACCTAGGACGAAGACTTTGGACTTAAAGCACATGCTAGAGCGCACGGGCTATGGTGGGCCATGCCTATGGCAACATAAAATGGGTTACCATTAAGCCCATTTACATTTTAATGATTCCCCATATAAGCATATGGGCCAAATAGTTTGTCACGAATTCATCCTACTTTGAGCTTCTTTATTTTCGATGCATCATTTGTTGTTTAACATTTTCTGAAGAACTATTTAACATAAGCCATAAAGTTTTATGGACCAAATTACAATAATTGGGCCAACTAAATTTCACTGTTATTATCATTATTTTAGGATATTTTTGGCTCACTAGAAATCATGCAACATTCATTTTTTTACTATGGCTATTTGGGAAGTATACTTTAATTTTCATGAAGCACTATTGATTATTTTTGCCAAAAAATATGATTATTTCTTGCTCCAATTATGGACAATTTAATGTGGGTCCTTTATTATTTTGTGCTAAATGTTAAGCATATTCTTTTTAGAGCATGCCATAATTTTTAGAGAATTACGACATTGTCTTATAATGAATCATGTATGATGTTTAATTTTGTCCATATAAAGATTATTTTAGCTGCTAAGTTATCATTACTTTTCTAATTAGAATAAAATCAACGAGAAATTCTAACCGGAAACTTCATTATCGTGGCTTATACATATATCTTTGACCAACCTTAAATTATATGCATATGCTCATACATTTAAGTTTAGTTTCCTTTTTTGTTTTTGCCCAATAGCGATGCGAATATGAAATGTCATTAGCACACTTTGAATCAGACGAACGCAGGATTCTGTTTATACATTACTACACTACAGTACACCAAATCATTTTCGATGGCCGAAAACCGTTGAAAATAGGGCCTACACCGCCGAAAACAAGCTATTTTCTACGGTATAAGCCTTATTTTCGGTGGTTTTCGACCGCCAAAAATAATTAGCTGAAAATAAACTCTAATTTTTGGCAGCCACCACCCCACCGTCGAAAATAAGCAATTTTTAATGGCTAGAGTGTGGCCGTCAAAAAATAGTGTTTATTTTTGGCAGCCACCTAACTACCGCCTAAAATAGGAAATTCTAATTTTTGGCGGTCACGCGCTATGTCTGTAAAAAATTGTTATGGTCTATTTTTAGCGGCCTTTCGCTGACCGCTGAAAATAGATATGTTAGGGACAAAATATGCAAAAATGATATTAACACCGGATTTAACAACATATATCACATTCATTATACACAGAAATATCACAACATGGTTCATCACAGTATATCATAATTCACCACAAATTCATCACAATACATTACAAATCCATCAGAAATACATCACATCAACCAAACCACACATTTTGAATCAGATGAACGTAGGATTCGATTTATACATTACTAGCTAGTGATTGGGTAGTTTGTGCCTTTTTGCAGCTGCACCATTTCTAATTTACTTTTGTAGTCAGAGATTGTTAGATCCTAAGACAAGGACCATTACTCAGATTCTTATTGCACATAATCACTGCCAGGTGCTATAAAACATTTGGACTAGCTATAAATGTAACATGGTGCAAGTATCCATCACAACGATGTAGCACACTATTCTATGACTCAATATGTTACTTATAGCATAGGCTTGGAAGGCATCAAGAAATTCATTATCGACGTTTCAAGTAATAATGTGAAACCTATTGTAAGCGTTGTAGCATGGTAGTGTTGATGGGCCATTCATTGGACTTGCATGGGCAAAGTTTTCTTGGCAGATCTAGATGCCAGGATGTGCATGTGGAGTGTTTTCTTGGTGGTGGTATGAGTTGTGGACGATGATTGGTAGCTCTCTAGGATTTAGAAGGTGCAGGGATGAAACACGAGGTGACTACCAGAATGTGAGATATGTCACACACACCTCATGTTAAGCGAGCCTGTAATGAACGTCCTGGAAGCGTACCCATAGAATTTGATATGCAACTAAATGCACGTTGATAATCACTACACATAGCTCGAAGGCAACTGCTTCAAACTGATTGAAGCCATTTATGCATCATTTTGTCAACTATCATTTCAGGAATATTGAACTCCCTTATGGCCTTGTGCGTTTTGTAGACCTAATATATTTATGTAGTAGTGAATTAATTGAACTAGATTAGAAGACGTTTCTATGAGCAGGAAGAAACTGCAGCACTCACTTTTTTGCTTAAAATATGTAATTGTATTAAGAAGAAAATTCGAAAGAGTTTACCACATGAAACATGTACTCACTACTCAGTTTGCAGAATCACCTCATACATCACTGTGACAACCAAAGAAATATGAGCCACCAATGCATTGTTTAGCAAAATCTACATTGTTAGTGCACATGTTCAGTTGCTATTATTCCTGTGTGGCAAAGATTCAATTGGTTCAGAGGTTCAGGAAGGTGACTTAGCATTGCGACATCTCCATGGTCGACAACCAGTCCAAACTCCAAACTCGAAAGCCCATAGCAGTTATGAAACTGCAATGCATCAAAGTGAATTGGATTGTGCCATTTGAAAGCCATTCTATTTGGTGATTATACTCAGTACCAATGTAATCACAATGAGGTGCAATGTTAAGCATCCTAGCGCATCTCAGTCCTACACATTTAGTGTTGGGAAACATGCAGTGTAATACTATATATAATATTTTGAATTTGGGAAATATGTTATTATCTCTTCTCCCTCTACACACACGTGTTAACATGTTTTACAGTTAATATCCCTTAACCTGGATTATGGTAGTGAAATTTCTCTTACCCTCTATTCTTGTTGGGAAAAGTCTACAAAAACCCCTCATCTTTAGAGGGTAGTCTACTTCGCCCCCTCAAAGTCAAAACTAGTTGTTGAACCCCCTCAACTATTCAAAATTGTGCAAATAACCCCTAGGTGGTTTTAGTGAATGGTTTTAGTTGTTGGACCAGGCGAAGACGTCTTTGTTTTTGGACAAGCAGCATAGGAGTTTCTCCTCGTCATGCAAAGTGAGGTCTTCGCTGATGGTGACTGTCTGCTTGGGTGTGGCCTGGTCGAGGGGAACAGTCTTGGTCCCGTCGTTGCTCTGCAGTTGTGCCTTGTCGTGTTCTTTGTCGGTTGGGCTGGCGGACGCAGGGACCTCGCGCTGGGCCGTGAGGCAGTGCACATTTCTTTGCCCGGGGACGAAGTCCCGCTCTATGTTGCGCGCAGTCTGCTGATTGCCGTAGACCGTGATGGCGCCTAACGGACCTGATATCTTCATGCACAGGTACAGTCCATGAATGGCTGCCTCAAACTTGTTGATGGAGCCCCGGCCCATGATGGCGTTGTACGGATACACCATATCGACGATATCAAAGGTTATTTGCTCACTTCGGGCATTGGGTGCTACACCGAAGGAGAGAGGCAATTCTATTTTGCCGACAGGAAAAGTGCCCTTGCCGCCGAAGCCATACAACGGGTTGTCCGAAGGCTTGAGCAGGCTATGGCTTATGCCCATGCGGTCGAAGGCATGGAGGAAAATGATGTCTGCTTGGCTGCCATTGTCGACTAGGACTTTGTGCAGGTCCCAGCCTGCCACGCTGCAGTTGATAACCATGGCGTCGATGTGGGGGGCGCTGCACAGGTCGACGTCTCGGGCGTCGAAGGTTAGCGGTACATGGGACCACTTCGTCTGCACGACTGGACCGGTGATGGCGACGTGGTTGATGCTGCGGTAGTGGTCCCGCTTTTGCCGCTTTGTGTCGAAGTCGGTGCTGGACCCCCCAGTGATCATATGAATGACTCCGCGATACGGCTGATCGGCGAAGTCTTCTTGTTTTGGGGCGTGGGGGTGGGGGATGTTTTGTTGTTGCTGGTGTGGAGGTGGGGGTGGGGGAGGTACGATTTGTACTTCCTGGTGGTGTTGGTATGCGTGGTGCGGTGGATGCGGGGCGGGGGCGTGGATGTATGGTGGAGGGGGTTGCTAATAAGTGTGCGCGACAATTCTAGGGTTGTCGGCTGGTTGCGCCCGTGCCATCCTGTCTCTGGTGGCCTTCGTCTCTGGGCAGTCTTTGGTTTGGTGGGCGCAGTCTTCGCCGTGAAAAAGACAGTAGAATCGGCGTGGCGGCTGCGCGCGTCCCCGGCCCCTACCGCGAGTTCCATTTCCGCGGCCCTGGGGGGGTATTCCTGGCGGCGAGGGGCGTCACCAGCGGGGTGCTGGTTGGCAATGTTGTGCACCTGCTGCTGATTGCGGCCGTCTCGACCGGAGTCTGGCTGCGGAGTTCTCGTCCACGTGCGGCTGGACTGTGGAGCATCTTTGGGTTTCCTCTGAGACTCAACTTTGCGCTGGTGGAGCTCTTCGGATTTGGCGTATTTTTCAAATAGCTGATATAATTCCTGGAGGTTCTTGGGCGGATCTCTGATGTAGTGGCTGTAAAGAATGCCGGCGCGAAGGCCACTGATGGCGTAGTGGATGGCGATCTGGTCATCGACCGAGGGCAGCTGTGACTTGAGTGTCAGAAACTTGCGATAATACTCCCGCAGAGTCTCTTTCTCCAGCTGCTTGCAGAGTGAGAGTTCGGCCAATGCGTCGGTGTCTGGGTGGTACCCATGGAAGTTGAGCAGGAATTTGTCCCGGAGGCTTCTCCAGGAGTCGATGGACAACGGTGGCAACCGGGTGAACCAGGTGAGAGTTGGGCCTTCGAGGGCGATGATGAAAGACTTGGCCATCGTGGTGTCGTCCCCTCCGGAAGATGCAACGGCGACCTGATAACTCATGATGTACTGTGCTGGGTCAGTGCTGCCGTTGTACTTGGGATAGGTCCCTGCCCGGAAGTTGGCAGGCCAGGGTGTCACTTGCAGGTGTGGCTCCAGGGGACTTCGCTCGTCGAGGTAGTTGACCCCTTGGAACGGCGCGGCGTGTTGGATGGCGTGGTCGCACTGGGGGAAGTGCAGGTCTTCGACTTGTGCGTGCTGTTGTAGGGGTGGCCCGTGTTGCATGCCGAAGTGGCCTTCGCGTTGCATTAACGCGATCTCTTGCTCGAGCTCCTGGGCCTTCTGCTCTTCGTCTTGTATCATTTGTCGCACCTTGGCTTGTGCAGACACACGTTGGCGCTTGGCCTCAAGTATCTCTTTTTGCCTCTGGAGATTGCGGTTCTTGATGCGCAGGGCGCGCAGCTGTAGCTGTTCTTCTGCGGAGACACCGATGACTTCGCCGTCCTCGGTGAAGTCCGTGCCCTCTGGTGGAGCGAAGCCTGGGGGAGGTTGCGGCTGTCCTTTAGGGCCGCAGGTGCGGAGAGCGTCGTCTTCGCAGGTGCGGAGAACATCATCTTCGCAGGTGCGGAGAATGTCGTCTTCAGTAGCCTCTTGGTGGGTGGAGTGGGTGAGGGCGAGGGCTTTGCCCTTTTTTGCGGCCAGCAATGCTGCCTTCACAGCCTCGTCAGCCTTCGAGCTAGCTTTCTTGGGTGCCATCGCGGGTGGTTTTTTCGTAGCACGAACGGTGGGCGCCAAATGTTGGAACTTGCTCACTGGAGTAAGTTGATCCAACGGGGGAACGTAGCAGCACAAACAGGGTTTTTGCACGAAATGGCAATAGCTCTGTTCATCTAGCCTCTCAAGGGCACTGTGCGGGGGTATTTATAGGTATCTGAGTGCCCAGCGTCGTGTGTTAAGGACGCATGTGCCCTCAGACACCAAGGTTATCCCCAGAATATTCCCATAAAGTGGGGTTACAGATCGTAATTACAGGGAGGCCTTAACAAATTAGGCCCGTAACGCGCGACGGCCACGCAGGGCCTGTTACAATGGGCTGGATCACACGCGGGCCTCCATGCTGGACGGGGTCGCAAGACGAGACGACTTCGTCATAGGTCTTCGTCCGGTGGCGTATGAGGCGAAGGGTAAGTCTGCCCGTTGTCTTGTCTCCGTTGGTGCAGCGAGGACTGCGAAGGCCTCGAGCGAAGGGTGGCGTCTTCGCCTTCGCCCCAACAGTTTTGCTGATGTGGCAAATAACCCCCTAGTGTGGCACCCTCGTCTCCCTCACCTGCTTACAAACGTTTGCATACAACACATAAATTGTTAGTGAAATCCCTTCACACACATGGTAGTATTTGGTTGTTCGTCTAACTTGGTTTTGTAGGGAATAATGTAAATGTTATGGCCCAAATATTTATGTGATTAATTTGTCTTGGCTATTAATGATGTTGATGTCAACATGTCATGCCAAAACCATAATGTTGCCTTCCACTATAGATTTGAACTGTTAACAACTAGCTAAGATACAAGGTCATCTTGAGGGTGCTGTAATGTTGTACCCAACCTCTCTAAGTCACATGGATGTCAATGACTTGCACACTAGAGTGTAGATACAAAGGAAATGATGTAGCGCTAAAGGAGGGGAAGACACTGGCCTAGAACATGGATATGGATCAAAGATCCATTATCACATATTAATATGGGATAAATAAGGCATCAATTATCATGCATGAACTAGGACTATTGAAGTCCCCATCATTTCACCATCGAGCCCCTTTTACCAAACACAAACTAACATAATTAATTCATAGTGGAACAACCAAACCAAATTATGTGAATGCAACAAAAGATTTAATAAATTCAGATAAATGTATCAAATGATTCATGTGGCTCAGTTGATCATTTAGTGTAGGAGATGTTGGGGGCCTTCGGCTTCCGAAGGTCCTCAAAAATATGATTTAACAGTGTTTCTGGAGTATAATGTGTGAACAGGTATCTTCGGACTCGAATCAGCACCACAGCGAGAGAAGAATACGAAGGTTGATACAGCGCCGAAGCTGTGAGCAGGAAAGCTTCGGCATGATAGCAGAAAAGGAAACCGACTTAAAGATGAAAATGCTATTTAGGCCTCGGTGGGTTACTATAGAATCACTACCAAATGTAAAGGGCATGGATGTAATTTTACATGGGCTGTGTCCCGTGTCTATAAATAGGTGAACAGTACCCCCGTACTGTTCACGCTAACTTAGCATTTTACTTTTGCGTCACGCTTGTACTTACATCTTCCTTCAAGCCGAAGGTACATTTGTTATTGGATATCATTTCTATTTTTCCATAGGAATAATATAAAAAAATGAGTTGATGATTATACATAATTGTTTACGTTATCCTTTATATTTTATATGATTCTTTCTTCATTATTATATGTTGTATTGATGAAGGTATGTCCTTCATAACCTTTGTCCGAAAATCATTATATCCCAAGGGAAATAATGCTTCGAAGGACGAAGGACTTTAACACTTAACATTTTCTGTGTTGCCTTGTTCTTAACTCATAGCATTTGAGAACAAGTCTCCAACATTGGCGCCCACCTCCGGTGAACTCACTTCCACTCTGAGTTTTGAACATCTTCGGCAACCATAAACCTTCGCTATGGCGCCGAAGAAAGCTTCAGCAACTGGGGCTGCAGTTCTGCAACCGCTGGACCCCAATCAGGAGACTCTCTCCCTTCGGGAGGCCCGAAGCCAGAAGAGGAAGGCTGTCAGCCCGACACCGCAAGAGGATGAGCTAGATCAAGAAATCAGAGACATGGAGATGCTTCATCAACAGGTGCAGAGGAAGAAGGAAAAGATGGCCAGGCTAGCAGAACTGCAAAGGCAGATAGACGAAGCCTCTGAAGAAGTTCATCATCTTACTCAGGATGAGCAGAACCGAAGGCCTCAGCACAAGGATCTTCATCAGGAGGGTTTCTTCAATGAAGATGACTGGTATGAGAATTTCCACCATGGAAATTTTGCTTTTGATGATGCTTCTCCTCTGTCCGCTGAGCTGCAGGCTACACCTTGGCCTTCATCCTACAAGCCGCCCCAGCTTCCCATGTTCGACGGCCATTCAGACCCGAAGCAGTTTTTGATGAGCTACGAAGCAACAGTATCTTCGTATGGTGGCAATACTGCAGTCATGGCAAAATCTTTTGTTATGGCTGTCAGGAGTGTTGCTCAAACCTGGTATTCCTCCCTTCGACCAGGAACGATCACTTGATGGCAAAAGCTCAAGGACATGTTGTTAACCAGCTTCCAGGGGTTTCAGACGAAGCCGGTCACTGCTCAAGCTCTATTCCAGTGCACCCAGGATCACGAAGAATACCTTCAGGCGTATGTCCGGAGGTTCTTACGATTGAGGGCACAGGCGCCAACAGTGCCCAACGAAATTGTAATTGAGGCCATGATCAAGGGACTTCGGCCAGGACCTTCAGCTCAGTACTTTGCTAGGAAACCTCCTCAAACTTTGGAGAAGCTGCTCTAGAAGATGGACGAGTATATTCGGGCCGACAATGATTTTCGTCAAAGAAGGGAGGAAGCTTTCAGGTTTTCCGAAATGACCAGGGGCTTCGGAGGAAGATTTTATCCGAGGCACGTCAGGTCAATTCACAACTCTACTCAAAATGATGATAAGGGGAGCCAGCAGCAAAGGCCACAGTGCTCCTCACAAGCTTCGGGGCAACAGCAAAGCTTCTTCCGGCCGCCAGCTCCAAGAGGCAGAGGCGCCAGGGGCTTCGGCGGAAGATTTGGAGATCAACCAAGGAGAACATTTTGCTTGTTCTGTGGTGAAAACAAGGGCCATACCACCAGGATGTGCCATGTTACCATCCAGAAGCAAAAGGAGATAGCCGAAGCTGCAGCACAACAGGGTCAGCCGAAGTAGATTATGCACACTGCTTCGTATCATTCGCCTTACATCCCAGAATATGTAGGCAATCACCCTGCAGTTTCTGTTGCTTCGGCGAGTCAACCTCAAGCTTCCTGGCAACAACCTCCGCCTCCACCACCGCTGCAACAATGCCAGCAGCCAGAAGGGGGCCAATATGTTCAACAACAAAGGGACTTCAGAGAACAGTCCGAAGCTCGCACAGTCAATAGCACTGTGCCAGAGTCGAAGCACATTTATTGACAAATATCCTACTTTGATAGTAGTCTTTTCCATTCAGTTTTATTCTGTGTAATAAAGGACAATTTTTTGTAATAGTTTCATTGATTGCCACAAGGAAAGTATATCTTCTCCACAGGCTTAAGTTGTTGAAGCTTAAAGATTTGCGATAGCAAGGAGGATCTTCGAATTATCAAAAATTTATTTTAAAAAGGCACGGCATGAATTCTTCGAAGCATCAAAAAGTCGTTCTAAGGAACGCAGAGTAAGTTTGCTGAAGTTACAAAAAGCCGTTCCAAAGGGAGCGCAGTGTAAGTTTTCTGCTCAGAAGTCGTTCCAAAGGGAATGCAGAGCTTACAGCGAAAAATAAACGCTGATACCGCCTAAGTAAAGGGCGAAGCGCGAAAAGTCAACGCGAATACCGCCGAAAGTAAAAGGCGAAGAAGCTCCTAAGGGAGGCTTACAGCGAAAAATAAACGCTGATTCCGCTGAAGTAAAAGGCGAAGAAGCTCCTAAGGGAGGCTTACAGCGAAAAGTCAACGCTGATTTAAAAAGATTATGTATTTTATTGCAGGGATGTGAGTGTATCTTCGGAATAAATACCATTTTACATAACATAACATCATCACATCATTTCGCATAGCATAAGCATCATACATCATGCTGCATATGACACAAGAAGGGGGCACAATATCGATCTTTGGAAAAATGCTTTGAAAAAGGGAAAATTATGCAAAGTCACAAGGAGATACAATATTGATCTCTGGAGTGTAGCTTCGGAAAATATTTCCACGAAGCTTGGAAATTCTTCATCCGAGCATTATGGATATCGTTGTGATAAATGAAAATTCTTCTTCATGAAGCATGAAAAGAAGGGAAGGTGTTTTTTCGTCAAAGACTCAAAAGCGGTATGTATGTAAAATTTCATGCATCGTAAAGAATTGAATCATAAAAAACAAGTATATTACATTCAGGGTTACAAGATATTACACATATTACATTTCAGATGTTTTTACAATAGCACCTAGTCTTCCCTAAGTACTACCTCCACAGCTTCGTTCAGGAGTTGATTGACAACTTGATCCATGATAGCTTCGGCCATCTTTTTGATTTCATCGTCGTCCTTCGGGTGAGGGCCCGGAGGCATTTTAGCAGGATCTGAGGGAGGACAGGATACGGCTACATTGCTATTACAATTGGCGAACGAAGTTTGAAATCAAAAATTACAACACAATAAAAACCATTAGTTAATACCTATTTGCCCTTCGGGCTCTGCGCTTTTTTCAGCAGCCTCGGCCACTTTTCTAGCATCATGGATGCCTTTTTCGCTTTTTTGGATAAGTTCTCGGGCCATTTCTCGGCCACCATTATCCCAGATATCGGTGAAAAATTTTCCACCAACTGTGGTAGCTTCAGCCGAAGGATCTTTAGCATCTTCGAAGGACAAGGCAGTTTCGGATTGTGCTAAAATTTTTACATGTTCGCAGCCTTTCCTTTCTAAAATCGTGGCAATCCCCCTGGCACCCGAAAAAGTGCATATGTCTCCGCGACTATTTAAAATTTCTTCAAAGGCCTCAGCTTCGTGATTAATCCATTCAATGGGACCTTCGGGGTTGCCTCTCGTAAAGTTTTCTTCACTCGAAAATGCGCCAACGCTGGCGAAGCTAGCTTTCATTTTCTTAACACACTCCATAGATTTGTCATAGCATCTTTTCTTGGACGAACGAAGCTCTTCGACAGTTCCTTCTAAATGATTTGCCCATTGGTCGCTAAGTTCTCGCTTCGTTTCTTCAAGTATGCGTTCTTCTTTAGCCCGGGTTAATTGCTTCCGAAGATCATCAATCTCGTGCTTTTGCGCTGCAACTTGTGCTTTAGACGCAGCTTCGTTCTCCTTTATTTTATCCACCAATGTAACTAGAATTTTGTCCTTTTCCAAGGCTTCGTTCCTTAGTTTGATAACCTCTGTTCGAAGGTTGTTGAAAGCAATTTCATAGCTCTCGTCTTCGGCATTCTTTTGCGCTCTCAGCGCGTTGCTAAGTATTAAACCCTATATGTAAAAGAGTTAGTATAAGAATAAAACAATAGATTTCAAATCATAAGTTTCCAAATGCGCAGATCTCGTACCTTTAGGCTATTATACGCAAGGCTGTCCGCAAGATCGTCCTTTGTCATCGCGCAGAGGCCAGCCTCCAGCTTCGGAAACCCCATGCTTCGGGCCATTTCCCGACAGACGAGTAATTCTTTGTTATCCAGGAGGCAGTATAGGAAATCTTCTTCATCTGTACCATTGAACACTAGTGCCCCCTTCGGATATTTCAATTCTTTGGCATAGTGATTAGCTTCAAAAACTTCTTCTTCTAATAACTTTTTTCCCGATGCATGCCGAACAATATAATCAAGGACTTTGGAGGATGCTTCGGGGGCAACAACACTGACTTCTTCAACAAGAATTGGCTCCGTCATTTTTTCTTTCTCGGTTTCCAAGGATTTTACCTTTGTAGGCTCTGAAGGCCCAGCCTCAGTCTCAGTTTGTTGCTTTGGAGCTTTAGTGTCAAAGATTTTAGTTTCCGCTTCGGACGTTTCAACAGCCTTCTTCGGAGTCGTGCTTGAAGACTTAAATGTCTCTAGTACATCTAGCACATTGACCATTCTTTTTCTTTTCGGGGTTACTGCTGGGCCCTTTTGGTTTTTTACTGTCTCAACACTTGCTGAAGGACTTAAAATTTCCAATACTTTTGTTCCTTCAGTTCTCGGTTTTTCTGTTTTCTCTGCTGAGGGTGCTTCAGCTTTTTCTTCGATCTTCGACGATGAAGTTGGTTCTTTTTCGGTGGCTGAAGAGATTTCACCGGCGAATTCAGGTACTGTAGCTGGTTCAATGTAGCGTGGCCGATGTGTGAGAACCTTTACCCTTCGTCTCTTCGGAGTTGGCTCGCTGGGAGCGGCTGAAGCAGTTTCTTGTGCAGAAGTTGCGCTTTTTCTTTTTTGGCCCCGCGCTGGATAGTGGTAGTCGGGGTACACGAACCCAATTGCGTCAAAAACTCGGTTTAGTCTTTTCTTTTTCCGGCCTCCGAAGGCTGCTGACAATGCAGTGTCTTCGGCCTTTGAATAAACCCCAAGTAGTTCATCACTTAAATTTTCAATGCTTTTTAGCCAGTCATCATCTGGCTCAACGAATTTATCTCCAAACTTGAAAGTATACTTCAACCTGATAAGTCCACCTTCGTCAGCCTCCTTTATGGTTTCTTGTGGCATTTCCCATTTTTCCGCGAGCGGCCATACTCTGAAGGCAATATGCTCTTGGACCAAATCCCTCGTTCCAATAAAAGAGCAAATAACTCCGAAGGCTCTCTGGCATTCTTCGGCAGCTTCATTCATTTCAACCTTCGGCTTCCGCAGGCCGAAGCGTTGCCAAATAGGGCGCATAATTATACCTTTAATATCTTCCCGTGTTTTCAGGTCATTCTTCACATAAAACCATTCTGTCATCCAGTCGCCGGGCCATTTCTTCCGAAAGGTTGGCACGAGGCAGCTTGACCCAGGCCGAGCGACGAAGCTGTAACAGCCGAAATTATTGTTATACTGTTCCTTACCCCAGGGCTTTGTCTCATATAACAATTCGTGTATGTTGCAGAAACTTTTTGCATCCGGTTCCAGACCTTGGCTTCTCACCGCCCACACGAAGATATTCATCCTTATGATTGCTTCGGGGGTAAGTTGGTGAAGATAAATTCCAAATATTTTAAGCACCTCTACGACAAAGCTGCTCAGGGGAAATCGTAGTCCAGCTTTCAAAAAGCTTCGGAACACTACGACTTCATTTTCCTCAGGAGTCGGACAAGTCTTCTCTCCTTCGTCGGCCCTCACAATGGACAAGTCCCAGAAATATCTTCCCCTCATGTTGACAAGATGATTTTCTTTGATACTCGATTTGCCGAAAACCGCATGGCTTGGTCGCCAAGGGCGATCTTCGGAGTCTTCACCACCACTATCCACATCATAACTGTCGCTGTCATCAGTATCTTCAGATAAACCTTCTAAAATCTCTTTGGTGATTTTTTCTGTATTGGTCTTCGACATTGCTTCAAGAAACCCCAGGTTTTTCTCTTCAGAAAGACTCAGCTTCATCTCGGCAGCAGCCTTTTTACCTTCAGACATCTTCGAAAATGCTAAAAACTGTTTTCAGAGCCGAAGCTTAAAAACTTAAAAAGCTAAGCAGTTGGTGCGCAAGAGCTAAAAAATTGAGTAAGCAAGAGCAGACGGCAAGAAAGCGTACCAAATAAGTTCGTGGTATGCTCTTATTTATATGCCCAGTGCATTGAAAATTGGGAGACCCTACTTGTCAGTGAATATTGCTATTCTAGCAAAGGGAAGGTGTTTTTTCGGACCTTCGGCTTAAGGCCTTCGTCCATGTCACAATCTAAATTTATCATTCTAACAAATTAATATTGCGAGGGGCTACTGTTGGGGGCCTTCGGCTTCCGAAGGTCCTCAAAAATATGATTTAACAGTGTTTCTGGAGTATAATGTGTGAACAGGTATCTTCGGACTCGAATCAGCACCACAGCGAGAGAAGAATACGAAGGTTGATACAGCGCCGAAGCTGTGAGCAGGAAAGCTTCGGCATGATAGCAGAAAAGGAAACCGACTTAAAGATGAAAATGCTATTTAGGCCTCGGTGGGTTACTATAGAATCACTACCAAATGTAAAGGGCATGGATGTAATTTTACATGGGCTGTGTCCCGTGTCTATAAATAGGTGAACAGTACCCCCGTACTGTTCACGCTAACTTAGCATTTTACTTTTGCGTCACGCTTGTACTTACATCTTCCTTCAAGCCGAAGGTACATTTGTTATTGGATATCATTTCTATTTTTCCATAGGAATAATATAAAAAAAATGAGTTGATGATTATACATAATTGTTTACGTTATCCTTTATATTTTATATGATTCTTTCTTCATTATTATATGTTGTATTGATGAAGGTATGTCCTTCATAACCTTCGTCCGAAAATCATTATATCCCAAGGGAAATAATGCTTCGAAGGACGAAGGACTTTAACACTTAACATTTTCTGTGTTGCCTTGTTCTTAACTCATAGCATTTGAGAACAAGTCTCCAACAAGAGATAATGTAGGCATTAAGTGTTATAGTTGTTCACGTATCATGATAACTGCATAGTTCAGCATGCCACCCAAACAATTGCATCTCAAGCTGCATGATAAATGGGTTTCTATGTATTCAATCCAAAAAAAACCATCTCAATATGCAAGATAAAAGGTTTTATGGAAGAAACTGCTCAATGCTTCACAAGCGAACTTCAATGTTGAAATGATATGATATAGTTCATGGAAATATTCATCATAGGACACTCGACAGATGACACTCGGCAAAGACATGCCTTTGTTGAGTACCTTCTTAAGACACTCGACATAGTTAATCGCCGTTAGCTAGCAACGACGCATTGTTGAGTGTCCAGTTTTGTCGAGAGTTGGACACTCAGCAAAGTATTGTTTGTCGAGTGTCCTTTTATGCCGAGTGTTTTGCTCTCGACAAAAATGATGTTTGCTGAGTGCCCGATATTTTGCGCTTGGCAAATATCTAAGCACTCGGCAAAGAGCGTGTTTCTGGTAGTGATAGGTCCTCCATGAAAATTGGTTCTAATTAGAACAAATGATGATAAGAGGGTCTGTTGGTCATTAGTGATCGTCAGTGCAATCAATAACTTTTTTACTAATCACATGTGTGTCCATGCATATCTGAAATTAAGAGTTGCATTATTCTTCCGCATCTCAAACAATGTGTCTGTTCTTCACGACAACATCTCTAGCTAGCATAGCTTCCTAAACTAGGTGTTGTGGGCCTATATTGCTGAAGATCCTCAAAATCCTTTGTTTTCATGTTGAGAAAATGTGTTTCAGCCCAAAGAATGGACGAAGCCAACCTTCGGCCCAAGCGACTAGTGAACCAAAAAGGAAGAGCTTCGCCTGCATGCCAAAGCCACTAGCTTTGGCACCGAAGGGTATCACACACGAAGCAAGAAACAAAGAGAATCAGAAGACTTATGCAACAAGAAAGAAGTAGGAGGAAAGATAGTATTGCCCCTGTGATGCTTGTGAACCATATGTGTAAACTTTGTGGGCATACTTGTAATTTCATACAAAGTTGCACCTTCGTTATAAATAGAGGAATAATGTCATGCATAAATTTACCATTCGAGGGCCCATAGCTTCATTTAGCTCAACCTTCGAAGTACCTTCGAGCCATATCTTGTGTAAGGCCGAAGGTATGTTTGTGATTACATGATATATTGAAAAGGATGAAATGATAAGTATTGGGACACAAAAATGAGTAACATTTTTACTTTATGTTATTCCCTTCTTGCACTTATGAATATATGTTCAATCTTTTTTTACATCTCTATCTAGTTACCCTTCGAAGAAGGTGTAATTGAAGGGAGAAGATTATAACCTTTTAATTTGTGTTGCCTTGTTTTTGATATCATATAGCAACCAAAAGCAAGTGACCAACATTAGGTTTTCCTCCTAGTCCTTCAAGAGCTTCTCGATGGAATAGACTTCCAAACGCTTACCATGCCCACTAGAAAAATATATATTATATAGCATTGAATCTGTATTGTTTGATTTCTAATACTACATAAAAACAAAATGTATTGGTGATTTCCCATGCTCATATGTATTTATATATAGGGAAATAATATATATATCATTACATGAATATGCCATATCTCTACTATACTATATCTTGTGTAAGGCCGAAGGTATGTTTGTGATTACATGATATATTGAAAAGGATAAAATGATAAGTATTGGGACACAAAAATGAGTAACATGTTTTACTTTATGTTATTCCCTTCTTGCCCTTATGAATATATGTTCAATCTTGTTTTACATCTCTATCTAATTACCCTTCGGAGAAGGTGTAATTGAAGGGAGAAGATTATAACCTTTTAATTTGTGTTGCCTTATTTTTGATATCATATAGCAACCAAAAGCAAGTGACCAACATTGGGTTTGTACATATGTATATATGTTTTTTGTAAAATAAAAAAATAGTCGTGTCGGGCTGGGCCAGCACTATGGCCCGAGGCTACGACCCAAGCACCGCATGACGCTCATGCCGTATTGGCCCAGACACTATTAAATGTGTCGTGCCTCGGGCTGGCTCGCTAGGCACGACCCATTTGGCCATCTATACCTCCGCACGATAATGATGGTCCTTGCCTCAGTTGCCATCACCTCGTTCGCCATTCTACTTCTTTTCTCTCTCCCCTCAAGCCTCCACCTCCGCTCCACCCCATTCTCGGTAGAGGGCGTAGGAGCATGCGCCTCCTCCCCGTATTCGTCCGACACCAGCCCCGACACCGATTCCCGCAGTGGCTATTGCACGTCCATGAGGACGTTTTACATCATGCGTGCACCATGAGTTTCGTCATTGGACGTCCCGTTCGTCTTCCCATCCTTCGCCCTGTTCTTCCTCTCCAACCTGCTACCCCCGCCCATGGTCGCAGCCGCGAGCCGACCGACACTCGTCGACACGGTACGACGCGAGTCGGTCATGCTCCTGGCCTTTCTCCGTGCATGCCGTCGAGGAGGACATGGTGGCGCCTGCCACACTTAGGTTATCTTGGAGATGAGGAGTCCAGGTCTGAGATATTGGACAACCAAGGCCCATAGCGTGGCAGCAGTCGGCATATGCTATGGAGTTGGTGGTGGTGTTGTGTCGCTTCGGTGGGTCTAGGGCTGGGAAAACACTCGCATTCTCTTGTTCTTCTCAGATTGACGCCTGGTGTGGGTGCCTCTCAGTTTGGAGCTGCTCCGGCTAGACTTCTTTGTCCGCTTGCGTGCTCTCTCCCTATATATCTACCTGTATACTACCTATGTCGCCTCCAAATGCCCAGGTCTTTGTCGTGTCCTTCTCCGGCAATGAACATGTGTGTCTGCCTCTTCCCTTCCCCTCCTGCTCTATAAAACCTTGGAAGTGGGGGAGGCAAGGGATGGGGGTCTCTGATTTGCTTCCTATGGTACCCATGTGTTCATAAAAAATATTATGCGAAGAGCGGAGACAATCAATAAAAAATATTGAAATCTTTTTAGTGGATAATTTACATGGGTATTGTTGTGAGCCGCCGCAACTCACGGGTAACCGACTAGTCTAACTTAATTGTAAACATGTATACAAATATATACATACATGTACATATGTTGAAATGTTAAAACCTTCCTACTTTAGATTTATAATTTTTAGGATACAACCTAACCCCCTTACTGAGATGGAAGATGGGATGCCACTACGTATATACTAGATAACATTTGTAGAGGGTATTATGCTTTGACATGCACAAAAGAGTTTGAGCACCATTCTCTTTCTTTGTTCGAACATCGTGTACCCTTTGGGTTCTAGAGAGGAGATGGCAAATTATTTCTAAACAGATTCTGATTTCCTTTATTCAATAACTATTGGATTCGTTGCCACATTTACTTTCCATCAAATTGAAAAGTGACACATATATAACTCAAAATGAATCATTACAATGATATGAAATTTGATTTTTAAAACTCAGTATATACTTAGATGTTTCTCGTTAATATAAGAAATATAAGCAATCTTTCATGAAGTACCATATGTTTTATCACTGTTGGGGGCCTTCGTCTTCCAAAGGTTCTCAAAAACATGACTAACATGCTTTCCAAGTATAATATACTATCACAGGAACCTTCAGCTTTGAGATGAAGGTGTGCACGACATGAAAGGCATGATCTGGGAGAAGGATGAATCAATTCTGAAGCTATGGATCAAGAAGCTTCAGCTTAGCGCAAGGGCGGTGATGGAGAATGGAAACGACCTAAAGGGGAATATACTGCCAAGTCCTCGACTGATTACTCCTTAGTCAGTAGTAAGTGTCAATGACATAAATGTAATTTTACCCAGGCTGCGTCCTGTGCCTATAAATAGATGAACAGTAACACCGTATTATTCATGCTGACTTATAATCACTTGCACGTCGCTCTTGGATTCTCACCTTCTGTCAAGCCGAAGCATTTGAGAACAAGTAACCAACATTGGCGCCCACCTCCGGTGAACTCATTCGACCACCTTCGGCAAGCTGTGACCTTCGTCATGCCACCGAAGAAATTTTCAGCGTTGGGGGCTGCATTGCAGCCATTGGACGTCAACCAGGAAACACTACACAAAGCTAGAAGCCAAAAAGGAAGGCTACAAGTCCAACGCCTTAGGAGGAGGAGTTGGACCAAGAAATCAGGGACCTCGAAGCCATCCATCAACAGGTCCAGAGGAAGAAGGAGAAGATGATTCGTCTTGCCGATCTTCAGAAGAAGATCGATAAGGCCGCTGAGGAAATGCCTCATCTCACTCAAGATGACCAGGACCGAAGACCTCAATGCAAAGAGCTTCGTCAGGACAATTCCTACGATGATGATGAATGGTATGATGATTTCCATCATGGAAATTTTGCTTTTGATGATGCTTCTCCTTTGTCAGTAGAACTGCAGGCTACCCCGTGGCCCCCATCATACAAGCCACCCTAGCTCCCTATGTATGATGGTCACTCAGACCCGAAGCAGTTTCTAATGAGCTACGAAGCAACCATATCTTCATAAGGGGGCAACACAACAGTCATGGCGAAATCCTTCGTCATGGCAGTCAAAAATGTCGCACAAACTTGGTACTCTTCTCTCCTGCCAGGAATAATCACATCATGGCAGAAGCTGAAGGACATGCTGATCACCAGTTTCCAAGGGTTTCAGACGAAGCCAGTCACTGCTTAGGCTTTGTTCCAGTGCACGCAAGACCACGAAGAATACCTCCAAGCGTATGTCCGAAGGTTCTTGCGTCTGAGAGCACAAGCGCCCATAGTGCCCAATGAAATTGTCATTGAGGCCATGATCAAAGGGCTCCGGCCAGGACCTACGGCTCAGTATTTTGCTAGGAAACCCCCTCAGACCCTAGAGAAGCTCCTCCAGAAGATGGATGAATACATCCGGGCTGATAATGATTTCCGCCAGAGAAGGGAAGAAGCCTACAGGTTTTCTGAAATGACTAGGGGCTTCGGAGGAAGAATCCACCCTAGGCATGTCAAATCAATCCATAACTCCAGCCAAGGTGATGATAGAGGAAGCCAGCTTCAAAGGCCACAACACAGCTCTCAATCCTCAGGGCAACAACAAAGTTCTTTTAGGCCACCAACCCCAAGGGGCAGAGGCGGCAGGGGCTTTGGAGGAAGGTACGGGGATCAGCCTAGAAAACTTTATTGCTTATTCTGTGGTGAAGACAAGGGCCACACTACAAGAACATGCTAGGTCAACATTCAGAAGCAAAAGGAGATTGCCGAAGCTGAGGCACGACAGAATCAGCCGAAGCAGGTTCTACATACTGCTTCATGCTATTCTCCCTACGTACCAGAATACATAGGTAATCAACAACCTACGACGTCAGCTGCTTCGGCAAGTCATTCTCAAGCTTCCTAGGCCCAGCTCCAGTTACCACCACCATTACTACCTACTCACACCCGAAGCCAGCAGCCAGAAGGGCACACACGCGCACAACAGCAGCGTGATTTTCAAGAGGAATCTGAAGCTTGTACAGTCAACAGGACTGTGCCAGAATCGAAGCATATCTACTGAAGAATATCCTACTCTTAATGTACCTTTATCTTTTATGCCATTTTATTTTTTGTATGAGAAACAAGTAACGAAGGACTAAATTTCGATTTCTTGTAATAATTGTGCTTGCATCAATGAGTAAAATATGCCTTCCTCACAGTTTTCTGAAGCTCGAAAATCGTTCCTAAGGGAGCGCAGAGTAATTTTCGAAGCTACAAAAAGTTGTTCCTAAGGGAGCGCAACGTAAGTTTTTTACTCAAAAGTCGTTGCTAAGGGAATGCAGAGCCAAAAATTAAGTTCCGAAGTTGCCAAAAAGTCGTTCCTAAGGGAGCGTAGCGTAAGTTTTCTGCTCAAAAGTCGTTCCTAAGGGAATGTAGAGCCAAAAATTAAGTTCCGAAGTTGCCAAAAAGTCGTTCCTAAGGGAGCGCAACATAAGTTTTCTGCTTAAAAGTCGTTCCTAAGGGAATGCAGAGCCAAATACCACCAAAATATAAGGTGAAGAAGCTCAAAAGTCGTTCCTAAGGGGATGCAGAGCTTAAATGCCACCGAAATAGAAGGTGAAGAAGCTCAAAAGTCGTTCCTAAGGGGATGCAGATCTTAAAAGACTCAAAAGATGTTCCCAAGGGGATGCAGAGTCTTGTGTGTTCTAGTGTGGGCGTGCGTGTGTGTCTTCGGCATCACCATCATTTTTGCATCATATCATCATATCATTCCGCATAAGATTACATCATACATCATATCGCATCAACAGCAAAAAAGATCGAATATGAAGCAAATCTTCGGCAATACTTTGGTAAAAGAGAATGTGCTGAGGCACGAAGCGAACTTCAGTAAATACGTTTTTATCGGACTTACCAAAGGAGGGGTTTCTTTCTTTACGAAGCATGAAAAGAAGGGAAGGTGTTTTTTTCGCCGAAGGCTCAAAAATGGTACGTGCGTAAATTTCATGCATCATAAAGAAATATATTACAGTAATTTACATGTCTGATTAATTGTTCCATACATCAAATATTACAAAGTATTATTACAATAAAGTCTAATCTTCCCTAAGAATTTTTTCTGTGGCTTCGTTCAATAGCTTATCGATGACTTCGTCGATAATGGAGTTAGCAATGCTTATTACATCTAGTGCTTCCTTCATGTCCGGATCAGCCAGGGGGTTGTATGGCTCCGGCAGCGGCGACAGTTCAGCTGTAGTAGGTAAACTATTAGTTCAAAGCCACAAAGTAAGTACCGAGGCTAAAATTCAAAAACAATACATATGCGCCTTTCGCGTTCAGCAGCTTCTTCAGCTCGCCTAGCTTCTTCTCGGGCGTCATGGGTGTCTTTTTCATTCTTTATAATTTCGTTGGCCAATTCTCGGCCACCATTCACCCAGACATCAGAATAAAATTTTCCGCCCACCAAAGTAGCTTCGGCTGAAGGGTCTTTTGTGTCGTCTATAGAGAAGGCGGCTTCGGCCTGGGCTATAGCTTAACATGATCACATCCAGTCTTCTCTAGAATAGCCGCAATTCCCCGAGTGCCAAAGAAAGCACAAATATCCCCACGATCACTCAGGATTTCTTCGAAAGCTTCGGCTTCCCCACTTATCCACTCAATAACGCCCTCGGGGTCGCCTCGGATAAAATTCTCCTCAGAAGAATAATCACCCACTTTCGAAAAGCTAGTTTTCAATTTCTTCACGCAATCCAAGGATTTTTCAAAACATCTTTCCTTGGATTCACGAAGCTCCTCAACATATTTCTCTAGCTTGGTCTTCCACCATTCACTAATTTCTTGGCTAGCTTTTGCGAGAGCACAATTTTCATTGGCTTCGACAAGTTTTTTACGAAGATCTTCAATTTTGGCTTTATAAGCTTCGGATTGAGTATTAAATTTTGCTTCATCTTCTTTTGCTTTATCCACCAATGAAAGTAGAATTTTGTCTTTCTCCATGGCCTTGTTTCTCAGCCTGCTGACCTCTGATCGAAGGTTGCTGAGAGCTATAGTGCAGCTCTCGTCTTCGGCATCCTTTTGTGCCCTTAGGGCGTTGCTAAGGATTAAGCCCTGCAAGAAAGAATAAAGGATTAATATGAGAATAAAAGACTTCATTCCCAAGTCCATAAGCCTCAAAATTCACAACTTCTGTACCTTCAGACTGTTGTATGTGAGGCTGTCCGCGAGGTCAGCCTTCGTCATGGCGCAGAGGTCAGCTTCGAGCTTCAGAAAACCCATACTTTTGGCCATCTCCCGGTAGATGGATAACTCTTTGTTGTCCGGGAGGCAGTACAGGAAATCATCTTCGTCCGTACCGTTAAACACTAAGGCCCCCTTCGGGTACTTCAGTTCCCGGGCATAGTGTTTGGCTTCAAAAACTTCTTCTTCAGATAATCTTTTTCCTGAAGCATGTCGAATGATATAATCAAGACCTTCGGACGGTGCTTCGGGAGCAGGGGATTTGGCTTCTTTGGCCACACTTTTCTCTAGAGCTACGCCAGTATCTAGAGATTCTTCTTTGGCCCTCTGCTTGGTTGTGGCGAGCTTCGTCTCAGTGGGCACTGAGGGCCCAACTTCGGTTTTTGTATGTGCTGTAGCAGCTTCGGCAACCTTCTTCATAGGAGCAGGAGTCAGCGCTCTTGTTGTTTCCACAACGGCGTCTAGCACGCTAGCCATTCTTCTCCTCTTGGGAGTGGTGGCGGGAGCTTTTGCAACCTTCAGCAACTCCACTTCTACTGGTTGGCTAAGAATTTTTGGCAGATCTGTTGCCTTTTCTAATTCTAGCTTTCTGGTTGTCTTGTCTTCGGCTTCGACTGGCTAGACTATAGGCACCTTTGGCACTATAGTCGATTCCTCAGCAATCCGAGCAGCGGGAGCAGCCGGTTCTGCCTCAGCGACGGAAGATGTGTCCTCACCAAATTTTGGCACTATGGCCGTTTCAATATATCTGGGCCTGTGGGTCAAAACTTTGATTTTCTTGCCCTTCGGCACAATAGAAATGGCCGAAGCGGCAGCTTTCCTCTTTTTACCCTGCTTTTGTAGGGGATAGCAATAATCAGGATACATGAAACCAATTGCGTCGAAAACTCTGTTTAATCTTTTCTTGCTCCGACCCCTGAAGGCTGAGGACAAAGCATCATCTTCGGCCCTGGTATATGCCCCAAGCAACTCATCCCTAGTAGCCTCAATGCATTTCAACCAGTCGTCATTCAGTTCGTCGAACCTTTCTCTGTATCTGAAGGTATATTTCAATCGAACTAATTCACCTTCGCTGGACCCAACAGTAGTCTCCTTCGGCTTCTCCCAACTATCAACAAGTGGCCACACTCTGTAGGCTATGTGCTCTTGGATTATGTCTCTTGTGCCAATGAAAGCACAGACATTGCTAAAAGCCTTTTGACATGTTTCGGCATCATTTTCAATTGTTACCCTCGGCCTTCGTAGGCGGAAGCGAGACCAGATGGGACGTTGGATAATCTCCTTAATGTCCTCCCTCTCAATCAGATTATTCTTGACATAAAACCATTCCTCCATCTAGGCCCCAGGCCATCTTTTCTGGAATGTTGGAACTGGGTAGCTTGCATTGGGACGAGCAATAAATCCATAACAACCGAAGTTGTTGTGATACTGTTCTTTGCCAGTACCTTCGTCTCGTACAATAGTTTGTGCATATTGTAGAAACACTTTGCACTTAGTTCTAGCCCTTGGCTTCTTACAGCCCAAACAAACATCCCCATCCTAATTATAGCTTTGGGAGTAATTTGATGAAGAAAGATCTGGAATATCTTCAACACTTCAACCACAAATTTTCTCAATGGGAACCGAAGGCCTGCCTTCATAAAGCTTCGGTAAACAACAACTTCATTTTCTTCAGGAGCAGGGGCGGTGCTGTCTCCCCCAACCCTCACAATAGACATATCACGAAAGTACCTTCCCCTCATGGCGTCAACCTGACTTTGTTTAATGGTCGACTTTCCGAAGATAGTATGGCTTGGCCGCTAGGGTCGATCTTCGGAATCTTCATCTCCACTTTCCACATCAAAATCATCACTGTCATCAGAATCTTCAGATAAATCCGCCATTATCTCCTTGGTAATCTTCTCTGTATTTGTTTTTGCCATAGATTCATAAAACCCAGCAATAAAAGGGTCCACAACCTTCTTCTCTTCGGCCACCTTCGTCACCTTAGACACCTTCTTCTCCTCTGACATTTCTTCAAAACTCCACTATATCACAAAGATTGAAAATCAAGCAAGAGCTGATGGCAAGAGAATTAAAAATTTGAGAAAATAACGCGAGGAACAGAAATGGCGTAACAAATGCTACTGCTATGGGTTTCTATTTATACGCCTAGCGCATTGCAACTTGGCGGGCCCCATTTGTCATTGACGTCCGCTATTCTAGCGAAGAGATGGTGTTTTTTCGGACCTTCGGCTTAAGGCCTTCGTTCGTGTCGCAGTCTGAATTTGTTGTTACAAGAACAAATCAATACCGCGAGGGTCTACTGTTGGGGGCCTTCGTCTTCCGAAGGTCCTCAAAAACACGACTAACATGCTTTCCAAGTATAATATACTGTCACAGGAACCTTCGGCTTTGAGATGAAGGTGTGCACGACATGAAAGACGTGATCTAGGAGAACGATGAATCAATTCCGAAGCTACGGATGAAGAAGCTTCGACTTAGCGCAAGGGCGGGGATGGAGAATGGAACCAACCTAAAGGGGAATATACTGCCAAGTCCTCAACTGATTACTCCTTAGTCAGTAGTAAGTGTCAAGGACATAAATGTAATTTTACCCAGGCTGCGTCTTGTGCCTATAAATAGATGAACAGTAACACCGTACTGTTCACGCTGACTTGTAATCACTTGCACGTCGCTCTTGGATTCTCACCTTCTGTCAAGCCGAAGCATTTGAGAACAAGTAACCAACAATCACATAAATGTATTACCATTTTCTAATTGACTTTAGCTGTCAGGGATGATGTCAGATCGCTAAGACAAGGACGATTACTCAAATTCTTAATGCAAAGGGTTTCACACAATCATTATCTGGTGCTACAAGAACCCATTGGGCTATAAATGTAACACATTGCAAGTGACCTTTAGTTTTCATAGTCTACTGTCTTTGTTCACAAACATGTTGCACGTTGTTCTATGCCTCAATATACTATTATTGTAGCATAGGCTTGGAAGGCATTGGGAAATTAATTATCCATTTTTAGAACAATAAAGTGAAATATGTTTGGCAACACTTGCATGTTAGGATCTGCATGTGGTGGTCTGACCTGCAGAAATGGCTTCCCGATTATGAGTGGCAAGACTCGGGGCTACTTTGGAAACTCAAATCCACTTAGTATCTGTCTTTTTTTAGGATGAGCAATAACATAGATTATTATTTAAATAAGACATTTAGATATTTATGGGACTTTTCTTCTCCCTGGGTTTGGCTTCCCTTCAGACTAGCCCTAGAGGAGATTGCTAGAATCTGACAAAAATCACACAAAACTTCTTGTATCCATTTATGCATCAAATTATCAACTAGTATTTCTGGCATACTGAACTCGCTTTTGTCCTTGTGTGTTGTGTATCCCAAATATATTTATGCAAAATAAGTCATAACATTTCATCTTCCCATATTGGTTTCAATAAACTAAAAACATTTCTATGAGCAAGAAGGGGGACAACGTAGCACTCATCTTTTGTTAGAAATATGCAGCTGTATCAAGAAAATAAATAAAAGAGTATGCACAAGAGATGACATAGGTACTCAAACTACTCATCAGTTACAAAAACATCTTATACAACAACTTTTACAACCTAGGAAAGAAGAGATACCAATACGTTATTTTGAAAAAAAATGTGTTACTAGTAAATAGGTTCAGTTAGTACTATACATGTTTTGGGATGATAAAGTTGGTGAAGAGCAGGTTTAGCAATGTGGTGTAGGATTGTGACAATCTCAGTCCTCGTCTCCTCGACAACAACCAGTCCAAACTTGAAAGCCCACATCACATATGAAGCTAGAAGGCGTCGATCTATTCCCAAGCCATTCCGATTAGTGGACATGTGTTGAGCACCAAATTGAGCGCGCGGACGGTCCGGCCCTGAGGTCGGACGGTCCGCGGTCCGGACGGTCCGCGCCTGTGGGCCGGACGGTCCGCGCGTGCGCAGAACAGATTAGGGTTCCGAGTTTTGTGCTACGGTTGTTAGCTAAAATCATGGGATAAGCTCGGAAATTAGTTTGTAAAGGGTCCAGCCCCCTCCTCTATAAATAGAGAGGTATACGGCCGATTTGTAATCATCAACAATCGAATCAATACAACTTCTATTTCGCATTTTATCCTAGGAGTAGT
The DNA here is from genome assembly GCA_029449295.1 of Zea luxurians. Classification (NCBI taxonomy): domain Eukaryota; kingdom Viridiplantae; phylum Streptophyta; class Magnoliopsida; order Poales; family Poaceae; genus Zea; species Zea luxurians. The sequence goes on along the minus strand of JAOPSE010000024.1, from coordinate 27,351,133 downwards.
TCTAGTCTAGTTTAGGTTTAGATATCCAATCTCCAAATTCTCCGCCTCTCTTCGGCTCTATGTCGATTAGAGGAGTCTAGGTCGGCCAGCCCGAGCCTAGACACAACCTAGGATCTCTACTCCCCGACGGGGTCCCTCCCGGGAGCGAGATCCAGGCGCCGTCGGCGATCTTCTGCCGTCCCTGCGTACGCGCGGTCCGTCCGGCCTCAGGGCGCGGACCGTCCGGTCGTCAGGCAGGAGCCCTAGCCGCGCATCAGGCCGCGGACCGTCTGACCCCAGGCCGCGGACAGTCCGCCCCTGCGCAGAGAGTACCACCGCGCCTCGCACCAGGCCGCGGACCGTCCGGCCCCTGCGCGCGAACCGTCCGCCCCTGTGCAGAGGGCACCGCCACGGTTCTTGTTGAGTGTTTGGCGCTCCGAAAAGGCGTCAACATACTTTTTGGCGACTCCGCTGGGGAAAACACATCTAAGCTCATCAGATCGGCCCTCAATGGCCGGTTCAAAGGATAGCTCTGATATTTCTCTAAGCAACATCATAGAGCCGACTTGGGAAACCTTGCCGGCTGACGAACAACTCCAGTTTGAGGAGCACAAGGAGCGGATGATCCAGGAGGCGAAAGCAAAGTTCTTGGCCAACTTCAAAGTGGACAGGAACAACAAGGTCGTCCGACATCGGGCGACGGATCCGGCTTCGCTCCAACCCACGCCAGATATCCCCAATGTAAGTAATACCAACGATCTACAATCTCTTAGAGATTATGTAGAAGATCAGCGTGAACAAATGCAGAACATCATAGGGGGTATGCAAAGCGATCTTAAGAGACTAGTACGTGCATTCGATAAATCTAGTACCGCAAATTTTCCTTCGCACGAGGTTGAGTTAGGAGATAACGCGCGTAACACAACGGCTACAGGTTGTCACGATCAGTCACAACCCCTTTATGGGATGCCGATGGACACGTACCCTAAGCAACCGCAAATCGGCAGCAAACCAGCCGATCTGCACATGCCCGGACCGTCCGCACGTGAGCGCGGACCGTCCGGGCCAACAGCAGTTGGGCCTATTTTTAATGAGTTACCTAGATATGCGCCCGAACCACCACATATGACACAGAACCCAAACTACCCAGCCGGACGGTCCGCATACAATGACGGACGGTCCGCATATGACCACGGACGGTCCGGGTACGTATCCGGACAGTCCGCGCATAAGTCTTTTGAGGAGGATTATTACATGAATCCTCGCCCGTCCCAGCAACACTTCCCATCATACTATGCAATGCACCAGCCCACTAATTCAGGATCCAAAGCCCAGGAAAGCTTTCCGGCCCCACCTGGAAGGCCGGAAAGAAACGATCAAACGTATGAGCCATATAGAGCAAATGGAAATGCACCACGTAACTCAAACCAATGGGGGGAAAGACAACATGCTAATATCCAGCCAACCCCACCTATGTTTGACCAGAGAGCCGGTGGTCTTGCACCGGCTGCCATTGGTATAGTGAGGGAAGAAATAGCCGGGGCGTTCCGAGATAAGCTCGGAGTAAGCATGATCCCTGGGGGGCAATCATATCGGAAGCCTTATGACAGCCGATTTGATCGTCACCCATACCCACAGGGAACCGGGATACCCGAGTTTGCAAAGTTTTCGGGTGACCAAGGAAAGAGCACGCGTGAGCACATAGGCCAGTTCCTAGCACAATTAGGAGAATTGGCCGACACCGAAGCATTCCGTGTGCGTTTATTTTCATTATCCTTAACAGGGACTGCATTCACATGGTATGCCACGCTCCCTCCTAATTCCATTTTGTCATGGGGAGACTTAGAGCAAAAATTTCATGAACATTTCTTCTCTGGTGATTATGAGCTAGATTTAGTAGACTTAGTGACCCTACGACAAGAAAAGGATGAATCGGTTAGTGATTATATCCGGAGATTCCAGGATACGAGAAACCGATGCTTTCAATTTCATTTAACAGATAAACAACTGGCGGGAATAGCCTTTGATGGATTGCGCTATTATTTAAAAGAGAGATTAGAAGGCATCCAGTTCTTTACTCTAGCACAATTACATCAGAGAGCTTCGGCTTGTGAAAGCCGAAGCAAAGAACTAGTCAGAACGGTTCATCATAATGTCCCTATAGTAGAACACAATCAAAGTAGTTCGGACGATGAACCAAAGAAAGTTTACACTGCCGAAATAGTTTGGCCCGAGCAGGCCAAATCTTCGGCTTGCTACTCCTTGCAGTCAGTTCAAAAGGAACGACAGGAGGAGGTTAAGTTTACATTTAATGTCGGCAAATGTGATAAGATATTCGATGAATTACTAAAAAATGGTAACATTAAAATTGACTATATCGTTCCACCTGCCGACGAACTAAAGCGTCGCGCATACTGCAAGTGGCACAACTCATTTTCCCATGCCACCAATGATTGTAACGTGTTCCGACGACAAATTCAATCGGCCATTAATGAGGGACGATTGAAATTTCAGGAGGACACGGAGCCCTTCCCAATGAATGTGATCGACTTTAATGGCAAAAAGGTCCTAATTCGGCCCAACACAGCCGATAAGGGCAAAGACAAAGAAGTCATCATCGGCAACGCACGGGAGGCCGATGGAAACAACAAAATTTCTTGCAGGAAAGTGATGGCCGAGAAGACTCCTGATGGAGGGGAGACACTGAAGGTAACCATCACAAACTCCAGCGCTGGGGGGCAAGCACAGACAAAGGGATATGCACGAGAACCCATACTACGCATCGCGGACGGTCCGGTGTCTAGGCGCGGACGGTCCGTAACATCACCGGGCGGTCCGAAGCGTTCCGACGGACGGTCCGGCAACGTCGAAGAGCCGCGGCGACCACGTACCTTCAAACCACGACGACCAGAAATAGGTATGTGGAAAACTAACACGTTCAAAGCAACTGGTCGGTTGGTAAAATCTAGCCCGACCTTTGATCAATTATTGTCTAAATATGTGAAAAAGAAGGCTGGCCCCAGCGACCGGCCACCAAAGGGACCTCGCTTACCCACCCAGGTGCGACGGCAGGTTAGGCCGATTGGACCACCACACCAATCGGAAAGGACGGGAGGTCATAATGTTCAATTAAGACCTAACGTACCTGCATGGACACCTCCACCACCATATCCACCTATGCCATATCCATACACATACATACCTCCACCATATGTCCCAAATCAAATGTGGGGCATGCCACCATACTCATTTGGGATGCCACAGTGCCCCGCTTGGGGGGCACCCCAAATATCTATATTCAATAGGTTGACACCTCCAGTACAAGACTGATTGAGAGCCCCTCAATCCGGTCCACGAGCACATGCCCAGCAAGATTGCCGAACAACTCGGCCCCAAAGGCTGACTAATCCGGCAGGGGGGCATACAGCCACAACCTCCAACAGTACGAAAAAGGAAGATGTCATTAAAATAGGAACGACAGATGTCGTCGTACAACAAAATAACGAAGGGCCGATGATTTTTGGTGAATCGGCCAACACAAACAAAAAAGAAAGTACGACTGTCAATAAAATAGCCGATCCAAAATACTCCATGCCCTGATGGTGCCCATCGGGATTGACACGATCGCAAAAGCGAAAATTACAGCGCCTTAGGGCAAAGGAGAATCAGGAGAAGGAGGCGGAAAAAATATTCAATGACACACATCCGCAATATCCGCCACCACAAAAGAGATGGAGACCAAAGGCCGTTGAGGAAAATCAAACGGCCATAAAGACAGAAAATAAAACAGCAACTGTGCAGCTCTTTGCAGGTATAGCAGACAGTCCGACTATAAAGACCGGACCAACCGTACAGGGCGCGGACCGTCCGACCCCTGAGGCCGACTCATCTGCAATAAACCATGACACCTCCGACGATGTACCGACGCCCATGGTGGAAGACGACCTGCAAGGAGAAGACCTGGTCGACTACGGAGCTACGCCAGAACACTTAGAGAATTAGGAAGGCAATGTGACGAATTGGTCAGGACCAGTATGACGCTCGGCGATGTTGGGACTGACAGTTCGATCAAATCTAAAGGGATCACGTCCGTTGAGTCAACCATCGAGACCAAGGCCACTGCGTACCATCCTAGTAAGTGGCAAGATGCCTAAGAAAACCGATGTGATAACATCGAGTTAGTTGCTTTTGGTTCGCTCAGCTCCACCAAAAGGCAGGGGGGCATATGTTGAGCACCAAATTGAGCGCGCGGACGGTCCGGCCCTGAGGCCGGATGGTCCGCGGTCCGGACGGTCCGCGCCTGTGGGCCGGACGGTCCGCGCGTGCGCAGAACAGATTAGGGTTCCGAGTTTTGTGCTACGGTTGTTAGCTAAAATCATGGGATAAGCTCGGAAATTAGTTTGTAAAGGGTCCAGCCCCCTCCTCTATAAATAGAGAGGTATACGGCCGATTTGTAATCATCAACAATCGAATCAATACAACTTCTATTTCGCATTTTATCCTAGGAGTAGTTCTAGTCTAGTTTAGGTTTAGATATCCAATCTCCAAATTCTCCGCCTCTCTTCGGCTCTATGTCGATTAGAGGAGTCTAGGTCGGCCAGCCCGAGCCTAGACACAACCTAGGATCTCTACTCCCCGACGGGGTCCCTCCCGGGAGCGAGATCCAGGCGCCGTCGGCGATCTTCCGCCTTCCCTGCGTACGCGCGGACCGTCCGGCCTCAGGGCGCGGACCGTCCGGCCTCAGGGCGCGGACCGTCCGGTCGTCAGGCAGGAGCCCTAGCCGCGCATCAGGCCGCGGACCATCCGGCCCCAGGCCGCGGACAGTCCGCCCCTGCGCAGAGAGTACCACCGCGCCTCGCACCAGGCCGCGGACCGTCCGGCCCCTGCGCGCGGACCGTCCGCCCCTGTGCAGAGGGCACCGCCACGGTTCTTGTTGAGTGTTTGGCGCTCCGAAAAGGCGTCAACAACATGCTTCAGCGATTTGGATTCTACCATTTGGAAGTTGTTATTTAGCAATTATACTGAGTACAATTCCATCATGATAAACTTGTAGTACAATGTTAAACATGAATCCTGATGCATTTCAATCCTACGTACACATTCAATAGATGGTGCACGTTATATGGAAAAATCTCACTTCTATAGCTACAGGCTCGATATATATGAGCAACACCTACTGCAAGATCGTGTTGAAAAACATGCAGTGCATTACTACATATAATAATTTTGATTTGGTACATACGCTCTGATCCATCTCTATCTCCCAGACGCACACACACAACGCTATCAGCTCTCGTTAAGCGTATATATCATGGAAAATGACTTTACTAGCATTACTCTTCTGAGTTCTATTTTGTTGAAATAGCTACTTGTCACTGTGGCCATTAGTATCATGAATTGTCTAAACTGGTACAGTGTGGTGTTGATTCATCGTCACCTCTGACAACACTGTGGCAGTATGGGTTCACTATTAAGGCCTTCTTCGGTTAGGGGTGAATTAAAGGGGATTAGAGAGGAAATCCCTTCCTAGTTAAAATTGAATAGAAGGGGATTGAATCCCCTTAATCCCCTCCAATTCTAATGCAACCCAACATGGCTTAAAGGATCAAGGTAAACTGCTCTCTGATCACAAAAAGGTACACATTTTTGCTTCAACTTAGTCTTGGGTTTGACTAAGATTGCTCGAACAAACATAATGCACGCATGCAGCTATGATAATAGTTCCAATTTCACTCCAATTGCATTACATTTTTACCCTTGCATTTTTAAAATTTGACTTTATCCCCACTCTAGTATACGGAAGAGCACACAAGAGGTTCTAAAAAATAAAGTCGGAACTTTTGATAATCGTAATGCTTGAGTATGAAAGGTAACTAATGAGTTATGAATGTTTTTAAGTCGAACAATTTGCTTATCGTTCTGGCTAGCCAACTTGGACGATTAATCGTGATTAATCATGATTATTCAGGCAACTTGGTGATTAATCGTGATTGGTCTAAACTGGCTTAGATGATTAATCGCGACCAATTACGACTAATTGGATGACTTGAAAACATTGACCCTCTCTTCTCATACAACATATGTAGAATGCATGAAACACAACTGGAGGAGCACATTTTGAGGGACATATATATGAATTTATATACTCGAGTAGATGCTTCCTTTCTACTCCAGTCTTGATAGTAGCTTAGCATATAAAGCTAGAAATAGATAGTCCAAAAGGGTGCCAAAGGTATCCGTTATCACATAAGTTGCTTTACTAGCTGGTGCATTTCATTTAGCTATGTATGCTATCATGCAATTACAAATGGCATTGAGATTAAGCGTTGGCCTTGGAAGTTATGAGGAAATTTTGTAGGTTAGCATGTAACTCGCATGGACATCCCTCACATAAACAACTTTTGGTCTATCTGAAATTTACATTTGCTCTGAAAGTTTTGGATTCACCATTCTTATCAAACTCATCAAGATCATTACTGTTGGCGGCAAGCTGCAAGTCATTTTGCATAGGGTCCCAAGGAAGATGGTTGTCAAAGCAAGGTATAACAAATTGATCGTCGATGGTCGTGGTTCAAAACTTAAGTATTATTTCTCGTCTCCTCGTTGCAGCTTGCCACGAGGGACGACACCTGTGGAGCCACGAATGACACTGCCAACGACACCTGTGCTGGCTCGGATAGCTGAAGGACTTCCTCGGACTCCTGACGCCGAAGGCTACCGACGACTGCTCACCCAGGCGGCCAACCATCTTCTACCACTCGCCCACCCGCCGAACGATCTGCGACACGCCATCAACAGTCGCCGAGACGCGCGAAGCTCCATCAATGCTTCGCGGGAACGGCGGCATGAGAACGAGATTCGTCGTAGAGAGGAATATGACAGGGATCATGGCATCCCGACTCAGAGCCAAGCCACCAGGACTGAGTCGGCAACGGCTTCAACTGGCGGAACCGCCCGGGGACGGTCGAGGAATCACGATCACAACTCCCCTCCCCGGGACAGACATCGACCCCGACGACAAGAGGACACGTGCGGAGTGTCCGCCCTTACTCCGCGCCTTAGGGCCATCCAATGGCCTCCCAACTTCAAGGTATCCAATGTTGACAAATATGAACCTAAGCAGGATCCGTGGGGTTGGCTAGCCGTCTACACCACTGCTGCTCGAGCCGCCGGGGCGTCCGAAGACGTGATGACCGCGTACTTACCCATCGTCCTTGGGCAAGACGCGCTGCAATGGCTGCGACATCTACCACGACACTGCATCGACGTCTGGGGAGACTTCAGTCGACGCTTCACCGCCAACTTCCAGTCCCTCTCCGACAAGCCGGCGCAGCCGTGGGACCTCAAATCTATCAAGCGCCGAGGGGACGAAACTCTCCGGTCGTACCTCAAGAGGTTTCAAACCATGAGGAATCGTATCCCCGATGTCACGGAGGCGGCCGTGATCGAGGACTTCTACCGAGGATCTAATGATTTAGCTTTCGTCCGAGCCATACTACAGAAAGCGCCGACTACCTCCGAGGAGCTATTCCGGGAAGCCGACCTCTACATCACCGCCGACGAGCGAGCCCAGGATCTCATTGGAGGAGCAAAGCCCGCACCGGCAGCACCACGACGCGACGCGAACCAGCAACCTAACAAGCGGTGGGAGAAGAGGCCACGCGAAGAAGTGCACGCTACCGGACCACCCGCCTCTCGCGCTCGAGGAGGACCTCGTGGAGGCGAACGTACGCTGGACGACATCCTCGACGCCCAGTGCCCGTATCACAAGGACATGCGCCACACTCTTCGTAACTGCCGAGACTTCAAGCACTCCGTCGGACACGGCCGACCCTTTCAACCTCTACCTCCTCCTCCGCCGAGGGGAGGACCAGATGAACCACGACAACCCCATCGGCAGGAGGAGGGAGGAGGAGGAGGAGCTTTTCCGCGCGTTGACAGGGAGGTCAACGTCATCTTCGGCGGACACGGATCGCAGGAGAGCAGAAGGCAGCAAAAGCTCAACGATCGCCAAATACTGGTGGCGACCACCGGCCCTCCCGCTCCGTACCGGTGGTCGGAGCACCCGATCACCTTCACTCGGGCAGATCAATGGCTCAACTTCGACCACCCGGGCAAATACCCGCTTCTCGTCGATCCGGTGATCCGAGAGAGCCGGGTGAAGAAGGTATTAGTGGACGGGGGGAGCAGCATCAACGTCACCTTCCCCCGGACACTCCAAGGCTTGGGAGTTCACCTCAAAGAGCTCCACGAGTCAGACACTCCTTTCTTCGGCATCGTGCCGACGGAAGGGGAATACCCGCTGGGCCACATCTACATGCCAGTAACCTTTGGAACTCCGGAGAACTACAGAACCGAGTTCCTGAGGTTTGAAGTGGCAAACTTCGACTGCGGGTACAACGCCATCATCGGGAGGCCTGGATTGGCCAAGTTCATGGCCATTCCGCATTACACATACATGATACTGAAGATGCCAGGGCCACAAGGGATCATAACTGTGCGCGCCGACTTCCAAGGCGCCGCAGAATGTTTCCGAGTGGCTATTCAAGCAGCCCTCACTGCCAAGCCATCGACAGCTCCCTCCGCAATGGCGAACTCTAAGCCTGAGGAGGACCTCGCAATACCGGCGAATGAAGCTCAGACCGCGACCTCTATGCGGCCGACCGAAGAAACCAAGAGAATCAACCTGGGGTTCGCCGATGAGCGCAAGACGGCCATCATCAGCTCCAGTCTGGATGACAAATAGGAAAGCGCGCTCGTCCGGTTTCTACAAGACAACCGAGATGTATTCGCATGGCAACCTGCGGATATGCCGGGAGTCCCAAGAGAACTGGCCGAGCACAAACTGAAGGTTTTTCCCCAGGCGAGGCCGATTCGACAAAAGTTACGTCGTTTTACGCCTGATAAGAGGGAAGCCATTCGCGCCGAGTTAGCTCGCTTGGTCGCGGCTGGATTCATTAGAGAAGTATTACATCCCGAGTGGTTAGCCAATCCTGTTCTTGTACTCAAAAAGAATAAAGTGGACTGGCGCATGTGTGTTGATTATACAGATCTCAACAAACACTGTCCGAAGGATCCTTTTGGGCTCCCAAGGATAGATCAGGTGGTGGACTCCACCGCTGGATGTTCTATACTGTCTTTCTTGGATTGCTATTCCGGGTACCATCAGATCAGTCTGGCAAAGGAAGACGAAGAAAAGACGGCATTCATTACCCCGTTTGGTGCTTTCTGTTATACCTCCATGCCGTTTGGCCTCAAAAACGCTGGAGCGACTTACCAGAGAGCCATTCAAACATGCTTAGCCGATCACTGGGGCAAGCGTGTGGAGGCTTATGTAGATGATGTGGTGATCAAAACACAGGACTCAAAAGACTTCATCGAAGATTTGCAACTGGTTTTCAACAGCCTGAGGCGGTATAGATGGAAGCTTAATCCCGAAAAATGTGTTTTTGGGGTACCAGCCGGAAAGTTGCTTGGATTTATTGTCAGCCACCGGGGAATTGAGGCTAATCCGGATAAGATTGAAGCTATCATGAAGATGGAAGCACCTCGATCGCAGAAGAAGGTTCAGCGACTTACGGGATGCATGGCAGCTTTAAGCAGATTTATATCCCGGCTGGGAGAGAAAGGTCTGCCATTTTATAAGTTACTCAAGAAGGTGGATAAATTCCAGTGGACTTCAGAAGCACAAGAAGCTCTGGATGCTCTGAAAAAATTCTTGACAACACCACCAGTACTGAAACCACCTCGGCGAGCTACATCAAATCAACCAGCTGAAGATTTGCTATTGTACATCTCTTGCACGACTCACGTGGTAAGCACCGCGTTAGTAGTCGAGCGAGTAGAAGAAGGGCACGCCTATCCAGTGCAACATCCTGTCTACTTCATCAGTGAAGTCCTTGGCCCCTCAAAGAAAAAGTATCCTCAAGTTCAGAAGCTATTGTATGCAGTACTTTTAACTGCCCGCAAGCTGCGTCACTACTTTGACGATCACAAAGTCATAGTAGTCACAAGTTTTCCGATAGGGGATATACTTCACAACAAGGAAGCCATCGGTCGAATAGCCAAGTGGGCTTGTGAGTTGGGGTCTCATAACATCGAGTTCCGGCCTCGCACTGCCATCAAAACTCAAGCACTGGTTGATTTTGTATCAGAGTGGACTGAGCAACAAGTACCAGACAACCCGGAGACTGCGGAAGTATGGCGAATGTATTTTGATGGCTCACTAAAGCTGCAGGGAGCAGGAGCGGGGATTCTCTTCACTGCACCTGGAGGCGAACACCTCAAGTACGCCCTCCAGTTGCTATTCCCGGCCTCCAACAATGCAACCGAGTATGAAGCTTTGATCCATGGATTGAACATTGCCATATCATTGGGCATCAAAAGATTAATGGTATACGGGGATTCTCTGGTAGTCATCAGCCAGATAAATAAGGAGTGGGATTGCTCAAACGATTCGATGGGAAGATACTGCGCTGCCGTCCGAAAGCTGGAGGATAAATTCGAGGGTCTAGAATTTCATCATGTGGAAAGAGATCGGAACACGGCAGCCGATGTACTATCCAAGCTGGGGTCCAGTCGAACTCAGGTCCCACCCGGGGTTTTCGTGCAAGAAATTCTGCAGCCGAGTATCTCAATGGATCGAATAGAAGAGTGCAGCATCATAGATCAACTCGAGTCAGATCCTGATGACTGGAGAAGGCCAATCATTAAGTACATAAGGAATGAAGAAGAACCAGACGACAAGAATTCAGCAGAACGCATTGCAAGACAGTCGGCTCACTATACACTTATTGGAGAGACATTGTACAGAAGGGGTGCATCAGGGGTTTTCATGAAATGCATCCTCCCATCTACTGGAAGGCAACTCCTGGAGGAGGTCCACGCTGGACAATGTGGAATACACGCAGCATCCAGAACACTGGTTGGGAAGGTCTTCAGGTCAGGATTCTATTGGCCAACAGCAAAGAACGACGCAGCCGAGTTAGTTCAGAGGTGCGAAGCCTGCCAATACTTGTCAAAGCAACAACACCTGCCAGCACAGCAACTGCAGACCATACCAGTGACTTGGCCTTTTGCATGCTGGGGACTGGATATGATTGGGCCTTTCAAGAAAGCTCAAGGGGGATACACTCATGTATTGGTAGCAATTGACAAGTTCACTAAATGGATAGAATTCAAGCCCATTGCTTCCTTAACTTCTGCTAAGGCCGTGGAATTCATACAAGACATAATATTCAGATTCGGGATACCAAACAGCATCATAACTGATTTAGGATCCAACTTCACGAGTTCAGAATTCTTTGACTTCTGCGAGCAAAAGAGCATTCAGATCAAGTATGCATCTGTAGCCCATCCAAGAGCCAACGGGCAAGTTGAGCGAGCCAACGGGATGATATTGGATGCACTCAGGAAAAAGATTTTCGATAAGAATGAAAAGTTCGCAGGAAAGTGGATAAGGGAATTACCCTATGTTGTTTGGAGCCTAAGAACCCAACCTAGCCGAGCTTTGCATGGAAACACTCCTTTCTTCATGGTCTATGGGTCGGAGGCAGTGCTGCCCGCTGATCTCAAGTTTGGGGCGCCAAGGCTGATCTTTGAAAGTATAGCAGAAGCGGAGACCACCAGGCTGGAGGACATAGACGTACTCGAGGAAGAACGGTTAAACGCAGTAATCCAATCAGCAAGATACCAGCAGACTCTAAGGCGCTATCACGACAAGGCTGTACGGCAACGATTCTTCTCAGTAGGGGAGCTCGTCCTTCGCCGAATTCTAACAGGAGAAGGACGACACAAGTTATCACCCTTATGGGAAGGACCCTTCATAGTAGCAGAAGTCACTCGGCCCGGATCATATCGCCTCACTCAGATGGATGGCACAGAAGTTGGGAACTCCTGGAACATAGAACACCTGAGAAAGTTTTATCCTTAGCCGTACCTCAAAACTGCTGGGATAACGGTGATGTACTCTGTAAAGTGGAAATATGTCATCAATAAAGAAAAGGCCTCAAGGATACTCAATTTATTTACGATCGACATGCATTCTTACTTAACTCGGGGTGGCCACTATGCCCTGCTAACGGAGCAATCGGCTTAAGTCGGCAACGACTTAAGGCGGTGCAACATGCTCATGCTTACTTAACTCGGGGTGACCACTATGCCCTGCTAACGGAGCAATCGGCTTAAGTCGGCAACGACTTAAGGCGGTGCAACATGCTCATGCTTACTTAACTCGGGGTGACCACTATGCCCCGCTAACGGAGCAATCGGCTTAAGTCGGCAACGACTTAAGGCGGTGCAACATGCTCACGCTTACTTAACTCGGGGTGACCACTATGCCCCGCTAACGGAGCAATCGGCTTAAGTCGGCAACGACTTAAGGCGGTGCAACATGCTCACGCTTACTTAACTCGGGGTGACCACTATGCCCCGCTAACGGAGCAATCAACTTAAGTTGACGGCAACTTAAGACCAATGCAACACGCTCGCGCCTATATAATTCAAGGGACGATTTCCATATCCCACAAACAAAATTCTCAGTCATCATGCGTCATTACTACCAAACTCATTAACTAAAAAATTCTGATACAATGAGAAAGTAACTATGTCATTCAAATAAACTGGTGTCCTCTAACAAATATTCAATCATACAAGCTGCGCGCTTGGAGCACGCGAAATGTTTTCTCTATTTTGCAATGTCTTTTCCAGGAGCAACTGACGAAGAAGGGCGACTCGAGGAATCAGGGGCAGCGTTCACGTCAGCCCTTATATCTTCAGGAATGACTACGCCAGGTCTCCTCATCAGGATTCGTCCCGCTCGAATGGCCTTATCCATGGCCCTATCGCGCTGGGCTCTCAGAGTACTGGAAGTCTCTTCAGCAACCTTGACAGCCAACTGGGCAGCCTCTAGCTCCTGGGTAACAGATTTCTTGGAAGCACGCAGATTCTTGATGACAACGTCTTTAGCCGATATCAACTCCCTAAGGCGAATCACATCATCCAAGGACTCCTGCAGCTTATAGCGAAGATTGTTTAACTCCTCCATGGAAAAGCGATGACTCCTCTCCAGGATGGTCAGCGAGTTGCTAGAATCACAATACAACCTATCAAGATTGTCACGAGAAGCGGCAAGGATACGTTTTTCTTCCTGCAGGCACAAGTCAGTTCCTTCAGAAAACCAGGCAAATAATAGGAGTACAGCAAGGCGAAAGCGCAGTTTCGTATATCACCTTTTCAGAGTCGAGCTGAGCATGCAGGGAAGAACTCAACGCATTGGCATCATCTAAGGCGGCAGAGACCTGACTCAGCTCAATCTGACCTTGAGAGTACTTTTCCTCAAGATCAGTGCATCGCTGAGACAGTTCAGCCCGATCTTGAGAATGTTTTTCCTCAAGAAGTGCAATCTGTCGAGTCATTCCTAGCAAAAGATAACCAAACAAAACGAGGTCAGAAGGTAAAACAGTCCACAACAAGCGCGAAGAAAAGAAAAAAGGGCACTAACCAGCGTTAGTCGCCTCCAACTCGGATACACGACGATGAAGTGACACTGGATTCCAACACGAAAGAGACGAAGCCACTTCTGGGACAGGAGCACCATGCAATTTCAGCTGGCTGGTCATCCCATCCACCAAAACCTGATGAGAAGAACAGATGAGCATAATGGCAAAAGTTCATGCAATGTAAAAATCAAGCTAAGAAACAGCACAGTACCTGGAGGTTGGAGAAGAACGAAGGGATCCCCAAATCAGGAGAAATCAGATGATAACCAGGCGCAAGGTCATCACCCGAAGCAGCTTGCAACGGAACAGTGGGAATCAGTTCAGCACCTTCAACAGAGCCGGATACCCGATCAGCGGGGATGCTGCCCTCCAAAGCGACGCCCCGGTCCAAAGTTTGGGCCACCACCATGCAGCCAGAGTGTGGAGGTGACCCTGCGTGAACGTCCATGGAAGTGCCGGAAGGAGACCCCGTTTGGGCACCCTCGGGGGCTGGGTCATAGTTGGCACTGCCCACTTGAGCCGGATCACCCCCGGCAGCACCCTCGGGGGCTGGGCAGTGGCTCGCACCCTTCGCTCGAGCTAAGTCATCCCCGACGACACCCTCGGGGGCTGGGCATGTGTCAGCACCAGTCTTAAGGTCCAGACTCTCCGCAGTAACCACCTCTAAGGTTGACGGACCCTCGGCTACTTCCATGGAATCAGGACAATCCAAGTCAGCATCCCGACCCTCGAAACCGCGCTCTAAGGTTGACGAGGCGCGGGATGACCTCAACCCAGCATCCGGCACGGCACCACAAGCTTCCGTTACATCATCATCCACTGGCCCTGATAACAAGTCCTCTGGAACCATATCCTCAAGAGTTTGATCAAAGTCAGCCAGGGATATGTTTTGCAGACCAACAAGGGCAGATAAAGCAGGAGAAGGAACTCCACTACTTTCCCCACTGGCGAGGAATTGCCGACTGTTCTTCCGAGTCAGAGGGACTTCATTCTCTTCCTCTCTGTCGTCTTCATCAGCAACACAGCCAACACCCCCATTGGGATCAACTACAGAGGGACCACACCCATTGGGATCAGCATTGATAAATTCAGGCGCAGGAACCTCCTCAGCAGCAGGAACCGAGGGACCAGCATCCTGATCCAAACTAGATACTCGCCGAAGGCGTCTCCTTTTCTTTTTCTGCTCGTCAGCAGGAAGATCAGCTTGATTAACTCGGCAAGGACACCTCGAGCGAACACGGACAGGTCTCTGAACATTCAAGGTTATACCAACCTCAGGGAGAGGCGCCATTGCCAATGTCTCAGCAGGAGTAGCGTCAGAAGAATCCTCAGCCAACATATCAAGCATAGCATTCATTTCCGCATCATTAGGATCCAAAAGCACCTCGAAATAGACTTGTCGTTCATCATCAGGAATTTTCCCAAGTGAGGCAACCAAAGCATTGACTTCTTCATCAGAGGGCCGCATTCTAAGGCCCAAATTGCCATCAGTCGCAGGTGGATTTGACACGAAGAGAGTGAAGGCTTTGGCAGGAGGCAGATTCCAGGCCGAGTACGCCACTGGAGCACCAACATTGGATACTTTGCCTCTGAGAATCATCTCCAGTTGGCTCACCAAATCTGCAGAAGGGATTCTCTTGTTGATAACTCGGGTTGGGTCGGCTAGTCCTCGATACAGATAAGCCGGGTGGACCCTATCTTTCAGTGGCTGAATGTTTTTGAAAATGAAGTCAGCAACTATAGCTTCAGCAGTTAAACCCCTCTCTTTCAATAGCCCAACTTCAGCTAGCAGCACACTGGCCTCAGCCACCTCCTCGTCTGTAGGAGACTCGGTCCAGCTCGGGGTGCGAACGTCTGGCTGTCTTCCTGACCGGGGGGAGAGAATTTCCATAGTTATCAACTATAAACCACTCCAGGCGCCATCCCTTAATGCTGTCTTTAAGGGGAATCTCAAGATATTCAGTTTTCCGTCCCCGGCGCATCTCCAAACTGGCACCTCCAACCAACTGATGTTGTCCCCCGGCCATCCCAGGGCGACAATGATACAGGTGTTTCCACAAGCCAAAATGCGGCAGCACGCCAAGAAAGGCCTCACATAAGTGGACGAAAATGGAAATTTGCAGAATTGAGTTAGGGTTCAGATGGGTGAGGTTGATGTGGTAGAAATCAAGAAGACCGCGGAAAAAGGGAGAAATAGGAAGGCCAAGGCCGCGGAGAAGAAAAGGAGCGTAAACCACGGACTCGTGGGTATCCTCCGTCGGGACCGTAGTCCCGTGGCATATCCGCCAAGAACAGAGTTCCCGTGGAGGAAGAACCCCGATGGACACAAGGTGGAGGAGTTCGGCTTCAGAGATGATGGACATGTGGTTACCTGCAAAGGGCAACTGGCTGTTGGGATCAATTGGAGGAATCACCACAGCGGAAGAGCTCGCGATTTTCCTCTTGGGAGCCATCTCGATTTCACCAGTGAGCAGATTGGAGGCGAGCGCAGAGAGGATTTGGAAGCAGGAATGCAAGAACTAGGGCGCGGAAAGCAAAGGCGGCTAAAAGTGCAGCTCTTATGGGATATTCTCGGACCAGATACCGTTTCAAAAAGTGCCCAATCATCACCCGGCAGTTATTTCCGAAATCCCAGCATGCCACGTGGTCATTCGGCAGTTATTTCTAAAAACTGGTGGGCCATCTCTTCACTCGGGTGTTAATCCTCAAAATAACTCGGCGTTGCCTCTAAAATGCCGACGTCACTACTCAGTCACTCGGCGTTGCCTCTAAAACGCTGATCTTGAGTTCAATCGTTCGGCATTACTTCTAAAATGCCAACGTTGACCTTCAATCACTCGGCGTTGCCTCTAAAACGCTAATCTCGAGTTCAATAACTCGGCGTTGCCTCTAAAATGCCGACGTCACTACTCAGTCACTCGGTGTTGCCTCTAAAACGCCGATCTTGAGTTCAATCGTTCGGCATTACTTCTAAAATGCCAACGTTGACCTTCAATCACTCGGCGTTGCCTCTAAAACGCTAATCTCGAGTTCAATAACTCGGCGTTGCCTCTAAAATGCCGACGTCACTACTCAGTCACTCGGCGTTGCCTCTAAAACGCCGATCTTGAGTTCAATCGTTCGGCATTACTTCTAAAATGCCAACGTTGACCTTCAATCACTCGGCGTTGCCTCTAAAACGCTAATCTCGAGTTCAATAACTCGGCGTTGCCTTTAAAATGTCGACGTCACTACTCAGTCACTCGGTGTTGCCTCTAAAACGCTGATCTTGAGTTCAATCGTTCGGCATTACTTCTAAAATGCCAACGTTGACCTTCAAATCACTCGGCGTTGCCTCTAAAACGCTAATCTCAAGTTCAATAACTCGGTGTTGCCTCTAAAATGCCGACGTTACTACTCAGTCACTCGGCGTTGCCTCTAAAACGTTGATCTCGAGTTCAATCGTTCGGCATTACTTCTAAAATGCCAATGTTGACCTACAATCGCTCAGCACCACTTCTAAAAACATTGATACAGACTGCAATATTGCTCGGCGGCTACTTCTGGAAGCGTCAGTATAATGATCAAGCTGTTCGTCTATGGTCTCAAAAGAATCAGATTTATAGTCAAACAAAACGAGTCATCAAGAGGAAACCAAATTCATTCTTCATTTAAGGGAAGTGGCAATACTTACAAATCAACTCATTTTGAGTTGATACTCCCCTACTGCTACTACTACTACTACGCTACACTATACTACTCTACATTACTAATACTACTACATTATTTAACTATACTATTTCTAATCTATACTAATATCTAAAAGACCAGTGGCATCTAGCCACTGGCCTTGCCCCTGCTGCCGCCGCCCTTGGTGCCGCCCCTGCTGCCGCCGCCCTTGGTGCCGCCCCTGCTGCTGCCGCCCTTGGTGCTGCCCTTGCTGCTGCCGTTGCCGCCGCCCCCGCCACTGCCGCTGCCGTCGTCGTCGTCGTCGTCGTCGTCCTCGCCCTCGCCGCCGCCGTCCGAGTCCTCCTCATCCGAGGAGTACTCAGACTCATCCGAGCCCTCGAGCCCGGAGCGCTCGACGGCCCGGATGTACGTCCAGACCTCCGCGGCTATCCCCTGGGAGTCGTCCGAGTCATCGGACGACGCCGGGGGAGAGACGGGAGCCGGAGACCCTTCGGACTCGGAGGAGAACTCCTCCTCCGAGTATTCCGAGTCGCCGAAGTCCTCAGACGGAGGAGTCGGCTCGCGCTTGTGCTTGTTGTTTTTTCCCATGGTGGAAGCAAGCGGGAAAGAAGAGAAGGAAGCAGTAAGGAATAGCGAAGAGATGTGAAGAAACCAGAGGGGTAACAGCGTTATTTATAGAAGAGAAAGGCAACCGCTCACCTCCAACCGCGGTCACTGAACAGTCGCAAAGCATTCAATATGCACTTCCACCCGTCCGAAGACACGTCAGGCGGCTGACGCCGTTTCACGCAGCGCTACACCCATTGGGACTCCAGTCAACAGCGCAAAGGGTATGATTACACTCGCCGTCCCATCACATTACAACTCAGAAGCAGCCGGCTAAAACACTCAGCGTACCAAGCCGTCCCTTGCCCACACCCATTGGGGGGGGGACGCCCAGGAATTGTCAGTATATTTTTCAAAATGGTCACATCTGCGCAGAGCATGCAGTGAATGCCTCAAGACAAAAATGAGATATCAACAAGAGTTAGAGGGAAGCCAAGTATAGCCAGCAGAGTGCAAAATATGGTCGACAGACATGACTTGAAGACTAGACAGAGAACGTCCATCGAATGTCCAATCAGTTGCAGAGCAAATAAACTACGCTACCTAGCAAGATACGGAAGGATTGCAAACTCGGCTGCAAAAGACAAAATACATGCTGACCTCTGAAGCATAATATTGATGACATAGCATGGGTGACATCATGCCAACTCTTTTATAAATAGAAAGAGTAATCTTCAGCAAAAAGACATAAAAAGAAGACCTTCAAGCGAATTATTCTCAAGAAATTCACTTGAAGGTCGGGGGCTACACCCATTGGGTGCACCTTCGGTGCACCCCATGGATTATTATTCTAAGCCGAGATCACGCTGATTTCTAAGAGCATGGGACAAGATCAAAGAGCCAATCTTCAACCAAAGTGAAGGAACACGAATGGAAATAATCTCCACTGAAGACCTTCGAGTAGATTATTTTCTAAAATCTACTCGAAGCTCGGGGGCTACACCCATTGGGTGCACCTCCGGTGCACCCAATGAAGTTCAGAATCCTTCAAATAGGAATGCCGATCTCTAAGGCACAGGCACGAAACTAGGTTTTGGTCAACAAGTGATCGAAGCAGGAGAGAACAACAAGAAGCTGTTTTTCTTCAAATCACCTGCAAGCTGGACCTGGGATCTTTGGGTTGATTACCTCTAAATTAACCCAAAGATCGGGGGCTTGTGGGGGATAGATATCCCCCGGGTCCACTAAAAGAGTAAAGAACCTCACGAAAGGCCCAAGGGCCCAATAAATCGTAAGGTTATTCTTTCGTGGGCCTGGGGAGAAACAACCAGTAATGCAGAGCGACATGAGGCTGGATTGGTGCAAACCCGGACGGCCCATAGCGTCGAGCGAGTAACCGCAACAGAGATCCGACTTTCCCGCGTTGGAGCCTCCATGCACCGAAGCCACGTGAGGATAAGTCGGCGAGGGTTACGTAAAGGATAATCTCAAGAGGTTCACTATCTTTTAGCCACTTGTTGTTATCTTATCCATGTGTACTGCCCCACGGTCGAGTATATAAGGCCTAGGGGGCACCCCTTCAGAACGATCGACCCATTACTTAGCCACCCACACTAACTCTCTGTATTCTTGATCTAGAGAGCTCTCTTGTACTCATATCCACCAAGCATACTCATCAGGACGTAGGGTGTTACGCATCACTAAGCGGCCCGAACCTGTAAATCTTGTCCACCGTCCCTCGTGCGATCGGCACGAACCATTTTGCTACAGTTGTCAACACCTTCCTACTCCTAAAACACCTTGAGGGGCAACCCCAGGTGTGCGGTCGGACCCAAAACACCGACAGCCTGTGAGCTGGGGGCTCACGACATTGAGTTTCGACCTCGTACTGCAATTAAGACCCAAGCACTGGTTGACTTCATATCAGAATGGACCGAGCAACAAGTGCCAGATAACCCGGAGACTGTCGAAGTATGGAGGATGTATTTCGATGGCTCGTTGAAACTGCAGGGGGCAGGCGCAGGAATCCTTTTCATTGCACCTGGAGGTGAACAACTCAAATATGCTCTTCAGTTACTATTCTCAGCATCCAATAATGCGACAGAATATGAAGCTTTGATACATGGACTGAACATTGCCATATCACTGGGCGTCAAGAGGTTGATGGTATATGGGGATTCACTGGTGGTCATAAGTCAGATAAACAAAGAGTGGGATTGCTCGAATGACTCCATGGGGAAATATTGCACCGCCGTCTGAAAGCTATAAGACAAGTTTGAAGGGCTGGAATTTCATCATGTGGAAAGGGATCGCAATGCAGCAGCTGATGCATTGTCAAAGCTAGGATCCAGTCGGACTCAGGCCCTACCTAGAATCTTCGCCCAAGAAGTACTGCGCCCGAGCATCTCATTAGATCGGGTAGAAGAGTGTAATATTCTGAGCCAACCAGAGTCAGATTCTGATGACTGGAGGGAGCCAATCATCAGGTACATAAAAAATGAGGAGGAGTCGGATGACAAAAATGCAGCAGAGCGCATTGCAAGGTAGTCAGCTCACTACACCCTCATTGGGGAAACACTATACAGAAGGGGCGCGACAGGAGTCCTCATGAAATGCATTCTTTCGGCTACTAGGAAGCAACTGCTAGATGAGGTCCACGCTGGACAATGCGGGATACACGCAGCATCCAGAACTCTGGTTGGGAAGGTCTTCAAATCTGGCTTCTACTGGCCAACGGCGAAGAGTGATGCAGCCGAGTTAGTCCAGAGGTGTGAAGCTCGTCAATACTTATCAAAACAGCAACATCTACCAGCACAGCAACTGCAAACCATACCTGTAACATGGCCGTTCACGTGTTGGGGGACTGGATATGATTGGACCCTTCAAGAAAGCTCAAGGAGGATACACTCATGTACTGGTTGCTATCGACAAATTCACTAAGTGGATAGAGTTCAAGCCCATTGCTTCTCTAACTTCAGCTAAGGCGGTGGAATTCATACAAGACATAATATTCAGGTTCGGAATACCGAACAACATTATAACCGACCTGGGATCCAATTTCACTAGTTCAGAATTTTTTGATTTCTGCGAACAAAAGAGCATCCAGATCAAATATGCATCAGTAGCACACCCAAGAGCCAATGGGCAAGTAGAAAGAGCCAACGGAATGATATTAGAAGCACTCAGAAAGAAAGTCTTCGACAAGAATGAAAAGTTCGCAGGAAAGTGGATCAGAGAGTTGTCGTATGTGGTCTGGAGCCTAAGAACTCAACCTAGCCGAGCTTTGCATGGAAACACTCCCTTCTTTATGGTCTATGGTTTAGAGGCAGTGCTACCTGCTGACCTCAAGTTCGGGGCGCCAATATTGATTTTCGAAAACATAGCTGAAGCTGAAGCTACCAGACTGGAGGATGTTGATATACTAGAAGAAGAACGATTGAATACAGTAATTCAGTCAGCCAAGTACCAACAGTCTCTGAGACGCTATCATGATAAGGCCAATGGAATCGATCCTTTGCAGTGGGAGATCTTGTCCTCCGTCGAATTCTAACGGGGGAGGGGCAACACAAATTGTCACCACTATGGGAAGGACCATTCATAGTAACAGAAGTCACCCGGCCGGGATCATATCGTTTTACTCAAATGGATGGCACGGAAATAGGGAACTCATGGAATATAGAGCATCTCAGGAAGTTTTGCCCCTAGCTAGATTTCAAAAGCTATTGGGACAGCATTGTATTCTGTAATTGGGAGATACACCATCAATAAAATGACTTCATTCTCAAAGGCAGTCGAATTGTTTTCTGCATGTTTACTTAACCCAGGGTGGCCACTATGCCCTATTAATGAAGCAATCGGCTTAAGTCAGCAATGACTTAAGGCGGTGCAACATGCTCACGCTTACTTAACATAGGGTGACCACTATACCCTACTAACGGAGCAATCGACTTAAGTCAGCAAAGACTTAAGGCGGTGTGACATGCTCACGCTTACTTAACCTAGGGTGACCACTATACCCTACGAACGGAGCAATCGGCTTAAGTCGGCAATGACTTAAGGCGGTGCAACATGCTCACGCTTACTTAACACAGTGTGACCACTATACCCTACTAACAGAGCAAACGACTTAAGTCGGCGAAGGTTTAAGGCGGTGTGGCATGCTCACATTTACTTAACTCAGGTTGACCACTAGACCCTACCAACGGAGCAGTCGGTTTAAGTCGGCAGTGACTTAAATCGGCACGTCATGCTCGCGACTACTCGATTCAGCATAAAGCACGTTTTCGATTGCTCGTCTTAGGGCGATCTCTAAGCCCCGCGAAATAGGAAGAAGTTTCAAAACCATCACACTTCACTTACTTCTGCAATCATAACGACTGTTGAATTCAAACAACAGAAAAATAATAATAGCGTTCAATACCAAGAACATTTTCTAACAGAACATTCGAGCACATTGAACACATACACAATGCTTTCATTGTTTCTACTTAGTAATGATTTTCTCAGGAGCAACTCATGAAGAAGGACTACTTGAAGAGTCAGGAGCAGTGTTGACATCAGCAATTATGTCGTCAGGAATAATCACACCCGGCCTTCTCATCAAGATCCGCCCCGCGCGAATGGCTTTGTCCATAGCCTTGTCGCGCTGAGCCTTCAAGGTGGTAGAAGTGTCTTCAGCAGCCTTAACAGCCAGCTAAGCAGCTTCTAGCTCCTGGATGACTGATCTTTTGGAAGTGTGCAGATCCTTGATGACAGAGTCTTTGCTTGACACCAATTGCCTAACACGAATGAGTTCACCCTAGGACTCTTGTAGCTTGTAACGATGATTATCCAAGTCTGCCATGGTAAAGCGATGGCTCCTCTCCAAGATAGTCAAAGAATTGTTAGCGTCGCGATACAACCTATCAAGGTTATCGTGAGAAGCTGCAAGGGCACGTTTTTCTTCCTACAGACAAGAATCAACTCTCAAATACCCAGCGGGTAGTAAGAACACATCAGAGAAAATCAAAGCAAACTTACCTCGTTAGCCACCCTTTCGGAGTCAAGCTGAGCACTGAGAGAGGAATTCAATAAGTTGGCATCGTCTAAAGAAGTAGAAACTCGAGCCAGGTCCATCTAACCTTGAGAGTACTTCTCCTCGAGCTCAGAGTATAGCCGGACCATATCTAGCAAGAAATAGTTGAAGAAGGACACTCAGTAAAAAGCAGACTAATCAAGTGGCCAAAGAGGAAACAGAGGCACTAACCTGCATTTGTCATCTCCAACTCAGATACCCGCCGCTGAAGTAGCACTGGATTCCAATGCATTAGAGACAGAGCTCTTTCTGGGACAGAAGCACCCTATGATCTCAGCCGATCAGCCATCTCGTCAACCAAAGCCTGGTATTGAAAACAAGTGAGTGCAAAGACAATATTTCGCCCGAAGTTTAGCTATATCAGGAAAAACCAAGTTACCTGAAGATTGGAGAAGAATGAAGGAAGCCCCAAATCATGAGAAACCAGTTGGTGACTCGATGAGGGAATATCAGCCAAGGCAATCTGAAGAGCATCATTGGGGATTAACTCAACATCACCGGCAGAAATCAAAACTCTAGCGTTGGGTGCGCCGGTGTCTAAGGCGACTTCCTGATTTGAAGCACATGCTACTGCCATGCAATCAGAATGTGGAGGAGAAGACTCGACATGGACATCCATGGAGGTATGAGAAGGGGAGCCCGCTCGGACACCCTCGGGGGCTGGGTCGTAGCCTGCATTGCCCATCAGAGCCGGATCATCACCGGCAGCACCCTTGGGGGCTGGGTTGTAGCTTGCACTACCCACCTGGGCCGGATCATTGTCGACAACACCCTCGGGGGCTAGGTAATCGCTGGCACCATCCTTGAGGATCGGGTTCTCTGCAACAGCCACCTCTAAGGCTAAAGGATTCTCAGTTACCTCCATAGGAATGGAGCAACCTAGACCAGCTTCTTGACTCTGAAGACCGCACTCCAAGGTCGATGAGGCTCGAGACGCTGCTCGGGATAATTCTAACCCCACATTCAGAATGTCAGCGCAAACGTCCATCATACCACCATCTGTTGGTTCGGACAGCAGATCTTCAGGAACCATATCCTCGAGAGCCTGATCAAAATTTGCTATGGACAACTCTTGCAGACGAACGAGTGCATACAAGGTTTGAGAAGGAATATCACTACTCCCCCCACTGACCAGGTAGCGCCGACTATTTTTCCGAATTAAGGGGGTTTCCTCCTCCTCCTCACCCTCATCAACAATGCGAACAACACACCCATTAGGGTCAGCTTCGGCCGAATTGCACCCATTGGGATCAGCATCATCAAGGTCACACCCATCGGGGTCAGCGTCAGCAGGGTCACACCCATTGGGGTCAGCTCCAGTAAAAAGTTCCACTGGCACTTCCTCAGTAGCAGGAGCAGAAGGGCCGGCATCCTGATTCAAACATGACACTCGCCGAAGCCTCCTCTTTTTCTTCTTCTTCCCCTCGACAGGAGCAGTTGGATGCGTGGCCGGGCGAAGGCGCTTTGGGCGAGCACCATCAGATTTTTGAGCAGTCAAGGTCTTTTCAGGCTCGGGGACAGTTGCAATAGCTATGGTTTCAGCAGGGATGGAGTCAGAGGAATCCTCAGCCAACATGTCCAGCATAGCACTTATCTCTACGTCACTCGGGTTTACAGGCATCTCAAAGTGAACTTGCCTTTCATCATTGGAGAGATCACCAAGTGAAGCAACCAGAGCCTCGACTTCTTTGGGAGAGGGTCGCACTCTAAGACCTAGGCCACTGTCACTAGCAGGAGGATTGGACACAAAACTGAAAAAAGTCTTGGAAGGTGGCAGATTCTAGGCAGAATATGCAACAGGAGCACCAATATTCGACACTTTGCCTCTAAGGATCATCTCTAGCCGGCTTACCAAATCCATAGTAGGAATCCTCCTGTTGGTAACCCGGGTTGAGTCAATGACACCACTATACAAATAAGCCGGGTATGCTCTATCCTTTAGTGGTTGAATGTTCTTGAAAACAAAGTCTGCGACTACCGCTTCAGTAGTCAGACCTCTCTCCTTCAACAAGCCAATTTCAGCAAGCAGAACCATGGCTTCGGTTATCTCCAAGTCTGTGGGGGATTCAGTCCAACTTGGAGCACGAACATCCGGCTGTCTCCCCGACCGAGGGGGGAGGGAATTGCTATGATTCTCTACAACAAACCACTCCAAGCGCCAACCTTTGATGCTGTCCTTGAGTGGGATGTCGAGGTACTCTAACTTCCTCCCACGGCGCATATCCAAACTCGCACCACCCACAAGCTGGTGCTGCCCCCCGGCCATTCTAGGCCGACAATGATTTAAGTAATTCCACAAGCCAAAATGAGGCAGAATTCCGAGATAGGCTTCACACAAGTGAACGAAGACAGAAACTTGCAGAATGGAGTTGGGATTCAGATGAGTCAGAATCAGATGGTAGAAATCAAGGAGACCGCGAAAGAAAGGAGAAATAGGAAGAGCGAGGCCACGGATGAGAAAAGGAATGTAAATAACGGACTCGTGGGTGTCCTCCGTCAGGACAGTAACCCCACGACGGATCCGCTAAGAGCAAAGCTCCTTTGGGGGAAGAACTCAGATAGAGACAAGATGAAGAAGGTCCAACTCGGAAACAATAGACATGTGATTACCCACAAAAGGCAATTGACTGTTGGGATCGATGGGGGGAATAATAGCAGCGGAGGAATTTTGGCTCTTTCGCTTGGGTGCCATCTCAGTCTCGCCGGCGAACTGAGCGGAAGCGGGGTCAAAGGGAAGCAGAGGAGGTCTGGAAGCGGAAAGTAAGGCTAGGGCTTAGAAAGCAGAGGTGTGCGACCGCGCGGTACAAATGGGGTTTTCCCGGGCCAAGCACCAATTCTAAAAGTGCCCAGTCATCACTCGGCTGTTACCTCTAAAACGCCGATGTGGCTTGATATAACTCAGCGGTTATTTCTAAAACGCTGACATCACTGGTCTTCACTCAGCTGTTACTTCTAAAACACTGACGTCACCGGTTTTCACTCGGCTGTTATTTCTAAAAACGCCGACATGGCTCAGTATGACTCGGTCGTTACTTCTAAAACGCCGACGTCACCCGTGATCACTCGGCTGTTATATCTAAAACGCCGAGGTGGCTCAAAAGGACTTGGTTACTCTAAACACAAATACAGTCGATCAACTAATCGCAAAGGAAACGGAGGAAAAGCAAGAAACACGCACAAAACAAGAAGTCTTCTGCATTATATAAGGAGGGGAAGTATTTTCACAAAGCAAAAGGCCGACTCATTATGAGCCGGGTTTATTCCCACTTTTCTACACATTACATTACTACATTACACTACTAACTACTACTACTTTATTCTACTAATACTAATACTACTTATCTATACTAATATTATTAAGCCAGTGGCGCTTTGCCACTGGCCCTGCCGCTGCCGCTGCCGTCGCCGCCCTTGCGGTCACCCTTGCCGTCGCCCCTGCCATCGCCCTTGCTGTCGTCGCCCCCGCCGTCACCTCTGTTGTCGCTGTCGCCCTCGTCGTTGCCGTCACCGCTGCTCCCCTCCTCGGATGAGTTAGAGGAGCCATCCTCGTCCAAGGAGACCTCCGACTCATCCGAGCCCTCGAGCCCGGAGCGCTTGACGGCCCGGATGTAGGACCACACCTCGGCGGCGATCCCCTGGGAATCGTCTGAGTTTTCGGACGATGCCGGGGGCGAGGTGTAAACCGGTGATCCCTCGGACTCAGAGGAGAACTCCTCCTCCGAATACTCAGAATCGCCGAAATCCTCCGAGGGAGGGGTCGGCTCGCGCTTCCGCTTGTCACCAGAGTGGTGCGACGAACTCCCGCTCTTCTTGCTCTTGCCCATGGTGGAACAGAAAAGGGGAGAACAAGCAAGCAAAGGTTGAGAAATGTGTGAACACGCCAGTGAAGCAAGCACTCTATTTATAGAAGAAGAAAGCAACCGCTCATTTCCTACCACGGTCACTAAACAGTCGCAAGTATTCAATAAGCAATTCAAATCGCCTGGAAACAAGACAAGCGGCTGAAGCCGTTTCACGTAACACAGCACCCATTGGGTCTCAAGTCAACTGCATGGATGATATGATTACACCCGCGGTCACATCAAGTTACTACTCAGGGCCAGTTCGCTAAACGCTTAGTGCACCAAGCCGTCCCTTGCCTACACCCATTGGAGGGGGGGGGGACGCCCAGGAATTTTCAATAGATTTTCCCAAGCAGTCGCATCCATATAGTATATGCAATGAATGTATCAAGACAAAAAGAAGATATCTATGGAGATCGGAAGAAAGCCAAAAAATAGCCGATGAAGTACAAGTCTAATCAACAGGAGCATTGAAGCATGAAGCGAAAGGAAGACTAGCCAAGGGCCATCTACTAGATGTCTAATCTGTCGCTGATCAAATAAATTTCAATTTGGTGCATGGTCAGGCCATATTGATGATCACAAAAAGACAAAAAACTATATGCTGATCTCTAGAGCATAAACTGAAGATGTAATGCTAAAATCTAAAGCACGAAGTGAAGATGAGACAATGCTGATCTCTAAGGCATAAGTCTAAGTCAAAGACAATGGTTTCTAAAGAAAAAAAATAGGCATGGAATGAAGACCTTTGAGTGGGTTATTTTTGGTAATCCACTCAAAGCTCGGGGGCTACACCCATTGGGTGCACCCAATGAATCATAAGACCCCGAAAACAACATGTTGATCTCTAAAGCATAGGCTGAGGGAAAAATGCTGATTTCTAAAGCATAAGTCTAAGTCGGAAGCTACGATTACTAAAGAAGTATGGGATGAAGACCTTTGAATGGATTATTTTCAGTAATCCACTCAAAGCTCGGGGGCTACACCCATAGGGAGCACCTTCGGTGCACCCAATGAATTCTTAACCCCTAAGAATGAAACGCCAACCTGCAAGGCATAAATAGAACATCGATTAGTGAAGGTTAAAAGCAAAAGACTGTAGAATGATGCCAGAAGAAGATGACAGAAGATCGTTTTGCCAAGCTACTTAGGGCTGGAGGTAATGACTTAGCAGACATGTTTCAAAATCGTAAACTGGACCTGGAATCTTTGAGCCGATTATTTCAAAATCATCACAAAGATTGGGGGCTTGTGGGGAACAGATATCCCCCGGGTCCACTAGAAGGCAAAAAGGCCTCGCGGAAGGCCCCAAGCCCATTACTTCATGAGGCCATCCCTTCGTGGGCCAAGGGAGGAACTTTTAACAGAACAGAGCAACTCGAGCCCATGCGGTCCATTGAACTCAAACGCTATCTGCAGCATTGATCCGACTTTCCCGCACAGCGCTCTCAGACGTCGGAGCTGAAGGATTATAAGTCGGCAAGGTTATAGGAAGATAAACTCAGTCGGTTCACTATTACTTAGGAACACGTGGTTATCATATCCGCTTGTAACGTCCCACGGTCAAATATATAAGGCCTAGGGGGCACCCCTTCAAGATCATCTCACTACTTAGCCATCCACCCAGCTCTCTAACATCCTCGATACTAGAGAACCTCATTGTAACCCACCACACAAAGTATTCACACCAGGACGTAGGGTATTACACATCTCAAAGCGGCCTGAACCTGTACAAAATTGTCCATTGTCTCTCGTGCATCTAGCGTGAACCATCGAGCTACAATCAGTAACACCGTCCTACTCTCAAAAAGCACCTCGAGGGGCAACCCTGGGTGCGCGGTCGGACCTAAAACACCGACACACTTGGTCCACCGAGTACCGTTGTGTAGTCTACCAGCATCGTCGCGGGTTATACCCGGACCAGTGGGAGGCTACTTGCTTGATGCGCCGTCCGGACGATGATCTCCTGGGTGCAGAGGCCTTCTTATAGCACTATTCTATCACTGAGAGGGATACTGCCGAGGCAGCCATGCAAGATGCAGCACGACGGGCACTTTCTCAGTATTGCTCATTGTTCAGTGGGGTAGGTGATGGTCTTGACCTGAAGTACTACCCTCGCCGTTCGACCGGCAGTGCTAGAGGTGTGATTGTCTTGCCAATTGGTGAGGGCAATCCCAGGCTGAGTAGTATGGTCAACTTGGCTGACGTGCTCAACACAGAGTTGGACCACGCCCTCGACGAATTGGGCAAGGTTCGGGCGGAGGATGCGGAATTGCATGCTAAGTGCGCGGCACGCCATTATCTTGATGGTGGTTCTCCCGCCCCTATAGGGATTCAGCACCCTTACCGTTCATCGCCCCATGGTTGCTTCGACTATGGTACCCCAGACTGTAGTACCCGGATAGATTTAGATCCATAGATCGATAGAGTCAGAGTCTGTAATAATGCTTACTTCGGTGTCTTAGTCTAGTTAGTCTTAGTTCGAGTTAGTTTGTTTATCTTATGTTGGATGCTTGTTATGATGGACATGTAATGAAGTTGGATCTTTGTAATGATTATCATCAAGCTGTTGGTATCCCCTACAACTTGGTGTAGTTATTAATAAAGTCAGTTATTTAGTTGGGTAATCCATGTGTTTCCACTTTCCTCTTTATCTGAGAAGCTATCAGTGAAGATGATCAATTGTTCAGTGCTATGGAGATTTCCGTATATCTTTTCTTATGCTGAAAGACTGCAGAGTCAGGTCTGATATGTGTGTGATTTCTACAGATGTCTGAGAACAGGCGCAGAGGTGCGAGGCGTGCTTAGCTAGAGCAACAGGCACCCCAGGAAGAGGTAGCTCCACAACAGCATTTGCCGCCGCCACCCCCGATGACCATTGAGCAAATGTTCATGATGCAAACTCAGGCAGTTTAGGCAATTGGTCAGACTTTAGTAGGAATGCAGCAAGTGCAGCAGCAACCACCCTCGCCTTAGCCACCAGTGCAAGTCCAGATGCCACAAGTGCCCAGAGACAAGCGGGCAGAGTTCATGAGGGGCCATCCCCCTGTCTTTGCTCACTCTGCTAATCCCATGGACACGAAAGATTGGTTGCATACCGTGGAGCATGAGTAGCACACTACCAAGTGCAACGATCGTGAGAAGGTGTTGTATGGTCCCCGACAGCTGAGGGGAGCATCACAATCTTGGTGGGAGTCTTACCTCGCCACCCATGCCAACCTTGAAGCCATTACTTGGGAGGAGTTCAGGGATAACTTTCGTCGCTACCATGTGCCCGAGGGACTGATGATAGTGAGGAAGGAGGAGTTTCTCGCCCTAAAACAAGGTCCCCTGTCTGTTAGTGAGTACAGGGATAAGTTTTTGCAGCTGTCACGTTATGCCCCAGAACACGTCAACACAGATGCCAAGAGGTAGTATCGCTTTCTGAGAGGATTGGTTGATCCCCTCCACTACTAGCTAATGAACCACACTTTCCCCACCTTCAGCATTTGATAGACAGAGCAATCATGACTGAAAGGAAGCGTAGGGAGATGGAGGAGAGGAAGTGCAAGATTGGTGGACCTCAGGCCGGGAGTAGCAGCTATCCCTGCTACTCAGGCAACTCACCACAACAATTCAAGTAAGGTCACCAGCACCAATGTCAGCATCAGCACCAGCACCAGTACCAGAGGCAGTTTCCTCAGCAGCAGCAGCAGCAGTACCGTTAGAACACTCAGCCGGGAGGAAATCAGTACCAGCGTCAGAACAACCAGGTAGCTCGTCTTCTTGCCCCAACAACCAACCAGAATGGCCAAGCAGCCCCAGCTCATGTAGGAGGTCGTGCATGCTTCTACTATGGAGAACAAAATCACTGGGGAAGAACTGTCCCAAGAAAGTAGCTCAGTAGTCGCCAGAAGTCAATGTCCCAGCAAGACAAGGAGCACCACAGCAAGCACCTGAAGTCCGTGGTCAGGCTTACAACCATGGAAAGGTGAACCACCTGGAGGCCGAAGCAATCCGGGATGCTCAGGATGTGGCAGTAGGTATGTTTCCAGTCGAATCCTACCTAGCAAAAGTATTATTTGATACTGGTGCCACACATTCTTTTGTTTCTACATCTTGGGTAGAATCACATAACATCCCCATAGAACCAATGACCCCGCCTTTGAGAGTTAATTCAATTGGGGGAAAAGTTCAGTCCGATAGGATTTGTCCGAATATAAGGATTGAAATAAGGGGGATAGACTTCCCCGCTAGCCTAGTAGTAATGGGAACTAAAGGGTTAGATATCATCCTAGGGATGAATTGGCTACACAGAAATCAAGCCACTGTCAGTTGTGACAAGAAAACAGTTAAGTTAGTGTCCCCATCCAGAAAGGAAGTAGTAACCAAGCTGTACTTACCTGAACTAGAAGGAGCCTGCCACCATTTATCAGTAGATGACAAAGAGTCCAATTCGATTGAGGCAATTAGGATTGTGTCTGAATTTACCGATGTATTCCTTGAGGAGTTACCTAGCATGCCACCTGAAAGGAAAGTTGAATTTGCCATAGAGCTTATCCCAGGCACTGCCCCTATTTTCAAGAGAGCTTATAGAGTGTCCGGACCAGAGTTGGTGGAACTCAAGAAGCAAATTGATGAGTTGTTAGAGAAGGGCTACATCAGACCAAGTACCTCGCCTTGGGCAGCCCTAATACTATTTGTGGAGAAGAAGGATGGCACGAAGAGGATGTGCATTGATTACAAAGCTTTGAATGAAGTCACTGTTAAGAACAAGTACCCTTTGCCTCGAATTGAAGACCTATTTGATCAGTTGAGAGGAGCCAGTGTATTCTCCAAGATAGATCTGAGGTCAGGCTACCATCAGCTTAGAATCCGACCCACAGACATACCGAAGACTACTTCATCACCAAGTATAGACTATATGAGTTCATGGTTATATCATTTGAATTGATGAATGCACCAGCTTACTTCATGTATCTGATGAACAATGTGTTCATGGACTACCTTGACAAGTTTGTAGTGGTGTTCATTGATGATATTCTCGTATACTCTCAGAATGAGCAAGAGCATGAGGAACATTTGAGGAAGGTACTTCAAAGGCTACGAGATTGCTAGTTGTATGCCAAGCTTAGCAAGTGCGAGTTCTGGATCAGCGAAGTTCTGTTCCTGGGTCATATTATAAACCAAGATGGACTAGTTGTGGATCCAAAGAAGGTAGCAGTGATTCTGGACTAGAAAGCACCCAAAGATGTCCGAGGAATCAAGAGTTTCATTGGAATGACCGGTTACTATCGGCGTTTCATTGAAGGTTTCTCCAAGATTGCCAGGCCAATGACAGCCTTGCTAGCAAAGAAGGTTGAGTTCAGGTGGACCCCAGCGTGCCAAGAATCATTTGAGATGTTGAAGCAGAAGTTGATAACAGCACCAGTGTTAGTACTGCCAGATGTTCACAAGCCGTTCTTAGTATATTGCAATGCTTCGTACACCGGACTGGGATGCGTGTTAATGTAGGAAGGGAAAGTAGTGGCATACTCATCCCGACAATTGAAAGTTCAAGAGAAGAACTACCCCACTCATGATCTGGAGCTAGCAGTAGTGGTTCATGCATTGAAGACCTCGAGACATTATCTTTATGGGCAGAAGTGTGATATCTACATAGACCAGAAGAGCCTCAAGTACATATTCACTCAATCAGAGTTAAACATGTGGCAGCGAAGATGGCTAGAATTGATCAAAGATTATGAGTTGGAGATTCATTATCACCCAGGCAAAGCAAATGTGGTTGTAGATGCTCTTAGCAGAAAGAGTCAAGTCAATATGTTGGCCGCTCACTCGATGCCATTCGAGCTAGCAAAGGAATTCGACAGGTTGAGTCTCGGATTTCTGAACAACACTCAGGGAGTGGAAATTGAGCTAGAGCCCACTCCGGAGCAAGACATCAGGAAAGGTCAGAAGGATGATGAGAAGATCAACGAGATCCAGCAGCTAATCATAGATGGGAAAGGTCCAGATTTCCGTGAAGATGCAGAAGGAGTGGTATGGTTCAAGGATAGGTTGTGCATTCCCGACATCACCCTGATCCGAGAACTGATTCTCAAGGAAAATCATGAGACAGCATATTCTATACACCCTAGTAGCGAGAAAATGTACCAAGTTTTGAAGAAGAGGTTCTGGTGGTATGGTATGAAAAGAGAGATAGCTGAGTATGTGGCCAGATGCGACAGTTGTCAGAGGATCAAGGCAAAACATCAGAGGCCCACAGGTTTGTTGCAGCCGTTGCAGATTCCGCAGTGGAAATGGGATGAGATTGGGATGGACTTTATAGTTGGTCTACCCCGCACTCGAGCTGGTTACGACTCCATCTGGGTAGTAGTGGACCATTTGACAAAGGCGGCCCATTTCATACCAGTCAAGACCACCTATAACAGTGCAATGTTGGCAGAGTTATGCATGTCTTGGATTGTGTGCTTGCATGGTATTCCAAAGAAGATAATATCGGACAGAGGCACCCAGTTTACTTCTCATTTTTGGCAGCAGCTACATGAAGCTTTGGGCACACACTTGAAGTTCAGTTCAGCTTATCACCCATAGACAGATGGCCAGATTGAGAGAACTAACAACAGAATCTGGTTAACAACATATCCTTCAGCGCTTTTTCGGGCGCCAGGGGAGTTGCTACTGTTTTGGAGAGGAAAGGTTGCGAGCATGTAAAATCCTTAGCTCAGTCCGAAGCTGCCTTGTCCTCCGAAGACATCAAAGACCCCTCGGCCGAAGCAAGCATGGTTGGCGGAAAATTCTTTACTGATATCTGGGACAACGGCGGCCGAGAAATGGCGCAAGAAATTATTCAAAAGAGTGAAAAAGGCATTCATGATGCACGGAAAGTGACAGAAGTTGCCGAAAAAAGTACAGAGCCCGAAGGGCAAATAGGTATTAATTAGTCGTTCTTATTGTGTTGTAATTTTTTATTTCAAACTTTGTTCGCGGTCTGTGATAGTAATGTAGACATATTCTCTTCCCTCAGAACCTGCTGGATCGTCTGCTGACCCTCACACGAAAGGGGATGACGAAATTAAACAAATAGCCGAAGCTATCATGGATAAAGTGGTTGAGCAACTTCTAAATGAGGCTGCCGAAGTAGTACTACGAGAAGACTAGATGTTATTAGAAAAAACATTTGAAGTGTGATCTATGTAATATTTTGTACATTTGAATGTAATATACAAGTCTCTTTTCATTATTCAATTCTTTACGATGCATGAAATTCTACATACATACCATTTTTGAGCCTTCGGCGAAAAAAACACCTTCCCTTCTTTTCATGCTTCGTGAAGAAGACATTCTCCTTTAATACTATTCTGATGAATCACGTCCACACTTCGTGAAAACATTCTCCGAAGCTGTACAATTTCGATATTACTCTGATGAAGCACATCCATGCTTCGTGAAAACATTCTCCGACGCTGTATTCCGAAGATCGACATTGTATTCCCTCGTGACTTTGCACAATTTTCACTTTCTCAAAACGTCCTTTTGAAGGTTGATACTGTGTCCCCTTCTTTTGCCATATGCAACATGATGTATGATGCT
Organism: Zea luxurians; assembly: GCA_029449295.1. Lineage (NCBI taxonomy): Eukaryota > Viridiplantae > Streptophyta > Magnoliopsida > Poales > Poaceae > Zea > Zea luxurians. The sequence continues at coordinate 27,316,952 of JAOPSE010000024.1, read as the reverse complement.
TATGCTATGCAAAATGATGTGATGATGCTATGTTATGTGGATGACATTTGTTCCGAAGATACACACATATCCCCATAAAACACAAAATATCTTTGCATCAGCGCTGACTTTTCGCTGTAAGCTCTGCATTCCCTTAGGAACGTCTTTGGAGCTTCTTCGCCTTTTACTTAGGCGGTATCAGCGTTGACTTTTCGCTGTAAGCTCTGCATTCCCTTAGGAACGTCTTTGGAGCTTCTTCGCCTTTTACTTAGGCGGTATCAGCGTTGACTTTTCGCTGTATGCTCTGCATTCCCTTAGGAACGACTTTTAATGCAGAAAACTTACACTGCGCTCCCTTTAGAACGGCTTTTTATGACTTCAGCAACTTACTCTGCGTTCCTTAGAACGACTTTTCGTTGCTTCGAAGGATTTTTAATAATTCGAAGGTCCTCCTTGTTATCGCAAATTTTTAAACTTCAGCAACTCAAGCCTGTGGAGAAAATAAGTTTTCCTCATGACCAAACACGAAACTATTACATGAAAACTGAAATGTTCTTTATTACACAGAAAATAGAACTAAATGGAAAAGACTGCTATCAAGGTAGGATATTTGTCAATAAATGTGCTTCGACTCTGGCACAGTGCTATTGACTGTGCGAGCTTCGGATTGTTCTCTGAGATCCCTTTGGTGTGGAACATATTGGCTCCCTTCCGGCTGTTGGCCTTGTTGCAGCGGTGGTGGAGGCGGGGGCTGTTGCCATGAAGCTTGAGGTTGACTCGCCGAAGCTACAGAAACTGCAGGGTGGTTGCCCACGTATTCTGGGATGTAAGGCTGATGGTACGAAGCAGTATGCATGACCTGCTTCGGCTGGCCCTGTTGCGCTGCAGCCTCTGCTAGCTCCTTTTGCTTCTGGATGGTAACATGGCACATCCTGGTGGTATGGCCCTTGTTTTCACCACAGAATAAGCAAAATACTCTCCTTGGTTGATCTCCAAATCTTCCGCCGAAGCCCCTGGCGCCTCTGCCTCTTGGAGCTGGTGGCCGGAAGAAATTTTGCTGTTGCCCCGAAGCCTGTGAGGAGCACTGCGGCCTGTTCTGCTGACTCCCCTTATCATCATTTTGAGCGGAGTTGTGGATGGACCTGACATGCCTCGGATAGAATCTTCCTCCGAAGCCCCTGGTCATTTCAGAAAATCTGAAAGCTTCCTCCCTTCTTTGGCGAAAATCATTGTCGGCACGAATGTACTCGTCCATCTTCTGGAGCAGTTTCTCCAAAGTCTGAGGAGGCTTCCTAGCAAAGTATTGAGCTGAAGGTCCAGGACGAAGCCCCTTGATCATGGCTTCGATGACAATTTCATTGGGCACCGTTGGTGCCTGCGCCCTCAAACGCAAGAATCTTCTGACATACGCCTGAAGGTATTCTTCATGATCCTGAGTGCACTGGAACAAGGCTTGAGCAGTAACCGGCTTCGTCTGAAACCCTTGAAAGCTGGTTAACAACATATCCTTCAGCTTCTGCCATGAAGTGATCGTTCCTGGTCGAAGTGAGGAATACCAGGTCTGAGCAACACTCCTGACAGCCATAACAAAAGACTTTGCCATGACTGCAGCATTGCCACCATACGAAGATACTGTTGCTTCGTAGCTCATCAAAAACTGCTTCGGGTCTGAATGGCCATCGAACATGGGAAGCTGGGGCGGCTTGTAGGACGGAGGCCAGGGTGTAGCCTGCAGCTCAGCGGACAGGGGAGAAGCATCATCGAAAACAAAATTTCCATGATGGAAATTGTCATACCAGTCATCTTCGTTGAAGAAGCCCTCCTGATGAAGGTCTTTTTGTTGAGGCCTTCTATTCTGCTCATCGTGAGCAAGATGACGAACTTCTTCAGAAGCTTCGTCTATCTGCCTTTGCAGCTCAGCTAGCCTGGCCATCTTTTCCTTCTTCCTCTGCACCTGTTGATGAAGCATCTCCATATCCCTGATTTCTTGGTCTAGCTCCTCCTCCTGAAGCGTCGGGCTGACGACCTTCCTCTTCTGGTTTCGGGCCTCCCGAAGAGAGACAGTCTCCTGGTTGGGGTCCAGCGGTTGCAGGGCTGCAGCCCCAGTCGCTGAAGCTTTCTTCGGCGCCATAGCGAGGGTCTTTGACTTCCGAAGGTGTTCAAAAAACTTAAAGTGGAAGTGAGTTCACCGGAGGTGGGCGCCAATGTTGGTGACTTGTTCTCAAATGCTTCGGATTGAGAACAAGGCAACATAAAAAGTGTTAAATAATAAGGTCATTCGTCCCTTGAAACATTATTTCCCTTCGGGATATAATGTGCTCCGGACGAAGGTCACAAATAATATATCTTCGTAAGTGCAATAAATTATAACGAAGGACTTATGCGCAACATTAAGAGTAATATAAACATTTAATCTTTATTATCATGTCATTTCTATTTTATTATCGTATAATAATAGAAATGACTTCAAATTACAAGTGTACCTTCGGATTGTAGGAAGACAAAAGTACAAGGATGACGCAAAAGCAAATGCCAAGTCCGCGTAAACAGTACGGGAGTACTGTTCATCTATTTATAGACGCGGGACGCAGCCCATGTAAAATTACATTTATGCCCATTACATTTGCTAATGACTTATGGGAATCTGTCAAGACCTAAGTAGTCTTTTCATCTTTAAGTCGGTTCCCCTTTCTGCTATCGCGACGAAGCTCTCCTGCGCACAGCTTCGGCTGTGCACCATCCTTTGTACAGCTTCCGTCCTCCATCCCAATCCCCCTTCGTCTGGCTTAGGCTTCGTCCTGACCGTTCTTCATGTTCGTAATTCTGAGTCCGAAGATACCTGTTCATATAATCCGCTTGGAAAACATTGTCAAATCATGTTTTTGAGGACCTTCGGAGGACGAAGGCCCCCAACAACCGCCATCACAGCAAAATCAACCCAAGGACCTCTCTACACTGACCACTCCCCTACTGCCCTTGCCCTTTCGGGTAAGGTAGACATCCACTAGCTTTCCTAATTAATCAGCCAAGGGTGTCCCATTAAACCCTTGTGGTAGCACTGTTTTCCCGGGTGGTCGCTCCATGTTCCCATTAACATAATGATCTTAACATGAACCGTAATAATAAACAGATAATAAAAGTGTAATAATGAACAGTGTATCTCCATACCCAAAACCACAATAAGCAATAGCAAGTACTACCCAAAAATATTCAGTGGCAACAAGGTATAAAGATAGCCAAAACTAGGGTAACCTATTGGATCCCATCAAAATTAACCTATACAGATCATTATGAATAATAAAAACATGGCTGGGTAAAAATAAGTGATCAAGGGCACAACTTGCCTTCAATGAGCTCCTGCTCAACAACTTCTATCTGCTGAACCTCAGGATCCAGAGTAGCTTGCTCGTCTACTCGCATCAACACAATACATACATAGTATAGCAAAAATTAACATCACACCAAACATGTAAATAAAATACATAATAAAAATCTACACATTGAAATAAGATCATAGGAACTAGAATCAATAAATTTGGAGTTATGGATTTTAAATTATGAATTTCCAAAAGTTTAATGTGCTTGAAATAGGATTAAATGAGAAATTAATTTTCTTATTGTATTCATGCCAAAACAAAGACTCTAGGTGATAAACAATAATATTACAAAATTTTAGAAATTGGAATAGATCAATTTGGAGTTCATATGAATTTTCTATGATTTAATTAAGTTCTTGATATTATTTTTACTCTAAAAAGTATTTTCTATTTGAATTTATTTGATTTTCCTGTTCTCTAGACTGGGTCTCATTTTCTGGAAAGCTTAGCGGCTCTGGCGTAAGATTCCCGAGACACAGAGAATAGTGAACGAGGACGGTGGGTTCTATTTAGGAAAAACACAGGGGCGCATGTGTAAAACTAACCCACGAAGAGGTACGGATCTATCCTGGCCGTCCGATCCTATCTATGGCCACAATTAGATCCGCACTTTATGAAATCCCTCCTAGATCTGGGCCACACGATCACAATCTAACCGCCCGAACTCTACAGTACGAAGGGGTATGCAAGATTTAATCTACCCCATCCGCTCACCATCCTATGGTCCCGGTTTCTTCATCCCGTTCCTCTAATCCTCGCCATCCGATAAAAGATCTACGGCCCGTGCTATCTCTTCTCCTACCCAAGCAGCGGCGCCGCCGCCATGGCTACACGGTGGAGGACACGGCCGAGACCCAATAGGCCATCTCCGAGCACCCCTATCAAATTAAACAGGGCTACACGAAGCTAGTTGAATGGTGAGCGTTATGATGTAGTTCCTACCAACAATTGTGATGTGATGAACTCCTCCCACGGAGTTGCGCGGACCCACGGCCAAGCTGCGCGATCGGTGAGAAATTCACCACGCACGGCCGGCACCCAGAGCAATACAACTATGCGCTACACACTATGGTAAATAGAGAGCACTGATCACGAGGCTTATTACCTTCAATGGCGTCTTGACGTGATCGACCCCTGGAGCGATGCGGCCCGCGGCAGATAAGTGCTTCCGATGATGAATTCCCGGTTGTCTTGTTGCTCTCCGTGTCCCAGAGATCCCCACACGGTTCCTGGGTGCCCCACCGAAGTCCACCGGTCTACCCACGAAGCACTGGCGATGGCGTCCCCGCGATGTCACTTCACGGCGACAATCCCCCAAGCTTCACCGATGATGGGGAGATTTCGTGGCTTGGTACAGTTTCCTCGCAACGACTGGTCGAGAGCTGCGGCCACATGATTCTTATAGTCCAAGGTCAAGGAGAGGAGGAAAAGCCGGCCACGATCCCACGCCGCGGCGACGATCTCACGGGGGCGTTGCTGCGGAGACGAAAACACCGACAAATGGGGCCCGCAAGTCAGTGTGTAGCGCCAGTAGCTAGAGCTGCGTGTATGAGTGGACGACGCGCACGCGACTGGCAAGGGGGCCCGGCTGTCCAGTGAATGCGCAATGGAGGAGATAACGGGCTGCGCAGTGTAAAGCGAGATGGGCCAGAATGGAGGTGCGTGACCCATTTAGGTTAGTTTTGCTTTATTCTTTTATTTTCTATTCCTTTTCTTTTTTTCTCTATTTTCAAATCCAATTTTGAATTCAAATTTCAAATTCAACCATGTGGTAAATCATCCCTAGATTAAGAGTATAATTTGAACATACTTTTATTACCTTTTTTATAATATTTATTTTGTATATATTCTCTTTTCTCTTTTTGTTTCAATTCTAGAATTTTCCTTTAGGCCGCGTTTGTATCCTTTCATTTTGAGGAATTACAATCTTACTATTGGAATAGGCTATTTTTTTAGAATGTGACATTCCACCACTTTCCAAAGTTATCATATAAGCCTATCTCAAATTCATGAGGTGAGAAATGGAAATTGATTCTATAGATTTACATGCTATTTTTCTGATATACAACTTATAGCACATTCTTCTACTTGCTTCATTATAACATGAATGTAGTATATAACTATCTCTCTCATATTATTTAAGATAATATACAAATATATTACATATATAAATATATGGACTTAATAGTTTTGTCTAAATTATAATTATTAAAATGGAATTCAATTCCAACGAAACAAACGGGCCTAGCATATTTATTATTTTACCTTATTTTTATATTATCACAAAATGCACACAAAATAAAAACCTAGCATGATTCATATTTTAGTGGTATAACTTTTTATTAGTTATTTGTCTTTAAATATGGTATTCACATGTGATGATAAGTGGATATAATATACACATATACATAAAGGAAATGACTTTTCTCCTTTTATATGGTCTCTTACAAATTGGGTATTACAAAATCCTACCCCCTTAACAAGAATCTCGTCCTCAAGATTTAGGAAGGTCTAGGGAAAAGATGGGGAAAACTATGTGAAGCTCTTCTTCTCTCTCCCAAGTAGCTTCATCTTCTCCATGGTGACTCCATTGCACTTTGCACATCTTTATAACCTTATTTCTCGTGACACGAGTCAGTGTATCAAGAATCTTGATGGGATACTCAGCATAAGTCAGATCATCTTGAACACTAAGGTCCTCCAGTGGTAACTGCTCTTCAGGTACCCTGAGACACTTCTTTAGCTGAGATACATGGAAAACATCATGCACATCCACAAGATGATCAGGTAACTCCAATTGATATGCCACCTCTCTCACTTGCTTTAGGATTAAGAAGGGTCCAATGAAGCGAGGGCACAACTTTCCTTGGACTTTAAATCTCTGCATACCCCGGAGTGGTGACACCTTCAAATAGACATGATCACCCTCCTTAAACTCTAGCAGTCTTCTCCGGGTATCAGCATAGCTTTTCTGTCTTGACTGTGCAGTTCTCAAATTCTCCCTTATTTGATGGACTTGTTCCTCTGAATCTTGTATAATTTCAGGCCCAAATAACTGCCTTTCACCAGTTTGATCCCAATACAGTGGAGTCCTGCACTTTCCGCCATATAAAGCCTCAAACGGTGACATCTTCAAACTAGCCTGTTAGCTATTATAGTAAGAGAACTCTACATAGGGCAAACTCTTATCCCAACATCCACCGTGTTTAAGAGCACAAGCTCTTAACATATCTTCTAGCACTTGGTTGGTCCTCTCGGTCTGCCCATCAGTTTGGGGATGGTAGGCCAAACTAAAATTCAATCTTGTATCCAAGGACTCGTGCAATTTCTTCCAGTACCGAGAAGTAAAGTGTGATCCCCGATCTGACACAATCTTCTTAGGCACACCATGTAAGCATACAATTCGTGCCATGTACAACTCTGCTAGCTTGGCTCTTGAATACGTGGTCTTCACTAGAATAAAGTGGGCTACTTTAGTTAGCCTGTCCACAATCACTCATATAGAGTCATACCTAGTAGATGTGCGGGGTAGTCCAACAATGAAGTCCATGCCAATCTCTTCCCATTTCCACTTAGGTATCTTAAGCGGGTGCAGTAAACCAGCAGGCCTTTGATGTTCCTCTTTCACCCTCTGGCAAACATCACATAGTGCAACATGTGAAGCAACATCCTTCTTTAGTCCATACCACCAATACTTCTGCTTCAAGTCCTGGTACATCTTAGTACTACCTGGGTGGATAGAGTAAACTGAGTCATGTGCCTCCTTCAATATGGTTTCATGAAGACTATCGATATCAGGAAAACATATCCGATTCTTGAACCATATCGTGCCCTGCTCATCCTCCGTGAAATATAGGCCTCTACCCTCTGTTATCAGGTCCTTGATCTCCTGAATTTTGGCATCACCGATCTGACCTTTTCGTATTTCTTGCCCTAAGGTAGGTTCCAATTCTATGGTAATTCCTTCAGTATGAGCAACTATTCCCAGATTGAGCCTCTCAAAACCTTCTGCTAACTCATCAGGTAACTGGGTGACAATAGCTGCATGGACCTGCCCCTTTCGAGTCAAGGCATCCGCAACCAGATTCGCCTTGCCCGGATTATAGTGAATTTCTAGGTCATAATCCTTGATGAGCTCCAACCATCGGCGTTGCCTAAGGTTAAGATCCTTCTGAGTAAAAATGTATTTTAGGCTCTTGTGATCAGTGTAGATTCGACACTTGGTTCCCATAATATAGTGTCTCCAAATCTTGAGAGCATGCACAACTGCTGCCAGTTCTAAGTCATGAGTGGGGTAGTTCAACTCATGTTTCCGCAACTGGCGAGACGCGTAGGCAATGACGTGTCCTTCCTGCATAAGCACACATCCTAGGCCTTGGCGACTTGCATCACAATATACATCAAAATTCTTCTGTAGATCTGGCATAATCAGTACTGGAGCAGTCATCAATTTAGATCTCAACTGATCGAAACTCTCTTGGCATTTATTAGTCCACTTAAACTCCTTGCCCTTCTCCAACAATGAGGTCATAGGCTTAGCAAGCTTAGAGAACACTTCAATGAATCGTCGGTAATAACCTGTGAGTCCCAAGAAACTCCGGATCTCCAAAACTGTACTTGGTGTCTTCCAGTCCATTATTGTTGTTACTTTAGCCGGATCCACAGCAATTCCTCCTTTGGAGATGATATGCCCGAGAAAATGTACTTCATCAAGCTAGAAGTCACACTTGGTAAATTTGGCATAAAGCTGATTATCCCATAACTTCTGTAGCACCATCCGCAAATGCTCCTCATGCTCACTATCATTTTTGGAATAAATAAGAATGTCGTCGATGAAAACCATGACGAATTTATCGAGATACTCCATAAACACCTTATTCATCAAATTCATAAAATAAGCTGGTGCATTAGTTAAGCCAAATGACATGACTGTGAATTCATATAGACCATATCGGGTAGAAAAAGCCGTCTTGGGAATATCAGATGGCCTAATCTTCATTTGATGGTAGCTCGACCTGAGGTCAATCTTAGAGAACACCCTAGCACCTCTCATCTGATCAAATAAGTCATCAATACGAGGTAACAGGTACTTGTTCTTGATGGTAACATCATTAAGTGATCTATAGTCCACACACATCCGTTGCGAACCATCCTTCTTCTGTACAAACAGTATCGATGCTCCCCAAGGTGAGGAACTCGGACGTATGTACCCTGCCTCCCGCAACTCCGTTAACTACTTCTTAAGTTTTTGTAACACTTCTACGGACATTCTGTAAGGGTGTTTAGAAATAGGAGTAGTCCCAGGTAAGAGATCAATAACAAACTCAACTTCCCTCTCTGGTGGCATCCCTGGTAACTCCTCTAGAAAGACATCTGGAAAATCCCTAACCACACGGATGTTGTCACCAACAAACTCCTCAGCTATAAAGAACATCGTACGTCTGGAAGAGGTGGTTACTGCAATTTAAACTTGAAATCTTTCTCCTTTAGGGCTAGTGAGTTCTACAGTACCCCTACCACATTGTATAATGGCCTTTACCTTCCTTAACCATGGCATACCAATGATCAGATCTATACTGCTTTCCTCTAATACTATAGCAGTAGCCTCGAATTCTCTTCCCATAATTGTTAATGTCAATTTATGTGTCATATGATTTGCCTCAACAGGCCCTTTAGGTGTAATTACCATCATTGGTTTTATCATATTTAGCAGTGGTATCTCATTTGTATTGGCATATCGAGCAGACATAAATGAATGTGTATCACCAGAATCAAATAATATTATTGCAGGAATTGCATTAATATAAAACATACCAAGTGCGATGTCAGCACCATCAGGAGTAGCATCTGCGCTGACTTGATTAACCCTGGTAATAGAATATCCCTTGCTAGGAGTCTGTTGCTTGTTCTGAGATGGTGTACCAGAATTCCCCACCGGACAAGCATTAGCATAGTTCCCAATCTGACTACACTTGAAGCATGTAGGGCCTGTCTTCTGTCCTATAGGCCTCGCCGGGGTGCCAGTGGGGGCAGCCTGATGAGTGGGTGGTGTCCGTGGAGACCCCTGTGGAGCGTACTGAACTGGGCGTGGTCCTCCTCCTAGACGAACTGCGATACCCTGAGGCAGAACGTAGCGAGGACGAACACTGCTACTACCCTGTCCCTGTGAAATAGCCTTCCTCTTCAGGTCTCCTAGTTGAACACGCTTGTGTTCAATAGCAAGAGCCTTATCAAGCAGCCTCTAAAATGATGGAAATGTGTGAGCAACCAATGCGTACTGTAGTGGCCCATTCAGTCCTTCTATGAAGTGCTCTTGCTTCCTTTCATCATCAACCACCTCATTAGGAGCATATCTTGACAACTAAATGAATTTGTCTCTGTACTCACCGACAGACATGTTGCCTTGCTTCAATGAAAGAAACTCCTTCTTGATCTTCATCAATCCAGCAGGAATGTGGTAGTTTCTGAACTATGTACTGAACTCTGCCCAAGTAATAGTGTCAGCAGCATCATGGGCAGCAACATAAGAATCCCACCAGTCAGCAGCAGGACCTGTCAGATGACCAGAAGCATAGAGAACCTTCTCCCGGTCAGAGCATTGGGCGATGTTGAGCATCTTCTCAATTGATTTCAGCCAATCATCAGCATCAAGTGGATCTAGCGAGCTGGCGAAGGTCGGCGGCTTGTGACTCATAAATTCACGGTGCTTGTCTCGGGGTGGAAGGGGAGGTGGTGGTGGCAGTGGTACTTGTTGTTGTTACTGTTGTTGTTGCTGTTGCTGTTACGCCCTCCTTTCCTGGCGTATCTCCTCCCTCTCCTGACGCAGCTCCTGGCGTATCTCCTCTCTCTCCTGGCGCATCTCTTGGCGTTCCTGCCGCATCTGCGCGTGCATATCCACCATGGTGTCTGCCATCTACTGCATCATCCTCATCTGAGCTGCAACAGTGGGGTCAACTCCGACTGGTGGAGGCGGTGGTGGAGGGTCCATTTCTGCTGGTTGTGGCTGGGGTTGTCTAAATATCCTCCGAGTGTGTCGATTGGGAGGTAGATCAATTCCACCACCCATCTTGGTATTGACCATCTGAGTTAGAAACATATGGTAAGAGAGAAAGGATTGTAGACAAGGCAGTAATTACGAAGCATGTTACTTTGGGGGATTTATTAGCTAAGTGTGTTGCCTACTAAAGCTAATTCATTACCTTATGGTGGTACATGCTAAGATGTCCATCTATACTATTTCAATCAATCAAAGAAGCAAATCAGTCATTTATCATCAGAACAATCAAACAACATTTTTAAATATAGAAAATAGTTTTGATTTTTTTAGCTTAGGTCTCCTATCTCTTAAGAAGGTCATAAATGTAGGATTCCAAGGTGTGAAATCCATCTTGTCTCAAAGTAGAAAAGGTAAGAATAATCAGAGTAGAACAGTAGAAGGTGAGACAGGATCAAGATAAGTATAGAAAGAATCAGAATAAGGTAAGTAAGTAAGGGTTTGTCCATTTCTAATCTAGGTTTCGTCCTACAGTCAATATTTCCTCTGATACCACTTCTGTCGCACCCGGGTTTAAGGAACAAAGCCAGGTGCATCTCATATATGCGCCAGAGAAGACAACACATATAATAACAGAGTGCATAGAGATAAATGTCATAAATATCATAAATGTACTTATTACAAAGCGGAAGTCTTACAAAAATAAATGATAAAATAAAGCAAACTAAATATTATTCTCTGGCGCCACAAAGCTGACTGGGAGACGCCACCTAGATCAAGTCAAAAGCCTCAGTGTTAGGCGGCTCCTCTTCGACCACCTGTTCTTCTCCTATGGGGGGTGTGAGACAGCAAGAGTGAGCTCACATACGTTCATAGCTCAACAAGTTGTGGGGAATAATGTGCTTGAACTCACCAAAGGTGGGAGTTCAAGAGAAGTGTAAGGCTGATCAACAAAATAAAGGTTGAAGCTGAGCATTGCTTTTATAAGTTGGTCCAAATTTTATTAGCAATTACTAAGTGTAAGAAAATACCAAACCATAGTAGTAATAAATAAAAGTAACAATAAAATAATCCTAATGTGATGCAAATGACAAATTGAGTTTTAATTCCATAGATTAATCATGTGAGGGTCCGAGCTGCTCATGACCGTGAGCACAGCTAGTATACCAGTTTTACACTCTGTAGAGGTTGCACATCTTTACCCACAAGTCATGTTACCCATCTGCCAAAAGATAGCCAATCCCATACACCTCTACCGAGGAGGCGAGGCAGGGTAACACTACGAGGCCTTTACAAAGTTCCACTAGTTTCAGAAAACCCGCTACAGTTTATAGGAAGCTCCAGTGCAGGAATCCCTCGCCTGACCGCCATCGCAGCAAAATCAACCCAATGACCTCCCTATACTGACCACTCCCCTACTGCCCTTACCCCTTTCAGGTAAGGTAGACATCCACTAGCTTTCCTAATTAATCAGCCAAGGGCGTCCCATTAAACCCTTGTGGTAGCACTATTTTCCCGGGTGGTCACTCCATGTTCCCATTGACATAATGATCTTAACATGAACCGTAATAATAAACAGATAATAAAAGTGTAATAAAGAACTGTGTATCTCCATACCCAAAACCACAATAAACAATAGCAAGTACTACCTAAAAATATTCAGTGGCAACAAGGTATAAAGATAGCCAAAACTGGGGTAACCTATTGGATCCCATCAAAATTAACCTATGCAGATCATTATGAATAATAAGAACATGGCTGGGTAAAAATAAGTGATCAAGGGTACAACTTGCCTTCAATGAGCTCCTGCTCAGCAACTTCTATCTGCTGAACCTCAGGATCCACAGTAGCTTGCTCGTCTGCTCGCATCAACACAATACATATATAGTATAGCAAAAATTAACATCACACCAAACATGTAAATAAAATACATAATAAAAATCTACACATTGAAATTAGATCATAAGAACTGGAATCATTAAATTTGGAGTTATGAATTTTAAATTATGAATTTCCAAAGGTTTAATGTGCTTGAAATAGGATTAAATGAGAAATTAATTTTCTTACTGTTTTCATGCCAAAACAGAGACTCTAGGTGATAAACAATAATATTATAAAATTTTAGAAATTGGAATGGATCAACTTGGAGTTCATATGAATTTTCTATGATTTAATTAAGTTTCTGCAATTATTTTTACTCTAAAAAGTATTTTCTAATTGAATTTATTTAATTTTCCTGTTCTCTGGACTAGGCCTTATTTTCTGGAAAGCTCAGGGGCTCTAGCGTAAGATTCCCAAGACACAGAGAATAGTGAACGAGTACGGCGGGTTCTATTTAGGAAAAACACAGGGGCGCATGTGTAAAACTAACTCGCGAAGAGGTATGGATCTATCCTGGCCGTCCGATCCAAGATCTATGGCCACAATTAGATCCGCACTTTATGAAATCCCGCCCAGATCTGGGCCACACGATCACAATCTAACCGCCCGAACTCTACGGTACGAAGGGGTACGCAAGATTTAATCTACCCCATCCGCTCACCATCCTACGATCCTGGTTTCTTCATCCCGTTCCTCTAATCCTCGCCATCCGATAAAAGATCTACGACCCGCGCTATCTCTTCTCCTCCTACCCAAGCAGCGGCGCCACCGCCATGGCTACACGGTGGAGGACACGGCCGAGACCCAATCGTCCATCTCCGAGCACCCCTATCAAATTAAACGGGGCTACACGAAGCTAGTCGAACGGTGAGCATTATGATGTAGTTCCTACCGACGATTGTGATGTGATGAACTCCTCCCACGGAGTTGCGTGGACCCACGGCCAAGCTGTGCGATCGGTGAGAAATTCACCACGCACGGCCGGCACCCAGAGCAATACAACTATGCGCTAGGCACTATGGTAAATAGAGAGCACCGATCACGAGGCTTATTACCTTCAATGGCGTCTTGACATGATCCACCCTGGAGCGATGCGGCTCGAGGAGGATAAGTGCTTCCGATGAGGAATTCCCGGCTGTCCGGTTGCTCCCCGTGTCCTAGAGATCCCCACATGGTTCCTGGGTGCCCCACCGAAGTCCACCGGTCTACCTGCGAAGCACTGGCGATGGCGTCCCCGCGATTTCACTTCATGGCGGCAATCCCCCAAGCTTCACCGACGATGGGGAGATTTCGTGGCTTGGTACAGTTTCCTCGCAACGACTGGTCGAGAGCTACGGCCACACGATTCTTATAGTCCAAGGTCAAGGAGAGGAGGAAAAGCTGGCCACGATCCCACGCCACGGCGACGATCTCGTGGGGGCATTGCTACGGAGACGAAAACGCCGACAAATGGGGCCCGCAGGTCAGTGTGTAGCGCCAGTAGCTAGAGCTGCGCGTATGAGTGGACGACACGCACGCGACTGGCAAGGGGGCCCGGCTGTCTAGTGAATGCGCAATGGAGGAGATAACGGGCTACGCAGTGTAAAGCGAGATGGGCCAGAATGGAGGCGCGCGACCCATTTAGGTTAGTTTTGTTGTATTCTTTTATTTTCTATTCCTTTTCTTTTTTTCTCTATTTTCAAATCCAATTTTGAATTCAAATTTCAAATTCAACCATGTGGTAAATCATCCCCAGATTAAGAGTATAATTTGAACATACTTTTATTACCATTTTTATAATATTTATTTTGTATATATTCTCTTTTGTCTTTTTGTTTCAATTCTAGAATTTCCTTTAGGGTTTAAATTCTAATTTGGGTATTGTCATATTTATTTTTACCTTATTTTTATATTATCACAAAATGCACACAAAATAAAAACCCAGCATAATTCATATTTTAGTGGTATAACTTTTTATTAGTTATTTGTCTTTAAATATGGTATTCACATGTGATGATAAGTGGATATAGTATACACATATACATAAAGGAAATGACTTTTCTCCTTTTATATGGTCTCTTACAAATTGGGTATTACAACTTACTCCCGCCGATGCTTATGTAAGCGATCAGACCGAATAGATCCATGTGGAGTAGCTCGAGCGGCCTGTCAGTTGTCATGATATTTTTGTGTGGATGATGGACTCCAACTTGCTTCCTTACTTGACATGCGCTACAAATCCTGTCTTTCTCAAAATGAACATTTGTTAGTCCTAAAATGTGCTCTCCCTTTAGAAGTTTGTGAAGATTCTTCATTCCAATATGGGCAAGTCGGCGATGCCAGAGCCAGCCCATATTAGTCTTAGCAATTAAGCAAGTGTCTAGTTCAGTTTTGTTATCATTAAAATCAACTAAATATAGCTGGCCATCTAACACTCCCTTAAATGCTATTGAATCATCACTTTCTAAAGACAGTAACACCTATATCAGTGAAAAGACAGTTGTAGCCCATTTTGCATAATTGAGAAATATAAAGCCAATTGTAATCTAAAGAATCTACGAGAAAAAACATTAGAAATGGAATGGTCAGGGGATATAGCAATTTTACCCAAACCTTTGACCAAACCTTGATTTCCATCCCCGAATGTAATAGCTCGTTGGGGATCTTCATTTTTCTCATATGAGGAGAACATCCTTTTCTCCCCTGTCGTGTGGTTTGTGCACCCGCTATCGATTATCCAACTTGATCCACCGGATGCATAAACCTACAAAACAAATTTAGGCCTTATTCTTAGGTACCCAAATGGTTTTGGGTCCTTTCACATTAGAAACAAGCACCTTGGGTACCCAAACACAAGTCTTGGGACTATTGTGTTTGCCCCAAACATATTTGGCAACTACTTTGTCTGATTTGTTAGTTAGCACATAAGAAGCATCAAAAGTCTTAAATGAAATGTTATGCTCATTTGATGCATTAAGAATTTTCTTCTTAGCCATTTTGATATGAGTGGTATGTCTAGAACTAGAAGCCTCATTTTTATACATAAAAGCGTGATGAGAAACAATATGAGGTTTTCTAGCATGAATTTTCGTAATTTTATGCTTAAGATAGTTTGTAGGATATAAAATGTAACCCTCTCTATCCTAAACCATGGGAGCCTTACCCTTAACAAAATTAGATAATTTCTTGGGGCATTAAGCTTGGTGTTGTTTTGGTTCCCATGTTGGAAACCAATACCATCCTTAATGCCAGGGCGTCTCCCATTGTAGAACATGCTTCTAGCAAATTTAAGATTTTCATTTTCTAGCTCATGCTCGGCAATTTTAGCATTTAATGTAGCTATGTGATCATTTTGTTGTTTAATCATAGCAATGTGATCATCAATAGCATCAACATTAATATCTCTACATCTAGTGCAAATAGTAACATTCTCAACAGAAGATGTAGAGGGTTTGCAAATATTCAATTCATCAATCTTAGCATTTAAACTAGCATTCTCATATCTAAGACATGAAATTGAATCATTGCAAATGCTAAGCTCTTTAGACAAATTTTCACATTTTTCTACTTCTAGAGCATAATCATTTTTCAACTTAACAAATTTTTTATTTTCTTTAATGAGAAAGTCCTCTTGGCATTCCAAGAGATCATCCTTCTCATTAATGGTTTCAATTAATTCATTCAATTTTTTCTTTTGGTCCATGGTAAGGTTGGCAAAGAGTGAAACTAAATCATCTTCATTATCACTAGAACTACCATCATCACTCGATGTAGTATATTTGGGGGTACTTCTAGAATGTACCTTCTTCTTTTTGCCATCCTTTGCCATGAGACACTTGTGGCCGACGTTGGGGAAGAGAAGTCCCTTGTTGACGGCGATGTTGGCGATGTCCTCGTCGTCGGAGGAGTCGATGGAGCTCTCGTCGGAGTCCCATTCCCGCCCCATGTGCGTCTCACTGCCCTTCTTCTCTTGTAGTACTTCTTCTTCTTCTTCACCTTCTTGTCTTTGTCCCTGTCACTTTCACTAGAATATAGACATTTAGCAAAGTGACCGGACTTACCACACCGGTAGCACACCCTTTTGGAGTGGGGCTTGTAGTCCTTCCCCCTCCTTTGCTTGAGGATTTGGCAAAAGCTCTTGATGATGAGAGCCATCTCCTCGTTGTCAAGCTTGGAGGCGTCAATTGGAAGCCTACTTGGTGTAGACTCCTCCTTCTTTTCTTCCGTTGCTTTGAATGCAACGGGTTGCACCTCAGGTGTAGAGGTGGTGCCTTGCTCCAAGTTGACAATGTGTTTGGAGTCTTTGATTATTAGTTCAAAGCTCACAAACTTGCCAATAACCTCCTTGGGAGACATCTGTTTGTATCTAGGATCCCCTTGTATTAATTGAACTTGAGTAGGATTATGAAATATGAGGGATCTAAGAATAACCTTGACCATTTCATGGTCATCCCATTTTGTGCTCCCGAGGTTGCGCACTTGATTCACTGTAGTCTTGAGCCGGTTGTACATGGCTTGCGGCTCTTCCCCTTTGTTGAGTACGAATTGACCGAGCTCTCCCTCGATTGTTTTGCGCTTGGTGATCTTGGTCACCTCGTCCCCTTCGTGCGCGGTTTTTCGGAAGTTCCAAATTTCTTTGGCGTTCTTCAATCCTTGCACCTTATTATACTCCTCTCAACACAAGGAGGCGAGGAGTATAGAAGTTGCTTGGGAGTTGAAGTGCCTAATTTGGGCGGCCTCGTCCGAGTCGTAGTCCTCGTCCCCCACTTGAGGTGCCTGCGCTCCAAACTCAACAATATCCCAAATACTTTCGTGGAGTGAGGTTAGATGGTGCCTCATTTTATCACTCCACATGAAATAATCTTCACCATCAAAATATGGTGGTTTGCCTAGGGGTACGAAAAGTAATGGAGCACGCTCTGAAATACGAGGGTAGCGTAGGGGCATCTTACTATACTTCTTGCGCTCATGGCGCTTAAAAGTAGTGGACGACTCGGTGCCGAAGGTGGAGGGTGTTGAAGAGTCGGTCTCGTAGTAGACCACCTTCTTCATCTTCTTTTTTTATTGTCACCCCTCGTTGTGACTTGATGGAGGAAGAGGATTCCTCCTTGTACTTGTTGCCGGACTCTCTTGAGAGAGTCTTCCCCAAGCCTGTGGGCTTTTCGCTGGTCACGATCTCCCTCTTGACGTAATCTCCAAACATTACTTCGAGTTGGTTAGACTCTTAATGAAGCACTGGCTTTGATACCAATTGAAAGTCGCCTAGAGGGGGGGGTGAATAGGCGAAACCTGAAATTTATAAACTTAAACACGCACTAAGGCCGGGGTTAGCGTTAGAATTAAATTCAAGTCCAAAAGATTGTTTCTCTTACTAAGAGTTGCTCAAAGGATGCGGATGACATATGGGAGCAAACTCAAATTAATACTAGCAAGGAAACGTTAGAGAGAGGAAAGAGGGCAAACAAATCAAGCGAGAATCAAAGCGAGTAGACACGATGATTTGTTTTACCGAGGTTCGGTTCCAAAGAACCTAGTCCCCATTGAGGAGGCCACAAAGGCCGAGTCTATTTCAACCCTTTCCCTCTCTCTCAAATGGTCACTTAGACCGAGTGAGCCTTCTCTTAATCACATGGGTCACTAAGACCCCGCAAGGACCACCACACACTTGGTGTTTGTTGCTTGGCTTTACAAAGCACTCAAGAATTGGAATGAGAAAGGAAGAAGGCAATCCAAGCAACAAGAGCACAAATGAACACAAAAACTCTCTCTCTCTCAAGTCACTAAGTGGTGGAGTTGATTTTGGAACTTGAAGAGGATTTTGATCTATTGAATGTCTTGGAGTGGAGTCTTTTGCTCTTGTATTGAATGTTGAATTTAGAACACTTGGATGGCATTGAATGAGGTGGTTGGGGGGTATTTATAGCCCCCAACCACTTCCTAGCCGTTGGCAAAGTCTGCTGGCGATGGGCGCACCGGACAGTCCGGTGGCGCACCGGACAATCACTGTTCACCGTCCGGTGCGCGCCACGTCAGCGCGTCCGTTAGGGTTTGGAGCTGTTGACCTTTAGAGCCATTTGTCTTTTTGCTGCACCGGACAGTCTGGTGCCACACCGGACAGTCCGATGACCTCTGAATTCTGCGCTCTGACTTCTATCGCGGCACTGTTCATCACTGTTCATCTGAGCAGTCGACCATTGGCGCGCAGGGAGCCGTTGCTCTGCTGGCTCATCAGACAGTCCGGTGGCACACCGGGCAGTCCGGTGAATTATAGTGGAGCGTGCCTAGAAGAAACCCGAGAGTGGCCTGTTCGTTTGCTGGCTGGCCTGGTGCACCGGACAGTGTCCGGTGCACCAAATGCAGCACACTCTAAGTCCTTTGCTCCAATTTTTGATTGAGTCACTAACTGAATTTCTTTCTTGGTTTGTGTTGAACCTTATGCACCTAAGATAAATGACATCTAGACAAACTAGTTAGTCCACGTAGTTTGTGTTGGACGTCAACCACCAAAATCGATTATAGGAAATGATTAGGTCCATTTCCCTTTCAGTACCTAAATCCCAAGCCTAAATACCTTGCAGGTTTATGCATCCGGTGGCTCAAGCTAGATCATTGATAGCGAATGCACAAACCACTTGACGGTGGAGAAGAACAAGTTCACTTCTTACGTCAAAAACTAGGATTCTCCTGACACGATTATCTTTGGAGATGGGAATCAAGACAAGGTAGAAGGGATAGGTAAAATAGCAATTACTATAGACACACCATTGTATAATAGAGTCTCTTGTGCTTGGAGAACCATTTTGGTGTCTTTCCATTATACATGTCCTTATAGTTGTTCTCGTGTCATGATAAATGCATATATATTGGTCTACATGCCACCCAAACATCAGTTACATCTCAAGCTACATGATAACTGGGTTTCTATGTATTCAATACAACAAATCCATCTAGTATGCATGAAAGGGTTTATGGAAGAAACTGCTCAATGCTTCACAAGCGAACTTCAATGTTGAAATGATATGAAACAGTTCATGGAAATATATGGTTCCTCACAGAAAATTGGTTCTGGATTAGAACAAATTATAAGAGGGTCGGATGGTCATTAAGTGATCAATGCAATCAATAACTTTTTTACTAATCACATGTCTGTATGTCCGTATCTGAAATTAAGAGTTGTATTATTCTTCAGCATCTCAACCGGTGTGTCTATTCTTCAGGGCAGCATTTCTAGCTAGTATAACTTCCTGAACAAGGTTTTCCGCCGAGTCCTTCAAGAGCTTCTCGATGGAATAGACTTCCCAACGCACTTACCATGCCCACTAGAAAAAATATATATTATATAGCAATGAATTTGTATTGTTTGATTTCCAATACTATATGAAAAGGAAATGTATTGGTGATTTACATGCTCACATGTATTTATATATATACAAAATAAAATATATATATCATTAGATGAATATGCCAGCTAACTTAATTGTAAATATGTATATAAATATATGCATACATGTACATATGTTGAAACGTTAAAACCTTCCTACTTTAGATTTGTAATGCTGGGATGCAGCCTAAGACCCGCTTACCGATATGGAAGATGAGATGTTGCTACATATATACTAGAGATGGCATTTGTATATGGCAGCTTGCTTTAAGAGGCACGAAAGAGTTTGAGCACCACTCTCTTTCCTAGTTCTGACACCTTGTACCCTTTGGATTCTAAATGTAGTCGAGAGAGGGGATGGCAAATTCTTTCTAAACAGATTCTGATTTTATTTGTTAAACAACTATTGGATTCATTCCACATTTTGTTCCCATCAACAAATTGAAGTGACGCAAAGATATAAATCAAAATGAATCATTACAATGCTACGAAACTTGTTTTTCAAAACCCAGTATACTTAGATGTTTCTCATTAATATAAGAAAGGTAGAAGTAATCTTTCATGAAGTTCCATCTATTTTATCACAGAAATGTAGTACCATTATTAAATTACTTCGGCAGTCAGGAACAATGTCAGATCGCTAAGACAAGGACCATTACTCATATTCTTAATGCAAAAAATACAAGGTTTCACGCAATCATTATCTGGTGCTACAGAACCCGTTGGACTATAAATGTAACACAATTCAAGAGACCTTTAGTTTTTCATAATCCACCACCCTTGTTCACAAACATGTTGCATGTTGTTCCTATGCCTCAATATACTACTATTATAGTATAGGCTTGAAAGGCATTTGGAAATACACAATCCGTTTTTAAAATAATTGTGTGAAAACTACAGTGAGTGTTGTAGCACTCACAGAAATATGCTTAGCAACACTCGCATGTCAGGATCTGTGTGTGCAATGTTTGCTTGGCGGTGGTCTGACCTACAACAATGGCATCCATAAAACAAGTGCCAGTAACAGATGATCTTGGAGTTGCAAGGGAAAAAGAGGTGACTGCCCGAACGTGAGAAATATAGCATGACATGTAGACCTCTGTGCTGGAGCTGTTGTGTAAACCACAAATGCAACACTAAAACACATAGTATACAACTGCTTGAAACCTCCTGTAGCCATATATGCATCAAATTATCAACTAGCATTTCCAGCATACTGAACTCTCTTCTAGCCTTGTGTAATGTGTATGTCAAATGTATAAGTCATGACATTTCATATTCTCATACTAGCTTCAATAAACTAGAAAACATTGCTCTAAGCAGGAAGGGAGACAACGTGGCACTTTTTTTATAGAAATATGCAGTTGTATCAAGAAAAAATTAAAACAGTTGCACATGAGATGACAGAGGTACTTAGACTACTCATCAAATTACAGAAACATCTTATACAACAACTGTTACAACCTAGGAAGTATGAGACACAAATACATTGTTCTGCAAAAATTGTGTTACCAGCAAAGAGGTTCAGTTGGCATTAAACATGTTTTGGGAAGATAAAGTTGGTGAAGAGTAGGTTCAACAATGTGATGTAACATTGTGATAATCTCATCCCCGACAACCAATCCAAACTCCAAAGCCCATAGCACATCTGAAGCTAGAAGGCATCGATCTGTCCCGAAGCCATCTCGATAAGTGGACGGGCTTCAGCGATCTGGATTCTACCATTTGAAAGTTGTTATTTAGCAATTATATTGAGTACAACGCCATCATAATAAACTTGTAGTACAATGTTAAATATGCATCCCAACGTATCTCAATCCTATGTACACATTCAGAAGATGGTGCGCGTTATATGGAAAATTTTCACTTCTATAGCTACAGGCTCGGTGTATATGAGCAACAGCTGGTGCAAGATTGTGTTAAAAAACTTGCAGTGTATTACTACATACTCCATCTCGTAGTATAATTATTTGGATTTGATAAATATGCTATGATCCGTCTTTATCTCCTAGACACACACACAATGCTATTAGCCTTGTTAAGCGTATGAAAATGACTTTACTACCATTACTCTTATGAGTTCTACTTTGTTGAAATAGATACTCTTCTATGTCACCGCGACAATTGGTATCATGAATTGTCTAAACTTCTATAATGTCTTGCTGTTTCACTGTCACCTCTGATAAGACAAGACTGTGGCAGTATGGGTTCACCCTTAAGGTCTTGTTCGGTTAGGGGTGGATTAAAGGACATTAGAGGGGATTAAATCACTTCCTACTTAAAAATGAATAGAAGGAGATTTAATCTCCCTCAATCCCCTCCAATCCTAATGCAACTGAACAAGGCTTCAAGGATCAATGTAAACTACTCACTGATCACGGAGAGGTACAAGTTTTTTCTTCACAACTTGTCTCAGCTTTGACTGAGACTGCACGAACAAACATAATGCACGCATGCAACAAGGATAACAGTTTCAACTTCATTCCCGACATATAGTTAATTGCATTACAATTTTACCCTGTCATTTTTAAAGTTTGACTCTATCCCCACTCTAGTATACGGAAGAGCACACAAGAGGCTCTCAAAAATATAGTCAGAACTTTTGATAATCGTAATGCTTGAGTATGGAAGGCAACTTATGAGTTATGAATGTTTTCAAGTCGGACGATTTGTTGATCGTTTTGGTTGGTCGACTTAGGCTATTAATCGTGATTAATAGCGATTAGTTAGTCGACTTGGCGATTAATTGTGATTGGTCCAAACTGACTAGGACGATTAATCGTGACTAATCACGACTAATCGGATGGCTTGAAAACATTGGCCCTCTCTTCTCGTACAACATATGTAGAATGCACACCGAACCTAAAACCAAACTGGAGGAGCACATTTTGAGGGACATATATATGAACTTATATACACAAGTAGATCCTTCCCTTATACTCTGGTCTTGTAGTATCCAAGCATATAAAACTATAAACAAATGGCCCAAAAGGGTGCCAACGGTATCACTTATCACATAAGTTGCTTTGCTAGCTGAATCATTTCATTTTCCTATATATGTTATCATGGACTTACGAGTGGCATTGAGATTGAGCACTTATGAGTGGCATTGAGATTGAGCGCTAGCCTTGGGAGGTATGAGGAAATTTTGCAGGTTAGCATATAACTAAGATGGACGTCCCTCACATAAACAACTTTTGGTCTATATGAAATTCACATTTGCTCTGAATGTTTTGGATTCACCATACTTATCAAACGCATCGAAGTTCTAAAGACTCTAGGATGTAGTTTAGCATACTACCTCATTACTATTGACGGCAAGCCGCAAGTCATTCCGCATAGGGTCCCATGGAAGATGGTCCCCAAAGCAAGGTATAACAAATTAATCATCGGTGGTCATGGTTCAAAACTTAAGTGTTATTTCTCATCTCCTCGTTGCAGCTTGCCACGAGGGACGACACCTGTGGCGCCATGAACGACACTGACAATGACGCCGTTGTCATCATCGTCGATGACATAGATGTCGAGGCTAAGGAGGAAGACAAGGATGACGAGGAGGAGAACGACGATAATGAGGAGCCTCCCAACATGTGGTGGATGAAGGATGATTCTTAGATTTAGTTGGCTTTTGTTATGTTTAAGTTAGTTTAATTAGTTTGAATATAGTCTCCAATGTATCTTGTTTTTGAAGTGCATTATGGATGGAAATGGTTGTAACCAATTTTTATCTCCAGCCCCTAATATAAAATTTGTTCTCTATCAAAATGTCTTGTCTACAATTTGTATATTCATTAAAAATATAATGAATAAATGGTGGTAGTGTAATTTGGTGAATTGTGTCATCTTTGATTGTGTCTTATAAAAGAAAATGAGGGTAATATGTTTATTTACCAGGATTGTTAGTTATTTGTTCAAAAGGTGACGACTGCCATATTATATTAGGAATAAGTCTACATAATCCCTGACTTTTAGAGTATGATCTACTTCACCCCCTCATCTTCAAAACTGATTGTTTAACCCTTTCAACTTTATAAAACTTGTCGAATAACCCACTAGGCATTTTAGTTGGCGATTTGGATGATGTGACACTGATTTAAGTGGCACCCATTTTATCTCTTTCAATTATGTCTTCTACTAGTGTCCAATTTTTTTTGTAATTTTACACTAAATTGATAATTAGATATTGTATTTGCTCTAATTTTCCTAAAACTTTAAGAGTAACAGATTTATTACTAAAAATAAAAAAAATAAAAAGAACTTAATATTTTTGTCTCTCATTCATTTCTTATATTATGATGCTAACAATTTTACTAGAGCTAAATAATACTATTACTAAACTACTAGAATTTGTGTTTGTTTTATTAAGCAAGTTAAGTGATAAAATTATTAAAATTATAAACTAAATCAATTTTACATTTGTTTTTAGAAAAATCTAGCAAACAGTAATAAAATTATCTCCATTTTTACATGAATCTTCTCTTAGCTAAACTAACAATGACAAATATTTTTAGAATTTTCTGAGAACTTTAAATCTAAACTTATATAAAGTTATGAGAAATATTTATGTAAATCATGGGTCCAGATTCAAAGTTCTTAGAAAATATTGGAAATATTTGTGTATGTTAGTTTAGCGAGGCAATAGCGAGCCATATTTAAACATCCATACACCGGCCTTTGGCCCATCTCTTACATGGCCCAACTTTAGATGCTATTATAGCGTGTTTGGTTTGAGGATTTAGGTAGTCAATTATATCCTCACTTTATTGTTTGGTTTGTAGAATGAAATGAGTTGATCCATCACCATTTCATTCCTCATAGTCTAATAAGTAGTAATAATATGATGAATGAGTTCATTCCATCAGATGTAACACCTGAAAATCCTATGACAAGCTTTTTGTAAAGTTCTCCCCAAATATTTAAGATAGAATACCTTTTTTATAGAGTTTCTCTACCATTGAATTCCTTATTCTAAAATAAATAGTAAAATTTAAAGCAATTAATGGGAGTTATTATACATATAATAAAAGAGTTACAATTTATTATCCCCTTCAAGAAATATATAAAGTATTCTCTTTGGAGTTAAAGTCACTTTTGTTAAAAGAATTCATATTAACTTCTTCCTAAATTAAAAGGGTATGGCATATTGAATTATTGGAGATATTTTTAATTTGATATACATTCAATATAATGACTTCTTTGGAATAAGTGAATGTGAAGCATCCTATCTAAATAAATAAAATAAAACTTTGCATCATTCTAGGATTAAACTGGTTGTTGCATATAAACTGGAATTTGAAATTCATAATAGATTTGAATTAGTGACTCATTTAAATTTAAAATAGTTAAAACAAATAGAGATTTAAATTAGAAAAGGAAAAAAAGAGATGGAAACCTGCGTCTGGGCCGAATCTCCATTTCCTGGTCCAACAAGTGCACCCGCGTATATTTCAATTACCCTACAGCCGGCCCAACTCGCTTCTCCCGCAACTGGCCCGAACTCTTGTCGTGGCAGCTTACATATGGGCCCCGGACGTCAGCTGGAACACACCGCTCCACACTTGGGTCCTCTCCCTGAGTCTCTGGCTCTGTGGGACCCACTTGGCAGTTGTTTCCTCCCCAACGAACGAACTCCATCGGATAATAGCAAACCCCAATAATCCAAACGGCTGCAACATAAATTCTGTGCGATATGGGCTGGTTGTTGGGATTGGGCTGCTCTGCTTGTGTATATATAAGCAAGCCGTCGCGGTCGTCAAACAATCGCTAGCCGCCTAAACATCAGGATTCCTATAGGTGCGGGTCAGGGGGAGAGACCCGAAGTCTTCGCCGATGCCAACAGCCGGATCCACTGGATTGCCAGGGGGGGTTCTTCGCCATGGCTGGGGAATGGTTACCGTGGCCACCCGGTGATGGATCCTCTCCCGAGCCAGCCCTGATTTCTCATCGGAATTGATGACCATCGTCGGTGCGCGTCTCACCGTGGGCGGGAATCTGCACAACGAAAACGCTGGTGAGACCTCTTCCCTGTGAATCGCTATGGTCTGAGAATGGTGCAGAACATTTTGGATTGAGGGATAGAGCACCTGTGCCGGGAGCTCCGGCATGCACCGCCGTGAGCTCATTGCGCGGACGGGGGTGGCTGCCGTGATTCTGGCGAGTTGGGGAAGATAGAGTTTTGATCGTTGGATCATACCAAACGATTCAGATTTGATCGTGCAGATGGGTTCGGTAAGGTCAGATTTGGCCGTTGATCGAGTAGTGGACGATAAGAATTAAGTCGTGATACCCCCTTCGGTTGGGATGATCTGAGCCGTTGTAACCGGATCTGGTGGTGTAGGACAGATCGCACTTTAATAAAATCTGAGTCGTTCATGTTTGATCGAGTGGCTCCGATTAGGATAGAGAATACCACTTCGGTGTGATTTAATCGGGACCGTTGATTTATGATCGTACGGTCCAGAATGGCGCGTACCCCTTTGCCTCGGCATTTATTCAAAAGAGACCTTATGTTATTAGAAAATAGAACCCGCCGTCCACCAGCGCGTTAGAACTGAGTCTGTGGGGTTTTTGCGTGAAAGCCCCTGGCCTTTCTGGAATTTGGCGCCCAATCCAGAGAGGAATAAAAATAGAGAAATAATTATAGAAATTAATTTTTAATACAAAAATAATTCTAGAAACTTGGAAAATTCATGTTTAATTCATTTTAATTCCAAATTAATCCATTCCAATTTCATAATTTTATAATATTATTGTTTATCACCTGGTGTCTCTGTTTTGACATGAAAACAGTAATAAAATTTATTTCTTAGTTACATACATAAAACCTTTGGAAATTCATAACTTAAAATCCATAACTCCAAAATTAATGATTCCTGTTCCTAGGATCTTATTTTAATATGTAGATTATTAATGTGTATTTTGTTCTTATGTTTGGTGTGATGTTAATTTTGCCTATACACTGTTTGTTTGTATTGCTACGACTAACGTGAGGTCACGAGTCACCTGAAGAGCAAGTTGGTACCTGGAATCTCAAGTCCCAGGCAAGTTGTGCCCTTGATCACTTCTTTTTACCCAATCATGTTCTGATTAATCATAATGATCTGCATAGGTTAATTTTGATGGGACCCAATAGGTTACCCTAGTTTGACTATCTTTATACCTTGTTTACCCCTGAATTTTTCGGTAGTACCTGCTATTGCTTTATGTGGTTTTGGGTATAGAGATACACATTTATTTATGATTATACTTTTATTATCAGTTGTTATTTACTGTTCATGTTAAGATCATTATGTTAATTGGAACATGGAGAACCACCCGGGAAAACAGTGCTACCACAAGGGTGAAATGGGACGCCCTTGGCTGACTAACTAGGAAAGCTAGTGGAGGACTACCTTACCCAAAAGAGGCAAGGGCACTAGGGGAGTGGTCAGTGTAGGGAGGTCCTCGGGTTGATTTTGCTGCGATGGCGGTCAGGCGAGGGATTCCTGCATTGGAGCTTCCTAAAAACTGTAGCGGGTTTTCTGAAGCTAGTGGAACTTTGTAAAGGCCTCGTAGTGTTACCCTGCCTTGCCTCCTCGGTAGAGGTGTATGGGATTGGCCGTCTCTTGGTAGATGGGTAACATGACTTGTGGGTAAATATGTGCAACCTCTCTAGAGTGTAAAACTGGTATACTAGCCGTGCTCATGATCATGAGCAGCTGGGACACTCACATGATTAATTTATGGAACTAAATTCAAATTGTCATATGCATTGCATCGCAGGTGATGTTGTTACTTCCGTTCTACTACTTAACTGGGTTGGTATTTACTTATACTTAGTAATTGCTAATAAAATTTTGACCAACTTTAAAAGCAATGTTCAGCTCTAACCATCCTCTTTGGTAAGCCTTACACTTCACGTGAGCTCCCACCTTTGGCGAGTTCATGCACATTATTCCCCACAACTTGTTGAGCTATGAATGTATGTGAGCTCACTCTTGCTGTCTCACACCCCCCCCCACAGGTCAAGAACAGGTACCACAGGATGAGGCGCTTGGAGGATGATGTGACGAGTTCGTGAGAGGTCTAGGTCGTCATCTCCCAGTCAACTTTGGGTTGCTGGACCGTTGTCTCCTTATAGTGTAATTATTTATTTATTTTGTACATAACTCCTATTATATAGTAAAGTTGTGACATTCGATCATGTGCCATGATTCATCATATGTGTGAGACTTGGTCCCAGCACACCTAGTGATTATGTTCACGCCCGGGTCTTGGTGCTCTAAAACCCAGGTGTGACAGAAGTGGTATCAGAGGTATGTTGGCTGTAGGACGAAACCTAGATAGAACTAGACAACTAATGTCTACTTACCTTTGCTACTCTGATCCTTTCTAAACTTTCCTTAATCTTTTTCTCATCCACTGCTGCTTTACTCTGATTATTCTTAACTTTTCTTCCTAAAGACAAAAGTGGATTTCACACTTTGGAATCTTGTACCTAAAGTGACTTTTAGGAATAGGATACCTACTCTTAGGAACAAAAACAAAATTATTTTTCTTTTATAGATATCTATGAACTTGAATGTTTGTTCTTATGATACTTGTCTGATTTGGATCTTTGATTGAGTGTGATGGGTTGTAGATTAATGTCCACAATTACATGTGCATATATATCTAGGCATAAAGGAAAATGCTTATAAAAATAACTAGATTATCCTCATTAAATATATCTAGCCTAATAGATCCACCTTAATTTTTTAAAAAATACTCTCTTCCTTAATAGATTCATCTTATTTTGAAAAGATTTGATCTTATCCTTATAGATCTAACTAATCTCAAAAAGATTTTATATTATTCTTATAGATTCATCTTGTCCTAATAAGCATACTTATCTTAACCACTTAACTTATCCCACCATGATCATGATCTAACCTAAATTAATTAGATCTTATCTAGTCTAAAATGGTCATATCAATTTATTCTAGATCTGATCCAATCTAATAGGTTAATCTAACCTAACAAAGTCTAACCTTAAGTTGAGCTAACCTAAGGTCAGTCACTTAACCAGTTAATAGTAGGAAAAAATTAGATTAGACCCTACTAGCTAGGTATTAACTTAACTTCGCACATTAGACAACCTCAACCATGGGCATAAGATCTAACCTAGCCCATAGAGTATTGATGGATTGCATAATCTATCAACCCCCACTTGACATCAAACAAGACTCTGACCTGCATCATGAAGTCTATCTCACCCTTATCTATCTTTACCATATTCCCCCATCTCCGATGATATACACTAACCTCGAATCAATGAGACCAAGACTGGAGAAGAAAAGATCAATATCGTCAAGGAAGGAGAGAAGTCAAACTCAATCTACAGATGCATTACCACTTAACACGGAATTCTTTCCCATCATAAACTTGCTTACCCTAGGCTATTCTTGCCCTAACCTATCCATCTCTTATATCCTACATAATAAGTAGCTGGATACCTATGCTCTCCTAATCACCCACTATTGACAAAAAAATGAGACTCTAGATTTTTTTGAAACAAAAAATGGACTATAGACCAATCCTTTTGTATCTCTTTTCTTACAAATCTCGAGGACGAGATTTCTGTTAAGGGGGGTAGGATTTGTAACACCTGAAAATCCTATGAGAAGCTTTTAGTAAAGTTCTCCCCAAATATTTAAGATAGAATACCTTTTTTATAGAGTTCCTCTACCATTGAATTCCTTATTCTAAAATAAATAGTAAAATTTAAAGCAATGGGAGTTATTATACATATAATAAAAGAGTTACAATTTATTATCCCCTTCAAGAAATATATAAAATATTCTCTTTGGAGTTAAAGTCACTTTTGTTAAAAGAATTCATATTAACTTCTTCCTAAATTAAAAGGGTATGTCATATTGAATTATTGGAGATATTTTTAATTTGATATACATTCAATATAATGACTTCTTTGGAATAAGTGAATGTGAAGCATCCTATCTAAATAAATAAAATAAAACTTTGCATCATTCTAGGATTATACTGGTTGTTGCATATAAACTGGAATTTGAAATTCAAAATAGATTTGAATTAGTGACTCATTTAAATTTAAAATAGTTAAAACAAATAGAGATTTAAATTAGAAAAGGAAAAAAGAGATGGAAACCTGCGTCTGGGTAGAATCTCCATTTCCCGCCCCAACTAGTGCACCCGCGCATATTTCAATTACCCTACAGCCGGCCCAACTCGCTTCTCCCTCAACTGGCCCGAACTCTTGTCGTGGCAGCTTACATATGGGCCCCGGACGTCAGCTGGAACACACCGCTCCACACTTGGGTCCTCTCCCTGAGTCTCTGGCTCTGTGGGACCCACTTGGCAGTTGTTTCCTCCCCAACGAACGAACTCCATCGGATAATAGCAAACCCCAATAATCCAAACGGCTGCAACATAAATTCTGTGCGATATGGGCTGGTTGTTAGGATTGGGCTGCTCTGCTTGTGTATATATAAGCAAGCCGTCGCGGTCGTCAAACAATCGCTAGCCGCCTAAACATCAGGATTCCTATAGGTGCGGGTCAGGGGGAGAGACCCGAAGTCTTCGCCGATGCCAACAGCCGGATCCACTGGATTGCCGGGGGGGGAGTTCTTCGCCATGGCTGGGGAATGGTTACCGTGGCCACCCGGTGATGGATCCTCTCCCGAGCCAGCCCTGATTTCTCATCGGAATTGATGACCATCGTCGGTGCGCGTCTCACCGTGGACGGGAATCTGCACAACGAAAACGCTAGTGAGACCTCTTCCCTGTGAATCTCTATGGTCTGAGAATGGTGCAGAACATTTTGGATTGAGGGATAGAGCACCTGTGCCGGGAGCTCCGGCATGCACCGCCGTGAGCTCATTGCGCGGGCGGGGGTGGCTGCCGTGATTCTGGCGAGTTGGGGAAGATAGAGTTTTGATCGTTGGATCATACCAAACGATTCAGATTTGATCGTGCAGATGGGTTCGGTAAGGTCAGATTTGGCCGTTGATCGAGTAGTGGACGATAAGAATTAAGTCGTGATACCCCCTTCGGTTGGGATGATCTGAGCCGTTGTAACCGGATCTGGTGGTGTAGGACAGATCGCACTTTAATAAAATCTGAGTCGTTCATGTTTGATCGAGTGGCTCCGATTAGGATAGAGAATACCACTTCGGTGTGATTTAATCGGGACCGTTGATTTATGATCGTACGGTCCAGAATGGCGCGTACCCCTTTGCCTCGGCATTTATTCAAAAGAGACCTTATGTTATTAGAAAATAGAACCCGCCGTCCACCAGCGCGTTAGAACTGAGTCTGTGGGGTTTTTGCGTGAAAGCCCCTGGCCTTTCTGGAATTTGGCGCCCAATCCAGAGAGGAAAAAAATAGAGAAATAATTATAGAAATTAGTTTTTAATACAAAAATAATTCTAGAAACTTGGAAAATTCATGTTTAATTCATTTTAATTCCAAATTAATCCATTCCAATTTCATAATTTTATAATATTATTGTTTATCACCTGGTGTCTCTGTTTTGACATGAAAACAGTAATAAAATTTATTTCTTAGTTACATACATAAAACCTTTCGAAATTCATAACTTAAAATCCATAACTCCAAAATTAATGATTCCTGTTCCTAGGATCTTATTTTAATATGTAGATTATTAATGTGTATTTTGTTCTTATGTTTGGTGTGATGTTAATTTTGCCTATACACTGTTTGTTTGTATTGCTACGACTAACGTGAGGTCACGAGTCACCTGAAGAGCAAGTTGGTACCTGGAATCTCAAGTCCCAGGCAAGTTGTGCCCTTGATCACTTCTTTTTACCCAATCATGTTCTGATTAATCATAATGATCTGCATAGGTTAATTTTGATGGGACCCAATAGGTTACCCTAGTTTGACTATCTTTATACCTTGTTTACCCCTGAATTTTTCGGTAGTACCTGCTATTGCTTTATGTGGTTTTGGGTATAGAGATACACATTTATTTATGATTTTACTTTTATTATCAGTTGTTATTTACTGTTCATGTTAAGATCATTATGTTAATTGGAACATGGAGAACCACCCGGGAAAACAGTGCTACCACAAGGGTGGAACGGGACGCCCTTGGCTGACTAACTAGGAAAGCTAGTGGAGGACTACCTTACCCAAAAGAGGCAAGGGCACTAGGGGAGTGGTCAGTGTAGGGAGGTCCTCGGGTTGATTTTGCTGCGATGGCGGTCAGGCGAGGGATTCCTGCATTGGAGCTTCCTAAAAACTGTAGCGGGTTTTCTGAAGCTAGTGGAACTTTGTAAAGGCCTCGTAGTGTTACCCTGCCTTGCCTCCTCGGTAGAGGTGTATGGGATTGGCCGTCTCTTGGTAGATGGGTAACATGACTTGTGGGTAAATATGTGCAACCTCTCTAGAGTGTAAAACTGGTATACTAGCCGTGCTCATGGTCATGAGCAGCTGGGACACTCACATGATTAATTTATGGAACTAAATTCAAATTGTCATATGCATTGCATCGCAGGTGATGTTGTTACTTTCGTTCTACTACTTAACTGGGTTGGTATTTACTTATACTTAGTAATTGCTAATAAAATTTTGACCAACTTTAAAAGCAATGTTCAGCTCTAACCATCCTCTTTGGTAAGCCTTACACTTCACGTGAGCTCCCACCTTTGGCGCGTTCATGCACATTATTCCCCACAACTTGTTGAGCTATGAATGTATGTGAGCTCACTCTTGCTGTCTCACACCCCCCCCCACAGGTCAAGAACAGGTACCACAGGATGAGGCGCTTGGAGGATGATGTGACGAGTTCGTGAGAGGTCTAGGTCGTCATCTCCCAGTCAACTTTGGGTTGCTGGACCGTTGTCTCCTTATAGTGTAATTATTTATTTATTTTGTACAGAACTCCTATTATATAGTAAAGTTGTGACATTCGATCATGTGCCATGATTCATCATATGTGTGAGACTTGGTCCCAGCACACCTAGTGATTATGTTCACGCCCGGGTCTTGGTGCTCTAAAACCCAGGTGTGACAGAAGTGGTATCAGAGGTATGTTGGCTGTAGAACGAAACCTAGATAGAACTAGACAACTAATGTCTACTTACCTTTGCTACTCTGATCCTTTCTAAACTTTCCTTAATCTTTTTCTCATCCACTGCTGCTTTACTCTGATTATTCTTAACTTTTCTTCCTAAAGACAAAAGTGGATTTCACACTTTGGAATCTTGTACCTAAAGTGACTTTTAGGAATAGGATACCTACTCTTAGGAACAAAAACAAAATTATTTTTCTTTTATAGATATCTATGAACTTGAATGTTTGTTCTTATGATACTTGTCTGATTTGGATCTTTGATTGAGTGTGATGGGTTGTAGATTAATGTCCACAATTACATGTGCATATATATCTAGGCATAAAGGAAAATGCTTATAAAAATAACTAGATTATCCTCATTAAATATATCTAGCCTAATAGATCCACCTTAATTTTTTTAAAAATACTCTCTTCCTTAATAGATTCATCTTATTTTGAAAAGATTTGATCTTATCCTTATAGATCTAACTAATCTCAAAAAGATTTTATATTATTCTTATAGATTCATCTTGTCCTAATAAGCATACTTATCTTAACCACTTAACTTATCCCACCATGATCATGATCTAACCTAAATTAATTAGATCTTATCTAGTCTAAAATGGTCATATCAATTTATTCTAGATCTGATCCAATCTAATAGGTTAATCTAACCTAACAAAGTCTAACCTTAAGTTGAGCTAACCTAAGGTCAGTCACTTAACCAGTTAATAGTAGGAAAAAATTAGATTAGACCCTACTAGCTAGGTATTAACTTAACTTCGCACATTAGACAACCTCAACCATGGGCATAAGATCTAACCTAGCCCATAGAGTATTGATGGATTGCATAATCTATCAACCCCCACTTGACATCAAACAAGACTCTGACCTGCATCATGAAGTCTATCTCACCCTTATCTATCTTTACCATATTCCCCCATCTCCGATGATATACACTAACCTCGAATCAATGAGACCAAGACCGAAGAAGAAAAGATCAACATCGTCAAGGAAGGAGAGAAGTCAAACTCAATCTACAGATGCATTACCACTTAACACGGAATTCTTTCCCATCATAAACTTGCTTACCCTAGGCTATTCTTGCCCTAACCTATCCATCTCTTATATCCTACATAATAAGTAGCTGGATACCTATGCTCTCCTAATCACCCACTATTGACAAAAAAATGAGACTCTAGATTTTTTTGAAACAAAAAATGGACTATAGACCAATCCTTTTGTATCTCTTTTCTTACAAATCTCGAGGACGAGATTTCTGTTAAGGGGGGTAGGATTTGTAACACCTGAAAATCCTATGAGAAGCTTTTAGTAAAGTTCTCCCCAAATATTTAAGATAGAATACCTTTTTTATAGAGTTCCTCTACCATTGAATTCCTTATTCTAAAATAAATAGTAAAATTTAAAGCAATGGGAGTTATTATACATATAATAAAAGAGTTACAATTTATTATCCCCTTCAAGAAATATATAAAATATTCTCTTTGGAGTTAAAGTCACTTTTGTTAAAAGAATTCATATTAACTTCTTCCTAAATTAAAAGGGTATGTCATATTGAATTATTGGAGATATTTTTAATTTGATATACATTCAATATAATGACTTCTTTGGAATAAGTGAATGTGAAGCATCCTATCTAAATAAATAAAATAAAACTTTGCATCATTCTAGGATTATACTGGTTGTTGCATATAAACTGGAATTTGAAATTCAAAATAGATTTGAATTAGTGACTCATTTAAATTTAAAATAGTTAAAACAAATAGAGATTTAAATTAGAAAAGGAAAAAAGAGATGGAAACCTGCGTCTGGGTAGAATCTCCATTTCCCGCCCCAACTAGTGCACCCGCGCATATTTCAATTACCCTACAGCCGGCCCAACTCGCTTCTCCCTCAACTGGCCCGAACTCTTGTCGTGGCAGCTTACATATGGGCCTGGACGTCAGCTGGCACACACCGCTCCACACTTGGGTCCTCTCCCTGAGTCGCTGGCCCTGCGGGACCCACTTGATAGTTGTTTCCTCCCGAACGAACGAACTCCATCAGATAGTAGCAAACCCTGATAATCCAAACGACTGCAACACAAATTTCGTGCGATGTGGGCTAGTTGTTGGGATTGGGCTGCTATGCTTGTGTATATATATAAGCAAGTTGTCGCGGTCGTCAAACAATCGCTAGCCACCTAAACATCAGGATTCCTATAGGTGCGAGTCAGGGGGAGAGGCCCGACATCGTCGCCGATGCCAACAGCCGGGTCCACTGGATTGCCGGAGGGAGTTCTTCGCCATTGCTCTGGAATGGTTACCATGGCCACCCAGTGAAGGATCCTCTCCCGAGCCAGCCTCGATTTCTCGTCGGAATTGATGACCATCGTGGGTGCGTGTCTCACCGTGGGCGGGAATCTGCACAACGAAAACGCTGGTGAGACCTCTTCCCTATGAATCGCTATGGTCTGAGAATGGTGTAGAACATTTTGGATTGAGGGATAGAGCACCTATGTCGGGAGCTTCGGCATGCACCGCCGTGAGCACAGCGCATGGGCGGGGGTGGCCGCCGTGATTATGGTGAGTTGGGGAAGATAGAGTTTTGATCATTGGATCATACCAAACGGTTCAGATTTGATCGTGCAGATGGGTTCGGTAACGTCAGATCTGGCCGTTGATCGAGTAGCGGACGATAGGGATTAAGTCATGATACCCCCTTCGGTTGGGATGATCCGAACCGTTGTAACCGGATCTGGTGGTGTAGGACAGATCGCACTTTAAAAAAATCTGAGTCGTTCTTGTTTGATCGAGGGGCTCCGATTAGGATAGAGAATATCGCTTCGGTGTGATTTAATCGGGACCATCGATTTATGATCGTACGGTCCAGAATGGCTCGTACCCCTTCGCGTCGGTATTTATTCAAAAGAGACCTTATGTTATTAGAAAATAGAACCCGCAGTCCACTAGCGCGTTAGAACTGAGTCTGTGGGGTTTTTGCCTGAAAGCCCCTGGCCTTTCTAGAATCTGGTGCCCAGTCCAGAGAGGAATAAAAATGGAGAAATAATTATAGAAATTAGTTTTTAATACAAAGATAATTCTAGAAACTTGGAAAATTCATGTTTAATTCATTTTAATTCCAAATTAATCCATTCCAATTTCATAATTTTATAATATTATTGTTTATCACCTGGTGTCTCTATTTTGATATGAAAACAGTAATAAATTTTATTTCTTAGTTAATCTTGTATCAAATACATAAAACCTTTGGAAATTCATAACTTAAATTCCATAACTCCAAAATTAATGATTCCTGTTCCTAATATCTTATTTTAATATGTAGATTATTAATGTGTATTTTGTTCTTATGTTTGGTGTGATATTAATTTTGCCTATACACTGTTTGTTTGTATTGCTACGACTAGCGTGAGGTCACGAGTCACCTGAAGAGCAAGTTGGTACCTGGAATCTCAAGTTCCAGGCAAGTTGTGCCCTTGATCACTTCTTTTTACCCAGTCATGTTCTGTGCATAGGTTAATTTTGATGGGACCCAATAGGTTACCCTAGTTTGACTATCTTTATACCTTGTTTACCACTGAATTTTTGGGTAGTACCTGCTATTGCTTTATGTGGTTTTGGGTATAGAGATACACATTTATTCATGATTATACTTTTATTATCAGTTGTTATTTACTGTTCATGTTAAGATCATTATGTTAATTGGAACATGGAGAACCACCCGGGAAAACAGTGCTACCACAAGGGTGGAATGGGATGCCCTTGGCTGACTAACTAGAAAAGCTAGTGGAGGACTACCTTACCCGAAAGGGGCAAGGGCAGTAGGGGAGTGGTCAGTGTAGGGAGGTCCTCGGGTTGATTTTGCTGTGATGGCGGTCAGACGAGGGATTCCTGCATTGGAGCTTCCTATAAACTGTAGTAGGCTTTCTGAAGCTAGTGGAACTTTGTAAAGGCCTCGTAGTGTTACCTTACCTCGCCTCCTCGATAGAGGTGTATGGGATTGACCGTCTCTTGGCAGATGGGTAACATGACTTGTGGGTAAAGATGCGCAACCTCTGCAGAGTGTAAAGCTGGTATACTAGTAATGCTCACGGTCATGAGCAGCTCGGACACTCATATGATTAATTTATGAAACTAAATTCAAATTGTCATATGCATTGCATCGCAGGTGATGTTGTTACTTTCGTTCTACTACTTAATTGAGTTGGTATTTACTTATACTTAGTAATTGCTAATAAAATTTTGACCAACTTTAAAAGCAATGCTCAGCTCTAATCATCCTCTTTGGTAAGCCTTACACTTCACGTGAGCTCCCACCTTTAGCGAGTTCATGCACATTATTCCCCACAACTTGTTGAGTTATGAACGTATGTGAGCTCACTCTTGCTGTCTCACACCCTCCACAGGTCAAGAACAGGTACCACAGAATGAGGCGCTTGGAGGATGCTGTGACGAGTTCGTGAGAGGTCTAGGCCGTCGTCTCCTAGTCAACTTTGGGTTGCTGGACCGTTGTCTCCTTATAATGTATTTATTTACTTATTTTGTACAGAACTCCTATTATATAGAAAAGTTATGACATTCGATCCTGTGCCATGATTCATCATATGTGTGAGACTTAACTTGGTCCCAGCACGCCTGGTGATTATGTTCGCGCCTGGATCTTGGTGCTCTAAAACCCGGGTGTGACATCAGATTTGAGGAATACACTCATGATAGCATCACCTCATCTAGAACGAATTTATTTTTCAAACCAAACACCCCATTAATGAACGGTGGTCATGCTGCATGCATCCGGAGACTTTCCTGCCTAGTATGTATTTATATGTTCTATCTTCCCGTATCTGCAGCAGTACGCGCATGGACAAGTGCACTATTATTGGTTGCATATTGCGGCAACACACATGTGCCTGTATAGATCCGACGTGGATACAGAGAGGCCAAGTTTTGTATTTCTATTTTTAAAAAAAAATGATAGAAAATATGCTAAATAGCTTTGGATTTAGGGTGTGTTTGAATGTACTAGAGCTAATGGTTAGTGGCTAAAATTAGCTATAGACATCCAAACACCTAGCTAATATTTCAACCATTAGCTATTTTTAGTAAATTAGCTACTAGTGAGCTAGCTATTTGTTAGCTAGCTAATTTCACTAGTAATTTTGTAATGAACTAATTATTAGATCTTGTGCATTCAAACACCCTTTAAGAACGCGACCAAACTAACAAAGAATGGTGAGGGATAAGGAAGAGGAAGCCAAGGTACAATCGAAAAGAATATGGTTAGTTGTTTCATTGTCCACAACTACATTATTTAACTGAATCCTTCAAATTCCATTTCTTCAATTGAACCCCACACCATCCTATCACAGAGTACCATCCATAACAAATGCACGGCTCTCAGGTATGCATTTTTGCATTTCTTCATGGTTGGTGCCTTGGTGAACTACTGCATCTTGTAGTACACCATTAGTGTCGAGTTTGAGATGCCGATGATAGCATCTGGATCACACTATTCGTGGATCCTAGAGGGCTTGGAACATGGAAGCAGAGCAGCGCCTGCTGAGTAGCTAAAAATGGGGTGGAAGAAAAAGGTTGTTGCTATCCGTGTTACCAATGGCAAGATATTCAGTGTCCCGATGCATCCTAGTCCAATAGGTTCTCTGCGAGCTGAGGGAGGAACTTGGTTCTCGCAATCCTACAAGCTTGTTGTACAGGTTCTGTGTGCGTAAAATGAATATATTTATTTCCATCCAAGGGGCATGGTGATCTTCATCTCAGACATTATGAGGAGACGAACATGAACTCGATCTGTGCCCTAAAATAGGGACTTAAATGAGTATTCTTCTTGCTCCGTGATATTTATTGGAAAAAGTTTTCGCAAGAAATTCATTTAGTATCTCTACTTTTATATGTTTGATTCAGTTTTGGTAGGAGTAAATGTATGTTGGCAATTATTTATGTGAGTGCAAGAGGAGTTGCCATGTGCATTTGATTTTCAATAATATTATAAGATCTGATATAAGGTGTTCTTTGGTTCACATATTTGTAACGTGAATGGTAACCGATAATGTTAAATCATGTTTGGTTCTAACTGTAATAAGATATCACACTAGAAACTGATATTGTCCTATTCAAACTTGTTACCACTGCTAATCGAGTGTGAATCATTACCGTTACTATTTACATTACATTTCGTGAACCAAACGACACCTAAATGTTAACCACCTTGAGCTGTCACACAACAAATTAAGAATCATTTGACCACGTAGCTGAAATAAACGCCTCTCCCTGCCAAAAAAAACGAATTGTTTTATTAAACTTCAGAGTTAGTTGGTGCATTCTTGAGACAGCTATACAAAAACTGTACCTGGAAACAGAAATTTCTATATTAAAGCTTGGAGCGACCACGCGCTCCCAGCGTGTCCATGTCGCTTTTTAAATTGTCAACCTCTCGATATGCCATCTATGGCCATGTGAAGTATGAGCGCGATCATAGACCGGACGCAATGTAGGCTCGTCGGAGCAACTAGGACTAGCGCGGCAAGGCCGCCATAGGCCACCGCGGCGATGCAGTGCAGCACTCTCGCTACCTTACGAGCTAGTGATGGGCGAGATCCGCGTGCTAGGGCAGGGGGTGTCCGCGTGGAGCTCCGGCGAGGTTGTGCCGAATGGTGATGAGTTCGCGACCCGGTAGAGGCCGGTGATGAGTTCGCTCGGGCTCCGGCGACCTGCAATGTGGAGGTCGAAGATGCGGTCTTCGAGCGCTCGAGCAGGAATGGTGTGACCGTGGGATCAGATATTCGAGAAAATGGTACATTGTCTCATAAATATCTTGAATAGAAACAAAATGATTACACACAATGTTATGTGCATATGATCAAATTGAAGATATCCACTAAAATTTGTTTACAAAGCTTAATATGCACTAAGTAATATATTCTACAATTGATTTTGCATGCAGACTCATCACGGTGATACCTACAATTTATCAGCGATTGGGACTCCAACATATATACCAGCCCTATACTGCTTAGGTACAAAAAAAATTTAAACCATGTCCTACTAATTCTATCTTGATGTGCACAAATACATTCAATATAGAAAGCAATAATGCTATATCCAATTATTTTATTGTCCTAAGAAATTTGTAAAGTTATGGTTCACCTTGACGTAGTCACTACAAACTCTCTTTAACCGCATAATTATTTTGTGGCGACTAATAAAAAATATGTTGGCTCAGCCAACTACAACCAGAACCTTTGTAACATAGTATCTAGGCTACTCATTATACTATATTTATCAATTGTAACATTCAACTACAAATAACTACATGTTTAAATAATTTTATCACTGCTACGTATATACTTCTACATATATTTATGTTCATACATGTTGAATCTATATATTTAAAACAAAACTCTCTTTACCATATGCACGCTTTGAATCAAATGTTGAACACATCGTCAAAACAATCACGCGAAGCGCGAGCTAATAAGGTACTAGTCATTTCTAGAGGCAGATGAATTATAAGGCCCACTGTTACGAACAAGCTCAGCCAATTTACGGTGACCTCAACTCTACCACCATGTCCCACCACCACGTTTTATCTTCTCTATTTATCATAAATATAGCCACTACCTCCTCTTCGGAATCCGATT
Source organism: Zea luxurians (assembly GCA_029449295.1). Taxonomy (NCBI): domain Eukaryota; kingdom Viridiplantae; phylum Streptophyta; class Magnoliopsida; order Poales; family Poaceae; genus Zea; species Zea luxurians. Next base: position 27,276,618 of record JAOPSE010000024.1, on the reverse strand, counting down.
AGGATCAAGCCATATTCCTATTTATTTTTGAACTAACATTATTTAAAGGCCCTAATTTTTTGTGAAGGGGCATTTGGATCCTGATCCATTACCACCCCTATGCCCAACTAGTGGATCAAATGGTAAGAAAATTCAATGCCCTGATGCAGCCTAATCCTATAGGTTCTCTCGGTGAGGGAGGAAATTGTTCTCTCAATGCTTCAGACTTGCTGTGTACACTAGCAAACATGTTCTCTATATATGGAACTGATGACCATGAACTCAGTACCCTATATGGACATAAATTAGTACACTCTGGCTACATATAGCGTGCCACCGAAAATAATCCTATAGCCACAAAAAAATAAGCTATTTTTTATGGGAATCACTTATTTTTGGTGATTTTGGCCGTTGAAAGTTTATGTATTTCTTGATGAACATGACCTCTAAAAATATTTGGTGCAGCATTCTTACCATTAATGTTGTACCCATATCACATTGCATCTCGGGTTTCTCCAGCTTAGGCCTTGTTCGGTTATTCCTATCCCACATGGATTGGATGGGATTGGAAAAAATTATAAATTTTTTTGACTTATTTGGTATTTAAATCCACACAATCTCACCCGATCCACATGGATTGAGAGCAAAACGAACAAGCAATTACTCAGATCTAGCTCTCCAATGGCTTAGTAAGCCACAATCTACAACCCCATGGACACCACACTTATTGTTTCTGTATGCATTTGCCAATCAACGTATCCGGTGTACTGAGCTATGAACTAAAATACCGTTTGGCTAGCAGGATGGGTAATAATATACCACATGGCTGCAAACATTAATGATCAACTGAAGCATTTGAATGAGCATTAGCTACAAGCACATGACTGGTTTTGTGTTTTCTTTGCTTCATGGCTGAATAATTGTGCACCACTGAGAAACATACATAAAATTGTCTTTCTAAAATTCATTATTGTCATGTAAAGTGATTTTCTATTGGGTTGTATTCCAAAAATAGGGCTTATTCATCTCTAAACCATCTAGGTTATAGAAAATGAAAGGGAAATAGACTTAATCTTTTCCTATAATCGATTTTGGTGGTTGATGTCCAACACAAACCACTTGGACTAACTAGTTTGTCTATATATCATTTATCTCAGGTGCATAAGGTTCAACACAAACCAAGAAAAAATTCAGTTGGAGACACAATCAAAATTTGGAGCAAGACATGAGAGTGTGCTGCCAAGTGGCGCACCGGACACTGTCCGGTGCACCAGACTCAGGCGCAATCGAACCAGCCACTCTCGGGAATTCACTAGGCGTGCTCTGCTATAACTCACCGGACTGTCCGGTGCCAGCGGAGCAACGGTCACTGCGCTCCAACACTTGACTGCAAAAGGGAACAGTGATGAACAGTGCCGCATAGAAGTCAGAGCGCAGAAGTCAGAAGTCACCGGACATGTCTGGTGTGGCACTGGACTGTCCGATGCAGCAAAAGGACAAAGGGTTCCAAGTGTCAACAGCTCCAAACCCCAACGGGCGCGCTGACATGGCGCGCACCAGACAGTGAACAGTGGTTGTTCGATGTGCCACCGGACTGTCTGGTGCGCCACCAGACTGTCCGGTGCGCCCATCTCCAGCAAAGTCAGCCAACGTCTAGAAAGTGGTTGGAGGCTATAAATACCCCCAACCAACTCATTCAAAGCCATCCAAGTATTATGAAGTTCTCATTCATTGCAAGAGCAAAGTTCAACACTCCAAGACACAATCAAAGCATTCAATCCACTCCAAGTTCCCAAAATCAACTCTAGTGCTTAAAGGCTTGTGAGAGGATCATTTGTGTTCTTTTGTTGCTCTTGTCGCTTGGATTACCTTCTCTTCTTTCCATTCTTATTTCTAAGTGTTTGTAAAGCTAGCAAGAGACACCTAAGTGTGTGGTGGTCCTTGCGGGGTCTTAGTGACCCATTTGATTACGGAGAAGGCTCACTCGGTTTAAGTGACCGTTTGAGAGAGAGGGAAAGGGTTGAAATAGACCCGGTCTTTATGGCCTCCTCAACAGGGATTAGGTTCTTTGGAACCGAACCTCGGTAAAATAAATCACCGTGTCCACTTGTGTTGATTTCTATTTGATTTGTTTGCCCTCTTTCCTATCTCTAAAGTTTTCTTGCAAATATTGATTTGAGTTTGCTCCCAAAAGTCATCCGCATCATTTGAGCAACTCGTGGCAAGAGAAACAATCTTTTGCCTCAAATTTAATTCTAATGCTAACCCCGGCCTTAGTGTGTGTTTAAGTTTATAAATTTCAGGTTTTGCCTATTCACCACCCCTCTAGGCGACTTTCAGAAAACAAACCAAACACATAGCTCTGACAACATGAAAAAATCAGTTTCTCATATTTGTGGCCTACAGATGACTGATTGCAGTGGACCACCTATTACTGTTCCTGGTGGACACAAAGTTGACTTGTTACATTTGTGCTTGCGTTGGATCAGATAAATTTACTCATGTATTCCTACGACTAATTTGCCTCTACCGCACAATGTTGGCCAGGATAGCACACTGTGTTACCTCTTCCCTCTGCTTTGTAGAGTATTGGATAGGTTGATGAGGATTGGATCGTTGTTGGGCATGAAAATATAACAGAAATTCTGGAGGAGAGTGGCAGCTAAAAACAGACGAGTATCTGAGAACAGCATTGAAGAAGAACACATTTATCATGTTGGCAGGAGAAAAAGCACAATCGATGTCCGTGGAACAAATGGTAACATAGTTAATTTCCGAATGCAACCCAATCCCACATAGTACTCTCGAAGCTATAGGTTATATGTGACGGAGGGTCATTATTTCTCATATTTAGAGATGAGTTGGCTGAAGCGAGCTAACATTGCATATATGGCAGAAACTCCAAACTGATTCAGTATTTAAAAATAAACATTGTAATCATTTTGCACATACGCGTACTATGTGCGAACTTCTCTATGGATGTAGTAGGTTGGTAGGGCAAAACAATAAATGTGTTGCGGGTAGAGGTGGTAATAGGCTTTAAATTTCAGTACACGATAAATTTTAAGGATCATATTATATTATTTATTTTTTAACTAAAAATAATTAAAGGCTCAAACGAATCGTGATCTATTACCACCTCTAGTTGTGGGGCTAATAGAGTCATATGAATATAAATAATGTGCACAAATAAATATGTAAGACAACCAATATATTAATGTCAGTTTGAGCCTTCGTTTTTACCCTTTAGTACCATTAACTCCTTCGGGATAGACAGAAGTTAGTCTACACTATAATTGAAAGCTAAAACATAAAATGTATCATACTAAACACTCCATGCTTTCTTCACTGTTGGTCATCCGAACACCTTTGCTCTTACTGCTTCCTAGATTGGGAAAGGGATGAGTTTCATGATAGTAAAAAATATTGGCCCAAGCTACACAGTGCTTCCAGTATAAACATGCAGTACAATATTAATAAAATTGAAACCTAGTTGTTGTCCTAGAAACACACACGCCTGATACATTACAAATATAAAAAAATGGAACAATCCAATATATACGATGTTATCACTTAAAGCTAGTGAGGAATGACAAGATAATGCTAGGTATTTTTTGCACATCTTTCATGGCGTTGATGCCGAATTGGATCACACACGAGCCACAGCCACCAAAAATAATCTTATTTTTGATGGCCCGACAATAGCCATCGGAAATTATTTTATTTTTGGTGGTCATGCCATAGCCGATAAAAACAATAATCTCATTTTGGACGGTCCGACAGTAGCCGCCAAAAATTGTAATATTTTCAATGGCCACATCATTGTCGCTGAACACACGGTTATTTCAGCGGCTTTCTTAGAGGCTGTGAAAAAGTTTCTAGATTTCCTACAATGCACAGGGTAGATTTAATGCTTTGCTAATTCAAACAAATATAACTGCCACACGTCTACATATAGGACATGAAGGAACCCGTGTTACATTTTGTACAGACTCTTATATCCTCTTGTATGCAAGAACAAGGATAAAAAACGAGACGAAAATTCTCCCACCATTGGTTTATTCCAAAGGGATTAATGCACAAAATAATTGAATGTACAATTCAGATCTCAACGTTTTTTACATTTGATAGTCACACTTGTGCAAGTTCTTTGGTTTGCAGGCTATGTTAGCATACCCACATCTGTAAACTCTTGCAAGGTTGCTGTCAATATCCCAGCCCACGAATACCGTCAGACCAGCATACCTGCTGGTTGACGCCAAGAGCAAAGCAAGGTAGTCCGCCCTCTTCTTGCCTACGACACAAGGAACGCCTACCGTCCTCCTTGCTGTCATGTATCACATGGTAGCATCTGTTTTGCTTGGAGTCGGACACCCATTTCGTGAACTGTTAAGTTTCCTAATGCCTCCCAAGGCCAGTGCTCGGAGCTGGTGGAGACTCGAGACTGAACTAAAAAGACCCTTAGGCAACCATTTATACATGATAATAATACGCTTGGAACTTTGCACAGTCTTGTAGCACGGGGATGCTCTATATATGGGTAGAAATTAATGATGCTACTACGTATATACTTTGTCTCTAGAATCTACTTGAGGCTAGCTCCAGCAAGGACCCCTAAAGGTTCCTCTACCCTAAATATAGAGGATCAACAAATGGTCCTCTACACTCTCCAGCAACGTCCTCTAGACGGTCCTCTAAATTTAGAGGACGGTTGAAAGGGAATTAGGCTTACACCTAGTCCCTAATTAATTTTGGTGGTTGAATTGCCCAAAACAAATAAGTGGACTAACTAGTTTGCTCTAGTGTATAAGTTATACAGGTGTCAAAGGTTCACACTTAGCCAATAAAAAGACCAAGTATTGGGTTCAACAAAAGAGCAAAGGGACAACCGAAGGCACCTTTGGTCTGGCGCACCGGACTGTCCGGTGCACCAGAGGACTCCAGTGCAAACTCGTCGTCTTCGGGAAAATCCAGAGGCAACTCCACTATAATTCACCGGACTCACCGGACAGTGTCCGGTGCTCCAAGGAAGAGCGGCCTCAGGAACTCGCTAGCCTCGGGAAACTGCAACAGCTGCTCCGCTATAATTCACCGGACATGTCCGGTGTACACCGGACTGTCCGGTGTAACTGCGGGGCAACGGCTACTTCCAGCGCCAACGGCTACCTGCAGCGCATTAATTGCGCGCCAGCGCGCGCAGAGGTCAGGCACGCCCATGCTAGCGCACCGGACACCCTACAGTTGATGTCCGGTGCGCCACCGGACATCTAGGCGGGCTCAGCGTCAGAGCTCCAACGGTCGGAACCCTAACGGTCTGGTGACGTGGCTGTCGCACCGGACATGTCCGGTGTGCACCGGACTGTCCGGTGCACCATTCGACAGACAGCTTCCACCAAACGGCTAGTTTGGTGGTTGGGGCTATAAATACCCCAACCACCCCACATTCAAGTCATCCAAGTTTTCCACTTCTCAACTACTTACAAGAGCTCTAGCATTCAATTCTAGACACACAAAAGTGATCAAATCCTCTCCAAACTCCACACAACGCCCTAGTGATTAGTGAGAGAGATTTGCTTGTGTTCTTTCGAGCTCTTGCGCTTGGATTGCTTTCTTCCTTCTTTGATTCTCCATTGCGATCAAACTCACTTGTAATTGAGGCAAGAGACACCAATCTTGTGGTGGTCCTTGTGGGAACTTTGTGTTCCAAGCATTTGAGAAGAGAAAGCTCACTCGGTCCGAGGGACCGTTTGAGAGAGGGTAAGGGTTGAAAGAGACCCGGCCTTTGTGGCCTCCTCAACGGGGAGTAGGTTTGCGAGAACCGAACCTCGGTAAAACAAATCCGCGTGTCACACTCTTCATTCGCTTGTGATTTGTTTTGCGCCCTCTCTCTCGGACTCATTATCATTTCTAACGCTAACCCGTCTCGTAGTTGTGATTATTTTTGAGAATTTCAGTTTCGCCCTATTCACCCCCCTCTAGGCGACTTTCAATTGGTATCAAAGCCCGGTGCTTCATTAGAGCCTAACCGCTCGAAGTGATGTCGGGAGATCACACCAAGAGGGAGATGGAGACCGGCGACAAGCCCACTACGAGTCACGGGAGCACTTCATCGGAAGAGTCCTGCACCAAGAGGAAGGAGAAGAAGAAGGACTCCTCCAAACGGAAGGAGAAAAGATCTTCTTCTTCACACCACAAGGAGAAGAAGGAAAAATCCTCTTCCCACAAGCCGCATCGAAGTGGGGACAAGAAAAAGAGAATGAGGAAGGTGGTCTACTACGAGACCGATTCTTCATCGACATCCACCTCCGGCTCCGACGCGGCGTCCGTCACTTCTAAGGGCCAAGAGCGTAAGAAGTATAGTAAGATCCCCTTACGCTACCCTCGCGTTCCTAAACATACACCTTTGCTTTCCGTCCCATTAGGCAAACCACCAACGTTTGATGGTGAAGACTATGCTAGGTGGAGTGATTTAATGCGATTTCATCTAACCTCACTCCACAAAAGTATATGGGATGTTGTTGAGTTTGGTGTACAGGTACCATCCGTAGGGGATGAAGATTATGATACGGACGAAGTGGCCCAAATCGAGCACTTCAACTCCTAAGCCACAACCATACTCCTCGCCTCTCTAAGTAGAGAGGAATATAACAAGGTGCAAGGGTTGAAGAGTGCGAAGGAGATTTGGGACCTACTCAAGACCGCGCACGAGGGTGATGAACTCACCAAGATCACCAAGCGGGAAACGATCGAGGGGGAGCTCGGTCGTTTTCGTCTTCGCCAAGGGGAGGAGCCACAAGATATGTACAACCGGCTCAAAACCTTGGTGAACCAAGTGCGCAACCTCGGGAGCAAGAAGTGGGACGACCACGAGGTGGTTAAGGTTATTCTAAGATCTCTCATTTTCCTTAACCCCACTCAAGTTCAATTAATTCGTGGTAATCCTAGATACACACTAATGACTCCCGAGGAAGTAATCGGGAATTTTGTGAGCTTTGAGTATATAATCAAGGGCTCGAAGAAAATCAACGAGCTAGATGATCCCTCCACATCCGCGGCACAACCGGTCGCATTCAAGGCGGCGGAGGAGAAGAAGGAGGAGTCTACACCAAGTAGACAACCAATCGACGCCTCAAAGCTCGATAATGAGGAAATGGCGCTCGTCATCAAAAGTTTTCGCCAAATCCTCAAACAAAGGAGGAAAGACTACAAACCCCGCTCCAAGAAAGTGTGCTACAAATGTGGTAAGTCCGGTCATTTTATTGCAAAATGTCCTATATCTAGTGACAGTGACAGGGGCGACGACAAGAAGGGAAAGAGGAGAGAAAAGAAGAGGTACTACAAGAAGAAGGGCGGCGATGCCCATGTTTGCCGGGAGTGGGACTCGGACGAGAGCTCCACCGACTCCTCCTCCGACGAGGACGCCGCCAACATCGCCGTCACCAAGGGACTCCTCTTCCCCAACGTCGGCCACAAGTGCCTCATGGCAAAGGACGGCAAAAGGAAGAAGGTTAAATCTAAATCCTCCACTAAATATGAATCCTCTAGTGATGATAATGCTAGTGATGAGGAGAATAATTTGTGTACCCTTTTTGCCGACCTAAACATGCAACAAAAGGAAAAACTAAATGAGCTAATTAGTGCCATCCATGAAAAGGATGATCTCTTGGACTCCCAAGAGGACTTCCTAATCAAGGAAAATAAGAAGCATGTTAAGGTTAAAAATGCTTAATCTCTTGAAGTTGAAAAATGTGAAAAATTGTCTAGTGAGCTAAGCACTTGCCATGAGACCATTGACAACCTTAAAAATGAGAATGCTAATTTGTTGGCTAAGGTTGATTCACATGTTTGTAATGTTTCAATTTCCAATCCTAGAAATGATAATGTTAATTTACTTGCTAGGATTGATGAATTGAATATCTCTCTTGCTAGCCTTAGAAATGAGAATGAGAAATTGATTGCTAAGGCTAAAGATTTTGATGTTTGCAATGTTACAATTTCCGATCTTAGAGATAAAAATGATATATTACATGCTAAGATTGTTGAACTTAATTCTTGCAAACCCTCTACATCTACCGTTGAGCATATGTCTATTTGTGATAGATGTAGAGATGTTGATATCAATGCTATTCATGATCACATGGTCTTAATCAAACAACAAAATGATCATATAGCAAAATTAGATGCTAAAATTGCCGAGCATAACTTAGAAAATGAAAAGTTTAAATTTGCTAGAAGTATGCTCTATAATGGGAGACGCCCTGGCATCAAGGATGGCATTGGTTTCCAAAGGGGAGACAATGTCAAACTTAGTGCCCCTCCTAAGAAATTGTCTAACTTTGTTAAGGGCAAGGCTCCCATGCCTCAGGATAACGAAGGTTACATTTTGTACCCTGCCGGTTATTCCGAGAGCAAAATTAGGAAAATTCATTCTAGGAAGTCTCACTCTGGCCCTAACCATGCTTTTATGTATAAGGGTGAGACGTCTAGTTCTAGGCAACCAACCCGTGCTAAGTTGCCTAAGAAGAAAACTCCTAATGCATCAAATGATCATGACATTTCATTCAAAACTTTTGATGCATCATATGTGCTTACTAACAAATCCGGCAAGGTAGTTGCCAAGTTTGTTGGGGGCAAACACAAGGGCTCCAAGACTTGTGTTTGGGTACCCAAAGTTCTTGTTTCTAATGCCAAAGGATCCAAAACCGTTTGGGTACCTAAAGTCAAGAACTAAACTTGTTTTGTACGTTTATGCATCTGGGGGCTCAAGTTGGATCATCGATAGCGGGTGCACAAACCACATGACAGGGGAGAAGAAGATGTTCTCCTCCTACGAGAAAAACCAAGATCCCCAACGAGCTATCACATTCGGGGATGGAAACCAAGGTTTGGTCAAAGGTTTGGGTAAAATAGCTATATCTCCTGACCATTCCATTTCCAATGTTTTTCTTGTAGATTATTTAGATTACAATTTGCTTTCCGTATCTCAATTATGTCAAATGGGATACAACTATCTATTCACTGATGTAGGTGTCACTGTCTTTAGAAGAAGTGATGATTCAATAGCTTTTAAGGGAGTGTTAGAGGGTCAGCTATACTTAGTGGATTTTGATAGAGCTGAACTCGACACTTGCTTAATAGCTAAGACTAACTTGGGTTGGCTCTGGCACCGCCGACTAGCCCATGTTGGAATGAAGAATCTTCATAAGCTTCTAAAGGGAGAGCACATTTTAGGATTAACAAATGTTCATTTTGAAAAAGACAGGATTTGTAGCGCATGCCAAGCCGGGAAGCAAGTTGGCACTCATCATCCACACAAGAACATCATGACAAGTGACAGGCCACTGGAGCTCCTTCACATGGATTTATTCGGCCCGATCGCTTACATAAGCATCGGTGGGAGTAAGTACTGTCTAGTTATTGTGGATGATTATTCTCGCTTCACTTGGGTGTTCTTTTTGCAGGAAAAATCCCATACCCAAGAGACCTTAAAGGGATTCTTGAGACGGGCTCAAAATGAGTTCGGCTTAAGGATCAAGAAAATTAGAAGCGACAACGGGACGGAGTTCAAGAACTGTCAAATTGAAGGCTTCCTTGAGGAGGAGAGCATCAAGCATGAGTTCTCTTCTCCCTACACCCCACAACAAAATGGTGTGGTGGAGAGGAAGAATCGAACTCTATTGGACATGGCAAGAACCATGCTTGATGAGTACAAGACACCGGATCAGTTTTGGGTCGAGGCGGTCAACACCGCCTGCTACGCCATCAACCGGTTATATCTGCACCGAATCCTCAAGAAGACATCCTATGAACTCCTAACCGGTAAAAAGCCCAATATTTCATATTTTAGAGTTTTTGGTAGCAAATGCTTTATTCTTGTTAAGAGAAGCAGAAAATCTAAATTTGCTCCTAAAACTGTAGAAGGCTTTTTACTAGGATATGATTCAAACACAAGGACATATAGAGTCTTTAACAAGTCCTCAGGACTAGTTGAAGTTTCTTGTGACGTTGTGTTTGATGAGACTAACGGCTCTCAAGTAGAGCAAGTTGATCTTGATGAGATAGGTGAAGAACAGGCTCCGTGCATCGCGCTAAGGAACATGTCCATTGGGGATGTGTGCCCTAAGGAATCTGAAGAGCCTCCAAATGCACAAGATCAACCATCCTCCTCCACGCAAGCATCTCCACCAACCCAAAATGAGGACGAGGCTCAAGTTGATGAAGGAGAAGATCAAAATGATGAGCCACCTCAAGATGACGGCAATGATCAAGGGGGAGATGCAAACGATCAAGACAAGGAGGATGAAGAACCAAGGCCACCACACCCAAGAGTCCACCAAGCAATCCAACGAGATCACCCCGTCGACACCATCCTTGGCGACATTCATAAGGGGGTAACCACTCGATCTCGTGTTGCACATTTTTGTGAGCATTACTCTTTTGTTTCCTCTATTGAGCCACACAGGGTAGAGGAAGCACTCCAAGATTCGGATTGGGTGATGGCGATGCAAGAGGAGCTCAACAACTTCACGAGAAACGAGGTATGGCATTTAGTTCCACGTCCTAATAAAAATGTTGTAGGAACCAAGTGGGTCTTCCGCAACAAGCAAGATGAGCATGGTGTGGTGACAAGGAACAAAGCTCGACTCGTGGCCAACGGGTATTCACAAGTCGAAGGTTTGGATTTTGGTGAAACCTATGCACCCGTAGCTAGGCTTGAGTCCATTCGCATATTATTAGCCTATGCTACTTACCATGGCTTCAAGCTTTATCAAATGGACGTGAAGAGTGCCTTCCTCAATGGACCAATCAAGGAGGAGGTCTATGTTGAGCAACCTCCCGGCTTTGAAGACAGTGAGTATCCTGACCATGTCTATAGGCTCTCTAAGGTGCTTTATGGGCTCAAGCAAGCCCCAAGAGCATGGTATGAATGCCTAAGAGATTTCCTTATCGCTAATGGCTTCAAAGTCGAAAAAGCCGATCCTACTTTATTCACTAAAACTCTTAACAATGATTTGTTTGTATGCCAAATTTATGTCGATGATATTATATTTGGGTCTACTAACGAATCTACATGTGAAGAATTTAGTAGGATCATGACATAGAAATTCGAGATGTCGATGATGGGGGAATTGAAGTATTTTCTAGGATTCCAAGTCAAGCAACTCCAATAGGGCACCTTCATTAGCCAAACGAAGTACACCCAATACATTCTAACCAAGTTTGGAATGAAGGATGCCAAGCCCATCAAGACTCCCATGGGAACCAATGGGCATCTCGACCTCGACACGGGAGGTAAGTCCGTGGATCAAAAGGTATACCGGTCAATGATTGGTTCATTACTCTATTTATGTGCATCTCGACCGGACATTATGCTTTCCGTATGCATGTGTGCAAGATTCCAAGCCGACCCTAAGGAATCACACCTTACGGCCGTATAACGAATCTTGAGATATTTGGCTTATACTCCTAAGTTTGGGCTTTGGTACCCTCGGGGATCCACATTTGATTTGATTGGTTATTCGGATGCCGATTGGGCGGGGTGTAAGATTAATAGAAAGAGCACATCGGGGACTTGCCAGTTCTTGGGAAGATCCTTGGTGTCTTGGGCTTCAAAGAAGCAAAATTCAGTCGCTCTTTCTACCGCCGAAGCCGAGTACATTGCCGCAGGCCATTGTTGCGCGCAATTGCGTTGGATGAGGCAAACCCTGCGGGACTATGGTTACAAATTAACCAAAGTTCCTCTTCTATGTGATAATGAGAGTGCAATCCGCATGACGGATAATCCCGTTGAGCATAGCCGCACTAAACACATAGCCATTCGGTATCATTTTCTTAGAGATCACCAACAAAAGGGGGATATCGAGATTGCATACATTAATACTAAAGATCAATTAGCCGATATCTTTACCAAGCCACTAGATGAACAAACTTTTACCAAACTTAGGCATGAGCTCAATATTCTTGATTCTAGAAATTTCTTTTGCTAATTTGCACACATAGCTCATAAGTATACCTTTGATCATGTCTCTTTTATATATTCTATGACTAATGTGTTTTCAAGTATATTTCAAACCAAGTCATAGGTATATTGAAAGGGAATTGGGGTCTTCGGCGAAGACAAAGGCTTCCACTCCACTCTACTACTCATCCTTCGCCGTCGCTCCATATCGCTCTCCATCTTTGGTATAATCTTCACTCATATGTTTTATTTACCAAAGGGGAGAATGTAGTTAGGAAAGGGCTTATATCCCACTCAAAGTATCCGTTTTTGGTGATTCATGCCAAAGGGGGAGAAAGTATGAGCCCAAAGCAAAAGGACCGCACACCGCACCACCATCCTAATTTTAAAATTAATGGTTTTCAATTGGAAAATTTCAAATTGGTATCTCTTTGTGTTCTAAAGGGGGAGCAAGTAGTATTTTCAAAACTTAATATCTTAAAACCCTCTTGAACACTAAGAGGAGAATTGATTGAGGGGGAGTTTTGTTTTTTAGTCAAAGGAAAAGCATTTGAATCAAGGGGACAAAATTTCAAATCTTGAAAATGCTTCGCAAAAATCTTATTCATTTACCTTTGACTATTTGCAAAAGGACTTTGAAAAGGATTTACAAAAAGAACTTGCAAAAACAAAACTTGTGGTGCAAGCGTAGTCCAAAATGTTAATAATAAAGAAACAATCCATGCATATCTAGTAAGTAACATTTATTGGCTCAATTCCAAGCAACCTTTGCACTTACATTATGCAAACTAGTTCAATTATGCACTTTTATATTTGCTTTGTTTTGTGTTGGCATCAATCACCAAAAAGTGGGAGATTGAAAGGGAATTAGGCTTACACCTAGTCCCTAATTAATTTTGGTGGTTGAATTGCCCAAAACAAATAAGTGGACTAACTAGTTTGCTCTAGTGTATAAGTTATACAGGTGCCAAAGGTTCACACTTAGCCAATAAAAAGACCAAGTATTGGGTTCAACAAAAGAGCAAAGGGACAACCGAAGGCACCTTTGGTCTGGCGCACCGGACTGTCCGGTGTGCCACCGGACATGTCCGGTGCACCAGAGGACTCCAGTGCAAACTCGTCGTCTTCGGGAAAATCCAGAGGTAACTCCACTATAATTCACCGGACTGTCCGGTGTACACCGGACAGTGTCCGGTGCTCCAAGGAAGAGCGGCCTCAGGAACTCGCCAGCCTCGGGAAACTGCAATGGCTGCTCCGCTATAATTCACCGGACATGTCCGGTGTACACCGGACTGTCCGGTGTAACTGCGGGGCAATGGCTACTTCCGGCGCCAACGGCTACCTGCAGCGCATTAATTGCGCGCCAGCGCGCGCAGAGGTCAGGCACGCCCATGCTAGCGCACCGGACACCCTACAGTTGATGTCTGGTGTGCCACCAGACATCCAGGCGGGCCCAGCGTCAGAGCTCCAACGGTCGGAACCCTAATAGTCTGGTGACGTGGCTGTCGCACCGGACATGTCCGGTGTGCACCGGACTGTCCGGTGCACCATTCGACAGACAGCTTCCACCAAACGGCTAGTTTGGTGGTTGGGGCTATAAATACCCCAACCACCCCACATTCAAGTCATCCAAGTTTTCCACTTCTCAACTACTTACAAGAGCTCTAGCATTCAATTCTAGACACACAAAAGTGATCAAATCCTCTCCAAACTCCACACAACGCCCTAGTGATTAGTGAGAGAGATTTGCTTGTGTTCTTTCGAGCTCTTGCGCTTGGATTGCTTTCTTCCTTCTTTGATTCTCCATTGCGATCAAACTCACTTGTAATTGAGGCAAGAGACACCAATCTTGTGGTGGTCCTTGTGGGAACTTTGTGTTCCAAGCATTTGAGAAGAGAAAGCTCACTCGGTCCGAGGGACCGTTTGAGAGAGGGTAAGGGTTGAAAGAGACCTGGCCTTTGTGGCCTCCTCAACGGGGAGTAGGTTTGCGAGAACCGAACCTCGGTAAAACAAATCCGCGTGTCACACTCTTCATTTGCTTGTGATTTGTTTTCCGCCCTCTCTCTCGGACTCATTATCATTTCTAACGCTAACCCGTCTCGTAGTTGTGATTATTTTTGAGAATTTCAGTTTCGCCCTATTCACCCCCCCTCTAGGCGACTTTCAACGATGCTGGATTCTCTATATATAGAGTTTCTCTAAATGGTCCTCTATCCATTTGAATACTTTAAATAACCAGTTTAGCAAAACTAAAATATATATAATACATTTGAGAGTATGACAAATACGTATGCACAAAAAATAAAAATAAAAAATGTCTCGAATATAGGTATTTGAGTATAGAGGACGTGATTTAGAGGATGTTGTTGGAGAGGATGAAATCTTTTAGAGGAGAATGTAAAGGACAGATATAGAGAATGGATATAGAGGACGTTGCTAGGGACAGTCTTAGTACTTTGATTTGAGTTCCTCATCCTTACAACAGAGTGTTGTATCAGATAATTTAACTGAGGATATCATGATCTGTTTAATGCATCACGTGGTTTGGTTATAGGACTACATAGCACCAAAGTTGTGAGTGCAAATTTTTACTTAAGTTTTGGGTGTCGTTGTATCATCCTCAAGCAAAGATCAAAACGAGATGGATATCTCGATGATAAGATCCGTGTGAGGTAGCAGGACTGTACGAATGCACCAAAATTGCAAACCTAAAAATTGTGGTTTTTTGAAAAATATTTCGACGACTTGCTTGGTCATCGATGCGCTAGTATACATAGAGCGATATGTTGGCCGCAAACCATCACTAGGTGCAGCTTAATTATGGTTGCACACTTAACTCATGCCCCACTCATAATCATAGAGTATCAGATCTTGTTTGTTATGTTTTTTATTTCATTATTCCTAGCCTAGTGGTAATTAACCAAAAGATAGGACACACAATTTGGCCTTTCACCTCCAATTTCTCTCTACCTAGTGCCCACATGGGACTGATGTAACACCTCAAAATTCTATTTTGAGCTTTATAAAAGTTTCTCCAAAAGATTAAGAATGAAGATGTATCCTAATATGGGTTCCTCACTATTCAAATTTCAAAACATAGTTTGAATTTGAAACTTGAAAAGGAAAAGAAAGGAAAACAGAAAATAAAAAGAATAAAAGGAAAAGGAAGAAGAACATACCTGTCGCTTGGGATGAAAGCCGGCCAAGAAATCATCCGTCGACCCACTTCTCCCTAAACCGTGACACTGACCTGTGGGGCCCGCCAGTCCTGTATCTCGTTGCCATTGGGTCGCTAACCTGTGGTCCCTACTAGCCAGAGAACCAAACGCCTCTGTGCCTCATCCTCGTCACGCACTCGCTCCCCCGCTCTTCCATCACTAGGTCACCGTCGGGTGGGTCCAAGGCGTCAGCCTCCCACCACTGCCTCACACAAGTGCACCAATCGCCGACATGTGGACCCCCAGTGTGATGCTCATCTCCTTCCCTAGGTTGTTACGAGTCTGAGCCATGCGCAACAACTCCATCTTGTGCCCCAGGATTTGATCTCATCCGAACCTTTCCCTAGGCGTATAAAGCCGAAGCCTCCGCGAATCCCTCCCACATGCTATTCATCTGTACGCTCTGCTCCAAACCGTGAAATGTAGCCATCGGGGAGGAGAGAGAACCACAGACGCCATGATCAATTCTCATCCTTGTCGACGCTCTGCGTCCAAAGATTTGATTGCAGTGTTCGGCAATAGACATGTATCATGTGGAGGTCGATGACAGGGTGCATGATTGTGCTTTGAGCAAGGAATTGCTTGATGGACTTGGTCTGCTACCACGGATCCGCCTCTAGACGTGCCCACATGTGAATCATCTTGACGTGTTTAGTTTCGTTCATAGATTGGTTGGTCCGTCGTTGTGCCGACGGTGCGCCGCCGCATGGATTGCGCGCGCCACCGCGCCTGGCCGCTTGGGAGGGGGTGAGCTAGGAACCGATGGATCCCAAGCGTGCGGCCACAATTAGAACATAGATAATGTTTTGACCGATTGGATGGGGACCGTCAGATACGATCAGATGGATCCGAATCGATCCCGCTTAGGGCTTATTCGGTTATTTTCAATCCATATGGATTGGAGAGGATTGATACGGATTGGAGGGGATTTTGACTTACTAGGGATTGAAACTCCCTCAATCCCCCTCAATCCATATGGATTGGGGTAGAACCGAACATGGCCTTACAGAAATCTATGTCATGGATCTTGGATCTCGTGGTCCAGAATAGATACCGATTCGCGGTCTGTTTCTAGCCTTGGATATCAGATCCAATGACCAAATTGAGCTTGTGTATTAGCCGTCGTAGCAAACTTTCAAGGAGCCCCCGGCAACTTTTATTATTAACCCGCCATCCTCGGCCATGAGGGAACCATTACATTTAGATCCCTGGAAGTGTAGAAACACCCCTGGAGACTCTTTTGGAGTATAAAATTAATATGAAATGTCATTAGCATGTTTTGAACCAGACGACGAACGTAGGATTTAATTCATACATGACATAAAGTGAATACACCATTACTAATGATTGGGTAGTTTGTGCAGTACCATCTCTAATTTACTCTGCAGTCAGAGAGTGTTAGACTGCTAAGACAAGGACATTACTCAGATTCTTTCATGAACATAATTCAAAGTTTCAAATAATCATTGGCTGGTGCCACATAATGTTTGGACTATAAATGTAACACGGTGCAAATATCCTTCTTCACAAAGATGTGGCATGCTATATCCCATGACTCAATATGTTACTTGTAGCATAGGCTTGGAAGGCATCGAGAAATTCATTATCGACATTTCAAGTAATAATGTGAAATCGGACCTGAGTGTTGTAGCACGGTAGAGTGCTGATGGGCTATGCATTAGACTTGCACATGCAAAATTTGATTGTCAATTGTAGATGGCAGGATGTGTATGTGCTATAATGTGTGTTACGATTGGTGACTCTCAAAGATTTAGACGATGCAATGAGGAATAATGAGGTGACTATTGGAATGTGAGATATGTCACACACACCTCACGTTATGCAAGCACAACTATGTTGTAATGAACACACGTGAATAATTTGATATGTGCATGTTTTGCTTTCAAGGATAATCGGTACAACATATAGCATGAATGCAACTGCTTCAAACTGATTGAAGCCATTTATGCATCAGTTTGTATACTAGCATTTCAGGAAAATTGAAATCACTTGTGACCTTGTGTGTTTTGCCGATCTAATATAGATGCAAAAGAACTCATGGCATTTCATCTTCCCATAGTGGCTTCACTGAACTAGAAGCCATTTCTGTGAACAGGTAGGATGACACTGTATCACTCGTTTTTTTTGCTGAAAATGTACATGTGTATCAAGAAAAAAATTTAAAAGAGTTAACCACATGAAACAGGTACTCAGTTTACAAAATCATCTTATTAAGCAACAACGACAATCGAAGAAATAGGAGCCACCAATGCATTGTTTGGCAAAATCTACGTTGTTAGTACGCAAAGTCAGTCGCTAATATACATGTTTGGCAAAGATTCAATAAGTACAAAGGTTCACGAAGGTGACATGGCGCTGCGACCATCTCCATGCTGGACAACCAGTCCAAACTTCAAAGCGCATAGCAGGTATGGAATTGCAATGCATCAATATGTTGCCAAGCCATTCTGATCTATGGACGGGCTCCAGCGAATTGAATTGTGCCACTTGAAAGTCATTCTCTTTAGTAATCGTACTATCAGTACCTACATAATCATGATGAGGTACAATGTTAAACATCCTGGTGCATCTCACTCAGTCCTACACATTCAGTCTTGGGAAACTTGAAGGGTATTGCTGTATATATAATATTTTGAATTTGGGAAATGTGCTCTCCTCAATTATTCACACACATGCGTTAACATGTTTTACTGTTAATATCCCTTAACCTGGATTATGGTAGTGAAATTTCCCTTATTTTGACAGCTAATAACCAAGCATTATTTCCTTCGCGGTTTTAGGTATTTCCTTTGCTATTTTTGATAGTCAAGGCAATTCTGGACTGTAGTAGTGACACACAACTCTATCAGCTCTTGTTAAGCATACATCGATGGAATTTTCTTTACCAACATTACGTATATTATAGCTTCAAATAACAAGTCAACACTACTACACAAAAGGGGCTTTGGACCATATTATTAGCCCTAGTTGAATTAGAAGCATCATCAATGTGTGAATTAGTACCAGTTTGTAATCCACGTAATCCTAAGGATCCATTGGTACCCGTTGGTGTTAAAAGCTGGTACTAAAGCTTTGAACCCTTTAATATTTGTTGGTGACAAAAACTGCAACTAATTAAAGTGTAGCCTTTAGTATCGGTTTTTGCCACTAAATGGTATCAAAGGATCTTGTAGAATTAAAATAAAAAACATATCCTCCATAGTAACAAATAGCTCTATAGCAGAGTGATAAGGAGGGAACGTAGAATGCTACAGGTCTTTGGTTCGAATCCTAGCATCATATATCACAAAAAAAAATGAAGGGGCTTGTGTCCTAGGCTTCAAGAGACATCCCATAACCTAGCCACCACAGTCTCTCTCTAGGGTTGTGGGCATCCAACCTTGAGAGGACATATTGAATAGGAAATGTGTCATTGAGCTATTTCTATTTTTTTGTGATTAAATGTTCAACACATTATGTTTGGACTAACATCATCCTTTATGAGCAATAAGTACAGGTAGTTAAAGCAAATTGAGAAAAAGGCTCTTTTAGGCTTAAAAGTGGGCATAACACAAATCCATATGGTACCAAGTGAAAAAGGTAAGCTCCAAACACTTAGTCAATTGTTTTGGGTACCGATCATATTTGTCGAAGTGCTAGGGACTTTATGAAGTCAAGCCAAAAGGAGCAAAAGAGTATTGGAATGATAAAGAGAAAACTAGGATGTTCTGCAGAGCACCAGACAGTCCGGTGCACGGACCGACCGAAAGGGCCGCTCTCGGGAAAAGGAAGCCATCGGCGGCTATAAATCACCGGACAGTCCGCACGGAGCTGAGAGCACCTAGAGGGGGGGTGAATAGGTGATCCTGTAAAAATCAAATACTTATAGCCACAAAAACTTGGTTAAGTGTTAGCGCAATAGAACCAAGTGGCTAAGGAGCGAACTCTTGTCAATCACAAGAAAAACAAGCACAAGAGACACGGTAGTTTATCCCGTGGTTCGGCCAAGTATAACACTTGCCTACTCCATGTTGTGGCGTCCCAATGAACGAGGGTTGCACTCAACCCCTTTCAAGTGATCTAATGATCAACTTGAATACCACGGCTTTTCTTTGCTTATATCTTTTCCCGTTTGCGAGGAATCTCCACAAGTTGGAGTCTCTCGCCCTTACAATAAAGATCACGGTGAAAGCATTAGAGTAAGGGTGGGAAGCAACACACACAAATCCGCAGCAATACGCATACACACAGCCAAGACTTGAGCTCAAATGAAGCGCAACAAGTTCACCACTAGAACGGAGCTCAAATCACTAACAAAGTCGATCAAGTGCGCGGAGACGGAGTGTGGAAGACTTAGAATGCTCAAAGTATGCTTGGGTGACTCCTTCATGCGCCTAGGGGTCCCTTTTATAGCCCCAAGGCAGCTAGGAGCCGTTGGAGGCATTACGGGAAGGCAATTCTTGCCTTCTGTCGGGTGGCGCACCGGACAGTTCGGTGCACCACCGGACAGACACTGTTCATGTCCGGCGCCTGATTTCTTTCTTAAATTGGCGCAGCCGACCGTTGCAGAATTGTAGCCGTTGGCACACTGGACACTGTCCGGTGCACACCGGACAGTCCGGTGCCCCCGGCCGACCGTTGGAGCGGGCCACGCGTCGCCCGTGGATTTGGCGGCCGACCGTTGCGCTGGCGGCCGTTAGCTCACCGGACAGTCCGGTGAATTATAGCCGTATGCCGCCGACGATTTTCCGAGAGTGGCTAGTTCGCCAGAGGCCAGCCTGGCGCACCGGACACTGTCCGGTGCACCACCGGATAGTCCGGTGTGCCAGACTGTGCTGAGTCTTGGCTGCTCTAGCCAAGTCCTTTCCTTTTTCTCTTTTCTCTGATTCTAGCACTTAGACAAATATATTAGTACACAAAAACCAATGTACTAAGTCTAGAACCATACCTTTGCTTTGTCACCTCTCTCTTTATTTAGCACATGAGAGCTTATTTAAATGTGTTGGGCACTTAATCACCAAAACATAATAGAAATTGCCCAAAGGCACATTTACCTTTCAATCTCCCCCTTTTTGGTGATTTATGCCAACACATCCAAAAGCAATGCAAAATATGCAACATCGATTCAAATTGAAGACCAAATTGTTTTTAACTCTAATTTGGCATATTTGGATCATTCTTTGCCACCTCTTGGTTTGTTTTTGCAAATCAAAATCATTTTCCTATCTCTAAGTCAAACACACATGTTTAGGCATAAAGAGAGATATTCCAATTGAAAAATTGATCGAGTGCCAAAAACTCCCCCTTTTTCCCATAGTCATAAAATCTCCCCACAAGAGACCAAATTTTGACAATAAGAGTATTTTGACAAATCAAAAGCTCTAACTCTACTATTTTCAAAATTTCTCAAGTGGTAGCTGATCCATTTGCTTTGGCCTTAATTTCTCCCCCTTTGGCATCAAGCACCAAAACGGGGTCATTTTTTGCCCTTTAACCCCATTGCCTTACCAAAATTGTCAATTAAGAGCAAAAAGGCAATAAGAGCATGGAGATGAACTTGGAGTAAATTATCCTCTCATCGGAGTGCAGTGGAAGTCTTGCATGGTCCAAGTTCACCTTTCCCTTTCAATCCATCTTTGAGACTAAATCAAGTGTACTCAAACAAAAATATTAGTCTCAAAGGGTCAAGTTGTAGCACTTCTCCCCCTAAATAAGTGCATCATTCGCACATGGACTTGTGAGGTCCGGGGATCCCTTGCACAACTTGAGCACCATACATAAGCAACAAATCTCATAAATGCGTAATGTAATATGATCAAAGGCATAAAACACATGTATGCTATAGATCAATCCAAGTTACGCGAATCTAAGACATTTAGCTCACTACGCAGCCTGCAAAAGGTCTTCTCATCTAAAGGCTTGGTAAAGATATCGGCTAGCTGGTTCTCGGTGCTAACATGAAACACTTCGATATCTCCCTTTTGCTGGTGATCTCACAAAAAGTGATGCCGGATGTCTATGTGCTTTGTGCGGCTGTGTTCAACAGGATTTTCCGCCATGCGGATTGCACTCTCATTGTCACATAGGAGTGGGACTTTGCTCAGATTGTAGCCAAAGTCCCAGAGGGTTTGCCTCATCCAAAGTAGTTGCGCAACACTGTCCTACGGCAACATACTCGGCCTCAGCGGTGGATAGGGCAACGAAGGTTTGTTTCTACGAACTCCAAGACACCAGGGACCTTCCTAGGAATTGGCACGTCCCTGATGTACTCTTCCTATCAACCTTGCACCCGGCATAATCGGAGTCTGAATATCCAATCAAGTCAAAGGTAGACCCCTTTGGATACTAGATCCCGAAGCAAGGCGTAGCAACTAAATATCTAAGAATCCGCTTAACGGCCACAAGGTGACACTCCCTTGGGTCGGATTGAAATCTAGCACACATGCATACGCTAAGCATAATATCCGGTCTACTAGCACATAAATAAAGTAAAGACCCTATCATTGACCGGTATGCCTTTTGATCAACGGAATTACCTCCTTTGTTGAGGTCGACATGTCCGTCGGTTCCCATGGGTGTCTTTGCGGGCTTGGCGTCCTTCATCCCAAACCACTTGAGCAAGTCTTGTGTGTACTTCATTTGTGAGATGAAGGTGCCGTCCTTGAGTTGCTTCACTTGGAACCCAAGGAAGTAGTTCAACTCACCCATCATTGACATCTCAAATTTCTGCGTCATCACCCTGCTAAACTCTTCAGAAGACTTTTGGTTAGTAGAACCAAATATTATGTCATCGACATAAATTTGGCACACAAATAGGTCACCATCACAAGTCTTAGTGAAAAGAGTTGGATCGGCTTTCCCAACCTTGAAAGCATTAGCAATTAGGAAATCTCTAAGGCATTCATACCATGCTCTTGGGGCTTGCTTAAGTCCATAGAGCACCTTAGAGAGCTTACACACATGGTCGGGGTACCGTTCATCCTCAAAGCCAGGGGTTGCTCCACGTACACCTCCTCTTTGATTGGCCCATTGAGGAAAGCGCTCTTCACATCCATTTGGAACAACCTGAAAGAATGGTGAGCGGCATAGGCTAACAAAATGCGAATAGACTCTAGCCTAGCCATAGGAGCAAAGGTCTCCTCAAAATCCAAACCTGCGACTTGGGCATAACCTTTTGCCACAAGTCGAGCCTTGTTTCTTGTCACCACTCCATGCTCGTCTTGCTTGTTGCGAAACACCCACTTGGTTCCCACAACGTTTTGCTTTAGACGTGGCACCAGAGTCCAAACTTCATTTTGCTTGAAGTTGTTGAGCTCTTCCTGCATGGCCAACACCCGGTTCGGATCTTGCAAGGCCTCTTCTACCCTGAAAGGCTCAATAGAAGAGACAAAAGAGTAATGCTCACAAAAATTAGCTAGACGTGAGCGAGTTGTTACTCCCTTGCTTATATCACCCAAAATCTGGTCGACGGGATGATTCCTTTGAATCGTCACTCAGACTTGAGTTGGAGGAGCCTGTGGTGCTTCTTCCTCCACAACTTGATCTTCTTGTGCTCCCCCTTGATCACACGCTTCCTCTTGAGGAACCTGTTCATCATCTTGTGTTGGGGGATGCACCATCGTTGAGGAAGAAGGTTGATCTTGCCCTTGTTGTTCCTATGGTCGCACATCTCCAATCGTCATGGTGCGGATTGCGGCCGTCGGAACATCATCTTCATCTATATCATCAAGATCAACTTGCTCTCTTAGAGAGCCATTAGTCTCATCAAATACAACGTCGCTAGAGACTTCAACCAAACCCGATGATTTGTTGAAGACTCTATACGCCTTTGTATTTGAGTCATAACCTAGTAAAAACCCTTCTACAGCTTTGGGAGCAAATTTAGAATTTCTTCCCTTCTTCACTAGAATGTAACATTTACTCCCAAATACACGAAAGTATGAAACGTTGGGTTTGTTACCAGTTAGAAGTTCATACGAAGTCTTCTTGAGGAGGCGATGGAGATAGAGCCGGTTTATGGCATGGCAAGCTGTGTTCACAGCTTCCGACCAAAACTGCTCGGGCGTCTTGAATTCTCCAAGCATCGTCCTCGCCATGTCGATAAGCGTCCTATTCTTCTTCTCTACCACACCATTTTGCTGTGGTGTGTAGGGAGCGGAGAATTGGTGCTTGATCCTGAGAGCACCTAGAGGGGGGTGAATAGGTGATCCTGTAACACTTAAAACTTAGGCCACAAAAACTTGGTTAAGTGTTAGCGCAATAACTGCCAAGTGGCTAGAGATGAGTCTCAACAAAACACAATAACCACAAGAAATCAATCACAGAGATGGCACGGTGGTTATCCCGTGGTTCGGCCAAGACCAACGCTTGCCTACTCCATGTTGTGGCGTCCCAATGGACGAGGGTTGCAATCAACCCCTCTCAAGCGGTCCAAAGACCCACTTGAATACCACGGTGTTTTGCTTGCTTTTCTTAATCCTGTTCACGAGGAATCTCCACAACTTGGAGCCTCTCGCCCTTACACTTGAAGTTCACAAAGAAGCACGGAGCAAGGGAGGGATTAGCAACGCACTCAAGACAAGAAATCACAGCAACACCACGCACACAAGTCGCAACGAGAGCTCACAACACAACTCAATGAGTTCACCACTCAACTAGAGCTCTGATTGCTATCGCAAAGAATCAAAGGCGTGGAATCGATGTCTTAGTGCTTAGGAATGCTTAGAGGATGCTTGGTGTGCTCCTCCATGCGCCTAGGGGTCCCTTTT
The DNA here is from genome assembly GCA_029449295.1 of Zea luxurians. NCBI lineage: Eukaryota > Viridiplantae > Streptophyta > Magnoliopsida > Poales > Poaceae > Zea > Zea luxurians. The sequence goes on along the minus strand of JAOPSE010000024.1, from coordinate 27,252,694 downwards.
ATAGCCCCAAGGCAGCTAGGAGCCGTTGAGAGCATTCTAGGAAGGCTGATCTTGCCTTCTGTCGACTGGCGCACCGGACACTGTCCGGTGCCCGATTTCCTTCCAAAAATGGCGCAGTCGACTGTTGGCAGCCTGAGAGCCGTTGGCGCACCGGACATGTCTGGTGCACACCAGACAGTCCGGTGCCCCCTTCTAGCCGTTGGCTCGGCCACGTGTCCCGCGCAGATCGCGCGGCCAACCGTTGGCCCTGCCGACCGTTGGCTCACCGGACAGTCCGGTGCACACCGGACAGTCCGGTGAATTATAGCCGTACGTCACCGATGAATTCCCGAGAGCGACGAGTTCGCCTGTGAACGGCCCACCGGACAGTCCGGTGCACCACCGGACAGTCCGGTGAATTATAGCCGTACACCGCCGTCGAAGTCCCGAGAGCAGCCTGTTCGCCAGAGCCAGCCTGGCGCACCGGACACTGTCCGGTGCACCACCGGACAGTCTGGTGCTCCAGACTGAGCAGAGTCTTGGCTGCTCGAGCCAAGGCATTTTCAATTGGGTTTTTCCTGTTTCCAACACTTAGACACAATACATTAGTCCATAAAACAATGTACTAAGTCTGAGAAACATACCTTTATCCTTGATTTGTACTTTGTCCAACTTTTTACACTAGGGCACTTGTGTTGGACACTAAATCACCAAAATACTTAGAAATGGCCCAAGGGCACATTTCCCTTTCAATCTCCCTCTTTTTGGTGATTTATGCCAACACAACATAAAGCAAGTAGAACAAGTACAAAATCAATTCAAATAAGAACTCAAAATTGTTTTGATTCAAATTTGACATATATGGATCACTCTTTGCCACCACTTGGTTTGTTTTTGCAAATCAAACTCAAATTTCTATCTCTAAGTCAAACACACATGTTAAGACATAAAGAGAGTCATTCCAAGAGAAATTGATTCAAGATTTCAAAAACTCCCCTTTTTCCCATAATCAACACTTCTCCCCACAAGAGGCCAATTTTTGACAAGAGAGACAATAAAAAGAGTTTTGACAAACCAAAAGCTCTAATCTACTATTTTCAAAATCTCTCAAGTGGTAGCTGATCCATTTATCGCTTTGGCCTTTATTTTCTCCCCCTTTGGCATCAAGCACCAAAACGGGATCAATCTTGGCCCTTTAACCCTATTGCCTCACCAAAATCTTCAACTAAGAGCAAATAGGCAATAAGAGGGTAAAGATGAACTTGGAAAAGTTACTTTTTTTCCATCGGAGTGCAGTGGAAGTCTTGCATGGTCCAAGTCCACCTTTTCCCTTTCAATCCTCCTTTGAGACTAAAACAAACTCAAGCACATGGTTAGTTTTCAAAGGGTCAAGTTGTAACACACCTCCCCCTAAGTATGTGCATCACTTGCAAAAAGGACTTGTGAGGTCCAGGGAGAGTTTGTACAACTTGAGCACCATACATAAACAACAAATGCAGAAGGAACATGATCAAAAGCATAAACACATGTATGCTACAATTCAATCCAAGTTCCGCGAATCTAAGACATTTAGCTCACTACGCAGCCTGCAAAAGGTCTTCTCATCTAGAGGCTTGGTAAAGATATCGGTTAGCTGGTTCTGGGTGCTAACATGAAACACTTCGATATCTCCCTTTTGCTGGTGGTCTCTCAAAAAGTGATGCCGGATGTCAATGTGCTTTGTGCGGCTGTGCTCAACAGGATTTTCCGCTATTCGGATAGCACTCTCATTGTCACATAGGAGTGGGACTTTGCTCAGATTGTAGCCAAAGTCCCGGAGGGTTTGCCTCATCCAAAGTAGTTGCGCGCAACACTGTCCTGCGGCAACGTACTCGGCCTCAGCGGTGGATAGGGCAACGGAGGTTTGTTTCTTAGAGTTCCACGACACCAGGGACCTTCCTAAGAATTGGCACGTCCCCGATGTACTCTTCCTATCGACCTTACATCCAGCATAGTCGGAATCTGAATATCCAATCAAGTCAAAGTTAGACCCCTTTGGATACCAGATCCTGAAGCAAGGCATAGCGACTAAATATCTAAGAATTCGCTTCACAGCCACTAAGTGACACTCCTTAGGATCGGATTGAAATCTAGAACATATGCATACGCTAAGCATAATATCCGGTCTACTAGCACATAAATAAAGCAAAGAACCTATCATGGACCGGTATGCTTTTTGATCAACGGACTTACCACCTTTGTTGAGGTTGGTGTGTCCATCGGTTCCCATTGGCATCTTTGCGGGCTTGGCGTCCTTCATCCCAAACCGCTTTAGCAAATCTTGCGTGTACTTCGTTTGGGAGATGAAGGTGCCGTCCTTGAGTTGCTTCAATTGGAACCCAAGGAAGTAGTTCAACTCGCCCATCATCGACATCTCGAATTTCTGCGTCATCACCCTGCTAAACTCCTCACAAGACTTTTGGTTAGTAGAACCAAATATTATGTCATCGACATAAATTTGGCACACAAAAAGATCACCATCGCAAGTCTTAGTGAAGAGAGTTGGATCGGCTTTCCCAACCTTGAAAGCATTAGCAATTAAAAAGTCTCTAAGGCATTCATACCATGCTCTTGGGGCTTGCTTAAGTCCATAGAGCACCTTAGAGAGCTTACACACGTGGTCGGGGTACCGTTCATCCTCGAAGCCAGGGGGTTGCTCCACATACACCTCCTCTTTGATCGGCCCGTTGAGGAAAGCACTCTTCACATCCATTTGGTACAACCTGAAAGAATGGTGGGCGGCATATGCTAGCAAAATATGAATTGATTCTAGCCTAGCCACAGGAGCGAATGTCTCCTCAAAGTCCAAACCTGCGACTTGGGCATAACCTTTTGCCACAAGTCGAGCCTTGTTCCTTGTCACCACCCCGTGCTCGCCCTGTTTGTTGCGGAACACCCACTTGGTTCCCACAACATTTTGCTTGGAGCGAGGCACCAGTGTCCAAACTTCATTGCGCTTGAAGTTGTTGAGTTCCTCCTGCATGGCCAACACCCAGTCCGGATCCAGCAAGGCCTCTTCTACCCTGAAAGGCTCAATAGAAGAGACAAAGGAGTAATGCTCACAAAAATTAACTAATCTTGAACGAGTAGTTACTCCCTTGCTAATATCACCCAAAATTTGGTCGACGGGATGATCCCTTTGGATCGTCGCTCGAACTTGGGTTGGAGGTGCCTGAGGTGCTTCTTCCTCTTCAATTTGAACATCCTGTGCTCCCCCTTGATCATGCGCCTCCACTTGAGGTACCTGTTCGTCATCTTGGGTTGGGGGATGCACCATAGTTGAGGAAGACGGTTGATCTTGCTCCAATTGTTCCTAAGGCCGTACATCTCCAATCGCCATGGTGCGTATCGCGGCCGTTGGAACGTCTTCTTCATCTATATCATCAAGATCAACAACTTGCTCTCTTGGAGAGCCATTAGTCTCATCAAATACAACGTCGCTAGAGACTTCAACCAAACCCGATGATTTGTTGAAGACCCTATACGCCTTTGTATTTGAATCATAACCTAATAAAAACCCTTCTACAGCTTTGGGAGCAAATTTAGAGGTTCTACCTTTCTTCACAAGAATATAACACTTGCTCCCAAATACACGAAAATAAGATACATTGGGTTTGTTACCAGTTAGCAACTCGTATGAAGTCTTCTTGAGGAGGCGGTGAAGATAGACCCTGTTGACGGCGTGGCAAGCCGTGTTCACGGCTTCCGACCAAAAATGCTCGGGGGTCTTGAACTCTCCAAGCATAGTCCTCGCCATATCAATGAGCGTCTTGTTCTTCCTCTCTACCACACCATTTTGCTGAGGTGTGTAGGGAGCGGAGAACTCGTGCTTGATCCCTTCCTCCTCAAGGAACTCCTCCACTTGAAGATTCTTGAATTCGGACCCGTTGTCGCTTCTTATCTTCTTCACCTTGAGCTCAAACTCATTTTGAGCTCTCCTTAGGAAGCGCTTGAGGGTCCCTTGGGTTTCAGACTTATCCTGCAAAAAGAACACCCAAGTGAAGCGGGAAAAGTCATCAACAATAACTAGACCATACTTACTTCCTCCTATGCTCAGATAGGCGACGGGTCCGAAGAGGTCCATATGCAGCAGCTCCAGAGGTCTTGAAGTGGTCATCACATTCTTGCTGTGATGTGCTCCTCCCACTTGTTTACCTGCTTGACAAGCTGCACAAGGTCTATCTTTTTCGAATTGCACGTTAGTCAAACCTATCACGTGTTCTCCCTTTAGAAGCTTGTGAAGGTTCTTCATCCCCACATGTGCTAAGCGGCAATGCCACAGCCAGCCCATGCTAGTCTTAGCAATTAAGCATGCATCTAGACCGGCCTCCTCTTTTGCAAAATCAACTAAATAAAGTTTGTCGTCTAGTACACCCTTAAAAGCTAGTGAACCATCACATCTTCTGAAGACAGACACATCTACATTTGTAAATAGACAATTATATCCCATATTACATAATTGACTCACATATAGTAAATTATATCCAAGAGACTCAACTAAAAACACATTAGAGATAGAGTGCTCATTTGATATTGCAATCTTGCCTAAACCTTTCACCTTGCCTTGGTTCCCATCACCGAATATGATTGAATCTTGGGAATCCTTATTCTTGACGTAGGAGGTGAACATCTTCTTTTCCCCTGTCATATGGTTCGTGCATCCGCTGTCAATAATCCAGCTTGAACCCCCGGATGCATAAACGTGCAAGGCAAATTTAGGCTTGGGTCTTAGGTACCCAACTCTTGTTGGGTCCTACAAGGTTAGTCACAATTGTCTTAGGGACCCAAATGCAAGTTTTATCACCCTTGCATTTTGCCCCTAATTTCCTAACAACGATCTTCCTATCCTTTCTACAAATAGCAAAGGAAGCATTTAAAGCATGATAAATTGTAGAGGGTCCATTCATAACTTTCCTAGGAACATGAATAATATTCTTTCTAGGCACATGATGAATATTTTTCCTAGGCATATCTCTACCATACATATAGGAAGAACTGGAAGCAAACATAGCATAAGAGTCATAGGCATGTGAATCAAAAGCATTACAACTCCTATGAGACTGTCTTCTATCATTGTACATAAAAGCATGGTTTCTTTTAGTACTACTTGCCATAGGGGCCTTCCCTTTCTCCTTGGCGGAGATGGGAGCCTTATGGCTTGTTAAGTTCTTGGCTTCCCTCTTGAAGCCAAGCCCATCCTTAATTGAGGGGTGTCTACCAACCGTGTAGGCATCCCTAGCAAATTTTAGTTTATCAAAATCACTTTTGCTAGCCTTAAGTTGGGCATTAAGACTAGCCATTTCATCATTTAACTTTGCAATAGAAGTTATGTGTTCACTACAAGCATCAATATCAGAATCTTTACATCTATTGCAAATAACAACATTTTCTACACAAGTTGTTGATTTACTAGCTATTTCTAACTTAGCATTCAAATCATCATTAATGCTCCTTAAGCTAGAAATTGTCTCATGGCAAGAAGATAATTCACAAGAAAGCATTTCATTTCTCTTAACTTCTAAGGCATGAGATTTTTGTGCTTCTACAAATTTGTCATGTTCTTCATACAACAAGTCCTCTTGTTTTTCTAAAAACCTATTCTTATCATTCAAGGCATCAATCAATTCATTAATTTTATCTACCTTGGTCCTATCTAGGCCCTTAAATAAACATGAATAATTTATTTCATCCTCATCACTAGATTCGTCCTCACTTGAAGAAGCATAAGTAGAGTTTCGAGTACATACCTTCTTTTCCCTTGCCATAAGACATGTGTGACGCTCGTTGGGGAAGAGGGATGACTTGTTGAAGGCGGTGGCGGCTAGTCCTTCATTGTCGGAGTCGGAGGAGGAGCAATCCGAATCCCACTCCTTTCCTAGATGTGCCTCGCCCTTGGCCTTCTTGTAATTTTTCTTCTTTTTCCTCTTGCTCCCGTGTTCCTGGTCACTTTCATTATCGGGACAGTTAGCAATAAAATGACCAATCTTACCGCATTTGAAGCATGAGCGCTTCCCCTTGACTTTGGTCTTGCTTGGCTGTCCCTTGCGACCCTTAAGCGCCGTCTTGAAGCGCTTGATGATGAGGGCCATTTCTTCATCGTTTAGCCCTGCCGCCTCAACTTGCGCTACCTTGCTAGGTAACGCCTCCTTGCTCCTTGTTGCCTTGAGAGCAACGGGTTGAGGCTCATTGATTGGACCATTCAGAGCGTCGTCCACGTACCTCGCCTCCTTGATCATCATTCGCCCGCTTACGAATTTTCCAAGGACTTCTTCGGGCGACATTTTGGTGTACCTGGGATTCTCACGAATATTATTCACCAAATGAGGATCAAGAACGGTAAAGGACCTTAGCATCAGTCGGACGACGTCGTGGTCCGTCCATCGCGTGCTTCCGTAGCTCCTTATTTTGTTGATAAGGGTCTTGAGCCGGTTGTATGTTTGGGTCGGCTCCTCGCCCCTTATCATCGTGAATCGTCTAAGCTCGCCCTCCACCAACTCCATCTTGGTGAGCAAGGTGACGTCGTTCCCCTCATGAGAAATCTTGAGGGTGTCCCAGATCTGCTTGGCATTGTCCAAGCCGCTCACTTTATGGTACTCGTCCCTGCACAAGGAGGCTAACAACACAGCAGTAGCTTGTGCATTTCTATGAATTTGTTTATTAATAAAAATAGGACTATCCGAGCTATCAAACTTCATTCCATTCTCAACAATCTCCCATATGCTTGGATGGAGAGAGAATAGGTGACTACGCATTTTGTGGCTCCAAAATCCGTAGTCCTCCCCATCAAAGTGTGGAGGCTTGCCGAGAGGAATGGAGAGCAAATGTGAATTTGAACTTTGAGGAATACACGAATAATCGAAAGAAAAGTTCGAGTTAACCGTCTTTCGTTTGTCGTAGTCGTTGTCGTCGTTGTTCTTGTGGGAAGAAGTGGACTCATCACTGTCGTCGTAGTAGACGATCTCCTTAATGCGCCTTGTCTTCTTCTTCTTCCCATCTTTTCGTCTATGACCCGAGCCCGAGTCGTTAGGCTTGTCATCCTTTGGCTCGTTGACGAAAGACTCCTTCTCTTTATCGTTGATCACGATACCCTTCCCCTTAGGATCCATCTCTTCGGGCGGTTAGTCCCTTTGTGAAGAGAACGGCTCCGATACCAATTGAGAGCACCTAGAGGGGGGTGAATAGGTGATCCTGTAACACTTAAAACTTAGGCCACAAAAACTTGGTTAAGTGTTAGCGCAATAACTGCCAAGTGGCTAGAGATGAGTCTCAACAAAACACAATAACCACAAGAAATCAATCACAGAGATGGCACGGTGGTTATCCCGTGGTTCGGCCAAGACCAATGCTTGCCTACTCCACGTTGTGGCGTCCCAACGGACGAGGGTTGCAATCAACCCCTCTCAAGCGGTCCAAAGACCCACTTGAATACAACGGTGTTTTGCTTGCTTTTCTTAATCCCGTTCGTGAGGTATCTCCACAACTTGGAGCCTCTCGCCCTTACACTTGAAGTTCACAAAGAAGCACGGAGCAAGGGAGGGATTAGCAACGCACTCAAGACAAGAAATCACAGCAACACCACGCACACAAGTCGCAACAAGAGCTCACAACTCAACTCAATGAGTTCACCACTCAACTAGAGCTCTAATTGCTATCGCAAAGAATCAAAGGCGCGGAATCGATGTCTTAGTGCTTAGGAATGCTTAGAGGATGCTTGGTGTGCTCCTCCATGCGCCTAGGGGTCCTTTTATAGCCCCATGGCAGCTAGGAGCCGTTGAGAGCATTCTAGGAAGGCTGATCTTGCCTTCTGTCGACTGGCGCACCGGACAGTCCGGTGCACACCGGACACTGTCCGGTGCCCGATTTCCTTCCAAAAATGGCGCAGTCGACCGTTGGCAGCCTGAGAGCCGTTGGCGCACCGGACATGTCCGATGCACACCGGACAGTCCGGTGCCCCCTTCTAGCCGTTGGCTCGGCCACGTGTCCCGCGCAGATCGCGCGGCCGACCGTTGGCCCTGCCGACCGTTGGCTCACCGGACAGTCCAGTGCACACCGGACAGTCCGGTGAATTATAGCCGTATGTCGCCGATGAATTCCCGAGAGCGACGAGTTCGCCTGTGAACGGCCCACCGGACAGTCCGGTGCACCACCGGACGTCCGGTGAATTATAGCCGTACACTGCCGTCGAAGTCCCGAGAGCAGCTTGTTCGCCAGAGCCAGCCTGGCGCACCGGACACTGTCCGGTGCACCACCGGACAGTCCGGTGCTCCAGACTGAGCAGAGTCTTGGCTGCTCGAGCCAAGGCATTTTCAATTGGGTTTTTCCTGTTTCCAACACTTAGACACAATACATTAGTCCATAAAACAATGTACTAAGTCTGAGAAACATACCTTTATCCTTGATTTGTACTTTGTCCACCTTTTTACACTAGGGCACTTGTGTTGGACACTAAATCACCAAAATACTTAGAAATGGCCCAAGGGCACATTTCCCTTTCAGATCCCTTCCTTCTCAAGGTACTCCTCCACTTGAAGGTTCTTAAACTCGGACCAATTGTCGCTTCTAATCTTTTTCACCTTGAGCTCAAATTCGTTTTGAGCTCGCCTTAGGAAATGCTTAAGGGTCCGTTGGGTTTCTGTTTTATCCTCCAAAAAGAACACCCAAGTGAAGCGGGAAAAATCATCAACAATTACTAAACCATACTTACTTCCCCCGATGCTAAGGTAGGCGATGGGTCCGAAGATGTCCATGTGGAGAAGCTCCAGTGGTCTTGATGTAGTCATCACATTCTTGTTGTGATGAGCGCTTCCCACCTGTTTCCCTGCTTGACAAGCTGTACAAGGTCTATCTTTTTCAAAACATACATTGGTTAGTCCTAACACATGCTCTCCCTTTAGAAGTTTGTGGAGGTTCTTCATCCCAACATGTGCTAGACGGCGATGCCACAGCCAGCCCATACTAGTCTTAGAGATTAAGCATGCATCTAGATCGGCCTCCTCTTTCGAAAAATCAACTAAGTAGAGTTTGCCATCTAGTACACCCTTAAACGCTAATGAACCATGACTACTTCTAAAGACAGATACATCAACATTTGTAAACAAACAATTGTAGCCCATGTGGCACAATTGACTAACCGATAGGAGATTATAGCCTAGCGACTCTACTAAAAATACATTAGAAATAGAGTGCTCATTTGTGATGGCAATCTTGCCTAAGCCTTTAACCTTGCCTTGGTTCCCATCTCCAAAGATAATCGTGTCTTGGGAGTCCTTGTTCTTGACGTAGGAGGTGAACATCTTCTTCTCCCCCGTCATGTGGTTTGTGCATCCGCTGTCGATAATCCAACTTGATCCCCCGGATGCATAAACCTGCAAGGCAAATTAGGCTTGGGTTTTAGGTACCCAACTCTTGTTGGGTCCTACAAGGTTAGTTACAATAGTCTTTGGGACCCAAATGCAAGTCTTGTCTCCCTTGCACTTGGCTCCCAACTTCCTAGCAACCACTTTCTTATCCTTACAACAAATTGCAAAAGAAGTATTGCAAGCATGGTAAATTGTAGAAGGTTCATTACATACTTTCCTAGGCACATGATGAACAACATTTTTCCTAGGCACATTTCTACCATGCACAAAAGAAGAACTTGAAGCAATCATAGCATGTGAATCATAAGCATAACTCCTATGAGCATTTCTAGAAAATTTTCTATCACTATAGATGAAAGCATGATTCTTTTGAGCAATATTAGCCATAGGGGCCTTCCCTTTCTCCTTGGCAGGAATGGGAGCCCTTTGGCTTGTTAAGTTCTTGGCTTCCTTTCGAAAGCCAAGTCCATCCTTAATAGAGGGATGTCTACCAATGGTGTAGGCATCCCTAGCAAATTTTAACTTATCAAAGTCATTTTTACAAGTCTTAAGTTGGGCATTAAGACTTGCCACTTCGCCATTTAATTTTGTAATAGAAGTAAGGTGTTCAACACATGCTTCAACATCAAAATCCTTACACCTATTACAAATGATAACATGCTCTACACAAGAACTAGACTTATTTGCTTCTTCTAATTTAGCATTTAACTCATCATTAACGCTCTTTAAGTTAGACACAGTTTCATGACAAGCAGATAATTCAGAAGAAAGCAATTCATTTCTTTTAACCTCTAAAGCAAGAGATTTTTGCACACTAATAAACTTGTCATGCTCTTCATATAAAATATCTTCTTGCTTTTCTAAGAGTCTATTCTTTTCATTTAAAGCATCAATCAATTCATTGATCTTATCAACTTTAGTTCTATCTAAACCTTCGAATAAACTTGTGTAATCTACTTCATCATCACTAGTCATCATCACTTGAAGTAGTATACTTAGGGGTATCTCGAGCGCTTACCATTTTCTCCCTTGCCATGAGGCAGGTGTGGCGCTCGTTGGGGAAGAGAGACGAATTGTTGAAGGCCGAGGCGGTGAGTCCTTCGTCGTCAGAGTCGGACGAAGAGCAATCCAAATCCCACTCTTTGCCAAGGTGCGCCTCGCCCTTCGCCTTCTTGTAGGCCTTCTTCTTCTCCCTCTTCCCGCTCTTTTCTTGCTCCTGGTCATTAGTATTATTGGGACAATTTGCTATGAAATGACTAGTCTTACCACATTTAAAGCAGGAGCGCTTTCCCTTTGCTTTGCTCTTGTTGGGATGCTCCTTGCGTCCTTTTAGCGCCGTCTTGAAGCGCTTGATGATGAGGGCCATTTCATCTTCATTTAGCCCGGCCGCCTCAACTTGTGCCACCGTGCTAGGTAGCACCTCCCTGCTGCTGCTTGATGCCTTGAGTGCAACGGGTTGAGGCTCATAGATGGGCATTGGACCATTCAATGCATCATCAACGTATCTTGCTTCCTTGACCATCATACGCCCGCTTACAAACTTTCCAAGTATCTCCTCGGGCGTCATCTTTGTGTACCTAGGATTCTCACGGATTAAGTTCACAAGATGAGGGTCAATGACAGTAAAAGACTTGAGCATAAGTCGGACGACGTCGTGGTCCGTCCATCTCGTGCTTCCATAGCTCCTGATCTTATTGACCAGGGTCTTGAGCCTGTTGTACGTTTGCGTTGGCTCCTCTCCCCTGATCATGGCAAACCTTCCTAGCTCGCCTTCCACCAACTCCATTTTGGTGATCATGGTGGCGTCGTTCCCCTCATGCGAGATTTTGAGGGTGTCCCATATTTGCTTGGCGTTGTCCAAGCCGCTCACCTTGTTATATTCATCCCTACACAACGATGCTAACAAAACAGTGGTAGCTTGTGCATTTTTATGAATTTGTTCGTTAATGAACATGGGGTTATCTGTACTATCAAATTGCATTCCATTCTCAACTATCTCCCAAATACTAGGATGAAGAGAGAAAAGGTGACTGCACATTTTGTGACTCCAAAAAGCGTAGTCCTCTCCATCAAAGTGTGGAGGTTTACCAAGAGGAATAGAAAGCAAATGGGCATTGTAATTATACGGAATACGAGAATAATCAAATGAAAAATTTGAGTTAACCGGTTTATTTTTCTCGTCGTAGTCGTCGTCTCTTGGGGAAGAAGAAGACTCGTCGTTGTTGTAGTAGACGATCTTCTTGATGCGCCTCTTCTTCTTCCCGTCCTTCTTCTTATGACTTGAGCCAGAGTCAGTGGGCTTGTCATCTCTAGGCTCGTTGAGGAAGGACTCCTTCTCCTTGTCGTTGACCACCATCCCCTTTCCCTTAGGATCCATCTCTTCGGGCGATTAGTCCCTCACGTGAAGAGAACGGCTCCGATACCAATTGAGAGCACCTAGAGGGGGGTGAATAGGTGATCATGTAAAAATCAAATACTTATAGCCACAAAAACTTGGTTAAGTGTTAGCGTAATAGAACCAAGTGGCTAAGGAACGAACTCTTGTCAATCACAAGAAAAACAAGCACAAGAGACACGGTAGTTTATCCCATGGTTCGGCCAAGTATAACACTTGCCTACTCCACGTTGTGGCGTCCCAATGGACGAGGGTTACACTCAACCCCTTTCAACTGATCCAATGATCAACTTGAATACCACGGCTTTTCTTTGCTTATATCTTTTCCCGTTTGCGAGGAATCTCCACAAGTTGGAGTCTCTCGCCCTTACAATAAAGATCACGGTGAAAGCACTAGAGTAAGGGTGGGAAGCAACACACACAAATCTGCAGCAATACACACACATAGCCAAGACTTGAGCTCAAATGAAGCGCAACAAGTTCACCACTAGAACGAAGCTCAAATCACTAACAAAGTCGATCAAGTGCGCAGAGACGGAGTGTGGAAGACTTAGAATGCTCAAAGTATGCTTGGGTGACTCCTTCATGCGCCTAGGGGTCCCTTTTGTAGCCCCAAGGCAGCTAGGAGCCGTTGGAGGCATTCTGGGAAGGCAATTCTTGCCTTCTGTTGGGTGGCGCACCGGACAGGCACTGTTCATGTCCGTTGCCTAATTTCTTTCTTAAATTGGCGCAGCCGACCGTTGCATAATTGTAGCTGTTGGTGCACCGGACACTGTCGATGCACACCGGACAGTCCAGTGCCCCCGGCCGACCGTTGGAGCGGGCCACACGTCGCCCGTGGATTTGGCGGCCGACCGTTGCGTTGGCGGCCGTTGCCTCACCAGACAGTCCGGTGCACCACCGGACAGTCCGGTGAATTATAGTCGTAGGCCGCCGATGATTTCCCGAGAGTGGCTAGTTCACCAAAGGCCAGCCTGGCGCACCGGACACTGTCCGGTGCACCACCAAACACCGGACGGTCTGGTGTGCCAGACTGTGCTGAGTCTTGGCTGCTCCAGCCAAGTCCTTTCCTTTTTCTCTTTTCTCTGATTTTAGCACTTAGACAAATATATTAGTACACAAAAGCCAATGTACTAAGTCTAGAACCATACCTTTGCTTTGTTTGTCACCTCTCTCTTTATTTAGCACATGAGAGCTTATTTAAATGTGTTGGGCACTTAATCACCAAAACATAATAGAAATTGCCTAAAGGCACATTTCCCTTTCAGGAGCGCCGGACAGTCCGGTGTGCTAGCCATCAAACGGCTAGTTGACACGTTGGCCAAAGCCAACGGTCAACTGGTGCACCGGACAGTCCAGTGCCACCCACCAGACGGTCCTGTGCCCCCAAAAGTGGAAATCAGTCAATCAGGAGATTCGTAGCCGTTGCACTATGCAGTGTTCGGTGTGCACCGGACAGTCCGGTGCACCCATAGATAGAAGGCAATTAAGGCCTTCCAGATGGAGCTCCAACGGCTCCTAGGTACCTTAGTGCTATAGAAGGACCCCCCCTAAGTGCCATGGAGCTACACCCAAGCATTCTTTGAACATCTTACAACACGGAGACCTCACGACCACGCTGCTGATTCGCTAAGTAGAGATTTGAGCACGTTGTTGAGTTGTAACTCTGTTGTGTTGTTTCTTGTGCTCTTTTCTTGGCCCGTGTGCGTGTGTTGCTGCGATTTGAGTTCTTGTGTGTGTTGCTACTCCCTATTACTATTGTGCTTTGATTGAGATCATTTGTATAAGGCATGAGAGACTCCAATTTGTGGAGATTCCTCATAAAGGGAAAACTTGATATAAGGAAGAAAATCATGGTACTCAAGTTTGATCTTTAGATCACTTGAGAGGGGTTGAGTGCAACCCTTGACCGAAGGAGGTCACCACAATGTGAAGTAGGCATTGGCCGAACCACGGGATAAAATCGTTGTGTCTTTTGTGTTTTACTTTATTGTGATCATCATCTTCCAAAGAGTTCACATATTTCACTTGTCTTAGTGTTCCTAAGTTTAATACATATTTTAAAGGAACAATCAAGTGAAGAGATTCTCTCTCTCTCCACCTCCATTCATCACAACTTGGTTTTACCTTTTACTAACACTTGTTATAAACCAAGTTTGTCTTGTTTAGAGTTAATTTTTGCAGGATCACCTATTCACCCCCCCTCTAGGTGCTCTCAATTGGTATCAAAGTTGTTCTCTTCATCAAGGGACTAATCGTCCGAAGAGATGGATCATAAGGGTAAGGGGATTGTGATCAATGACAAGGAGAAGGAGACCCTCAACATCGATGAGCCAAAAGGTGATAAGTCCACCGACTGAGGCTCAATCAAAAAGAGGAAGGACGGGAAGAAGAAGAGGCGCATCAAGAAGATCATCTACTATGACAGCAACGCCTCCTCTTCTTCACCAAAGGAGGACGACGACGAAGATTCCTCTACAAAGAAGAAACGGTTAATATTCTTTGATTATTCTCGCATCCCATATAATTTGAATGCTCATTTATTGTCTATTCCACTTAGCAAGCCCCCTCACTTTGATGGGGAAGATTATTCACTTTGGAGTCATAAAATGCGTAGTCATCTATTTTCTCTTCATCCTATAATTTGAGAAATAGTAGAAAATCGAATGCATTTTGATAGTAGTGATAATGATGTATTTATTAATGAGCAAGTCCATAAAAATGCCCAAGCTACCAATATTTTGTTAGCATATCTATGCAGGGATGAATAGAACAAGGTTAGTGGCTTGGAAAACGCCAAGCAAAATATGGGACACCCTCAAGATCTATCATGAGGGAAATGATGTCACTATGACCACCAAGATGGAATTTGTGGAAGGTGAACTAGGGAGTTTTGCCATGAAAAGGGGAGAGGAGCCAACTGAAACGTACAATAGGCTCAAGACCCTGGTGAATAAGATTAGAAGCTATGGAAGCACAAGATGGACGGATCATGATGTCGTGCGCCTCATGTTAAGGTCATTCACTGTAATTGATCCTCATCTTGTTAATCTTATTCGTGAAAACCCTAGGTACACCAAAATGTTGTACGAGGAAATTCTTGGCAAATTTGTAAGCGAGCGCATGATGGTGAAAGAAGCAAGGTACATCGACGACATCGCCAATGGACCTCTTCCTCTTTATGAGCCACAGCTTGTTGCACTCAAGGCAACAACTAGCACGGAAATGCTACCAAACAAGGTAGCACAAGTGGAGACTGCCAGACTTAATGAGGAAGAAATGGCGCTAGTAATAAAGTGCTTCAAGACTGCATTGAAAGGATGCAAGGACTACCCCAACAAGAACAAACCAAAGGGAAAGTGTTCGTGCTTCAAGTGCGGTAAGACTGGTCATTTTATTGCATAATGTCTCAATAATGAAAATGACCAGGCACAAGAAAAGAAAGGGAAGAAGGAGAAGAAGTTCTATAGAAAGACAAAGCACGAGGCGCATATTAGCCAGGAATGAGACTCGGACTGCTCTTCATCTGACTCTGACGACGAAGGACTTGCTGCCTCCGCCATCGACAAGTCCTCCCTCTTGCCCAACGAGCATCACACTTGCCTCATGGCAAAAGAGAAGAAGATAAGTACCCATGATACCCCTAAGTATACTTCTTATAGTGATGAGTAATGTGATGATGATGATGATGATGACATAGGTTATAGCTATCTATTTAAGGGCCTAGATAGATCCAAAGTAGATAAAATTAATGAATTGATTGATGCTCTTAATGAAAAGAATAGATTGCTAAAAAACAAGAGGATGTACTTTTGAGGAACATGATAAAGTAATGGAAGTAGAAAAATCTCTTGCTTTAGAAATGAAGTAGAATGAAAAGCTTGCTTTTGAATTGTCTTCTTGTCACTCGTCTATCACTAGCCTCAAGAGTTTAAATGATGATTTAAATGCTAGAATAGAGAAAGTAAATGTTGCAAGGTCTTCAATTGAGCTTGTTTCAATTTGTGCAAAGTGCAAAGATCATGATTTTAATGTTTGTAGTAATCATGCTTCTACTATTGCAAAATTAAATGATGAAATTGCTCATTTAAATGTTCAACTTAAAACTTGCAAAAGTTTAGTAGATAAAGTTAAATTTGCTAGGGATGCCTTTACCATTGGTAGACATTCCTACATTAAGGATGGACTTGGTTTCCAAAAGGGAACCAAGAACACTAAGAGCTAAAAGGACCTCAGCTTCACAAAGGAGAAGGGGAAGGCACCTATGGCTAATATTGTGCATTCAATTCATGAGAAGAGAAACCATGCTTATTTGTATTTTCATGCTAAGAGTACTTCTCATAATGCTTATCATGTTACTCACAATAGTAGTTTTACTCCTCGCACTATGACTGCTTCATCTAGTGATTGTAATAGGAGTAGAACTAGGCACCATGCTTCTCATGTTGGTTCTCATACGCCTAAGGATAGGAATGCATCTCATGGTTCTTCCATTTTATTCCGCACTTTTAATGCATCCTATGTAATTCATTGTAAGAATGATAAAATTGTTGCTACAAGTCTGGGACCAAAATGTAAGAAAGTTAAGACTTGCATTTAGGTTCTAAAATCTTATGTAACTAACCTGACGGGACCCAACACAAGTTGGGTACCTAAATCCCAAGCCTAAATACCTTACAGGTTTATGCATCCGGGGGCTCAAGCTGGATCATTGATAGTGGATGCACAAACCACATGACGTTGGGAGAAGAACATGTTCACTTCTTACGTCAAGAACAAGGATTCTCATGACACGATTATCTTTGGAGATGGAAATCAAGGCAACGAAAAAGGGATAGGTAAAATAGTAATTACTATAGACACTCCATTGTATAATAGAGTCTCTTAGTTGTCTCTTGTGCTTGGAGAACCGTTTTGGTGTCTTTCCACTATACATGCCCCTATAGTTGTTCTCGTGTCATGATAAATGCATATATATTGGTCTGCATGCCACCCCAAACATCAGTTGCATCCCGAGCTGCATGAAAACTGGGTTTCTATGTATTCAATACAACAAATCCATCTAGTATGCATGACAGGGTTTAGAGAGCACCTAGAGGGGGGTGAATAGGTGATCCTGTAAATAACAACACTAAATAGCCCAAACTTGGTTATGAAATGTTAGTAATCTTAAACCAAGATGCTATGGCAAGAAATCTTCACTTGATTGTTCCTTTAAAATGAGTATTGAACTTAGGAACAATAGCACAAGTGATTGAGCGAGAACTCAAGCAGACATACCAATCACAATAAAAAGTGACACAAGAGACAGTGATTTTATCCCGTGGTTCGGCCAATGCCTACTCCACATTGTGGTGACCTCCTTCGATCAAGGATTGCACTCAATCCCTCTCAAGTGATCCAATGATCAAACTTGAGTACCACAGTTTCTTCCTTAGTAGATGTTTCCCTTTTGTGAGGAATCTCCACGAGTTGGAGCCTCTCACCCTTACAATGTTGATCACAATAAAAACCACAAGAGTAAGGGAGGGAAAGAAACACACGCAAGAGCTAAAGTCGCAGCAATGACACGCACACAAGTCAAGAAGAGAGCACACAAAAACAGCGCAACATGTTCGCAACACAACAAGTGCTCAAATCTCAGTCACGATGATCCGGATGCGTATTTGCGGAGTCTAGGTGTCTTAGGATGTTCAATGGAGGCTTGGTTTAGTGCTCCATGCGCCTAGGGGTCCCTTATTTAGCCCAAGGCAGCTAGGAGCCGTTGGATCTCCATTTGGTAGGCAATTATTGCCTTCTGTCGGCTGTCACACTGTACAGTCCGGTGAACTACCGGACATGAACAGTGCTCGATTTATTTTCTTTTCTAGCGAAGCCAACCGTTGAGCATTCAGTCCCTTGGCACACCGGACAGTCCGGTGCGGCCTGGTGACCGTTGGCTCGGGCCACGCGTCACCCGCTGATCGCGCTGCCGACCGTTGGCGCGGGCGCTGTTGGCTCACCGGAGAGTCCAGTGATTTTTAGCCACGGCGCCCTCGCCGATTACCGAGAGTAGCGAGTTTGCTGCTGGACCAGCATGTGCACTGAACACTGTCCGGTGCGCCGAAGGCTGGTGCAAGTTTGGCTAGACTTAGTCAAACTTCTTCAATCCAATTTCATTTGTTTTGATAAGGTTCCTAGCACTTAGAGAAATATGTTAGTATCAAAAACAATTCACTAAGGCTAGAGTCATACCTTGATTCTTTGATTTGCATCTCTCAACCACTTAGTACATATTAATCACAATAACATGTGTTGGACATCTAATCACCAAAACATTTATAGAAATGGCCCAAAGGCACATTTCCCTTTCAATCTCCCCATTTTTGGTGATTATGCCAACACATTAAAAGCAACTCAAAATGCAACATCATTTTTAAAGAGAAGCTAAAGAGTGCAAATTGAAGACTAGTTTAACTCACATAGGATTTGGCATATTTGGATCACTTTTGCCACCACTTGGTTTATTTTCACAAAACAAATTCTTTTTCCTATCTCTATATCAAAAACAGTGTTTTTGGCAAATCAAGAGATCTTTTAAGAGTAAATTTGATCAAATGTCACAAACTCCCCCTTTTTCCCATAATCAATAATTCTCCCCCATAAGAGAAATTTTTTTTGCAATAAGAGGGTTTTGATCAAACATAAAGATTCTAACTCTACAATTTTTTGAAATTCACAAGTGGTTGGCTGATCCATTTGCTTTAGCCTTAATTTCTCCCCCTTTGGCATTAAGCACCAAAACAGGAGAAATTTTGGCCTTTTAACCCTATTGCCTCACAAAAGTGTCAAATAGGAGCAAAAGGCAATGAGAACACTAGTACGAACTTCGGACAAGATACACTTATACCGGAGTGCAGTGGAAGCCATTTCTTTGTCCAAGTTAACTTTTCCCTTTCAATATGCCACTTGAGACTATTTCAAGAATACTCAACAAACAAGTTAGTCTCAAGGTAGTCAAGTTCTAGCACATCCTCCGCCTAAACATGTGCATTAGTTGCATAGGGACTTGTGAGGTTCGGGGATGGACTTGTACAACTTGATTACCAAATATAAGCAATTGAAGACAGTAATGCTTAAAGTAACATGATCAAAGGCATAGAACACATGTATGCTATAGATCAATCTAAGTTACGCGAATCTAAGACATTTAGCTCACTACACAACCTACAAAATCCTTTCGCATCTAAAGGCTTGGTGAAGATATCAGCTAGCTGGTTCTCGGTGCTAATATGATAAATATCGATATCTCCCCTTTGCTGGTGGTCTCTCAAAAAGTGATGCCAGATTTCTATGTGCTTAGTGCGGCTGTGTTCAACAGGATTATCTGCCAGGAGGATTGCACTCTCATTGTCACATAGGAGTGGGACTTTGCTTAGGTTGTAGCCAAAGGTCCCGGAGGGTTTGCCTCATCCAAAGTAGTTGCACGCAACACTGTCCTGCGGCAACATACTCGGCCTCAGCAGTGGATAGGGCAACGGAAGTTTGTTTTCCTAGAGCTCCAGGACACCAGGGACCTTCCTAGAAACTGACAAGTCCTTGATGTGCTCTTCCTATCAACCTTGCACCTAGCATAGTCAGAATCTGAGTATCCGATTAAGTCAAAGGTAGACCCCTGTGGATTCTAGATCCCGAAGCAAGGCATAGAAACCAAATATCTAAGAATTCGCTTAACGGCCACAAGGTGACACTCCTTGGGGTCGGATTGAAATCTAGCACACATGCATACACTTAGCATAATATCTGGTCTACTAGCCAAAGATAAAGTAAAGATCCTATCATAGACCGGTATGCCTTTTGATCAACGGACTTACCTCCTTTATTGAGGTCCAGATGTCAGTCCGCTCCCATCGGTGTCTTCACGGGCTTTGCATCCTTCATCCCAAACCTCTTAAGCAAATCTTGAGTGTACTTCGTTTGGGAGATTAAGGTTCCTTCCTTGAGTTGCTTCACCTGAAATCCAAGGAAGTAGGTCATCTCGCCCATCATTGACATCTCGAACTTTTGCATCATCAACCTCCTAAACTCCTCACAAGACTTTTGATTAGTAGAACCAAATATAATGTCATCGAGATATATTGGCATACAAAAAGATCACCATCACAAGTCTTAGTAAAGAGAGTAGGATCAGCTTTCCCAACCTTGAAAGCATTAGTAATAAGGAAATCTCTAGGGCATTCATACCATGCTCTTGGGGCTTGCTTAAGTCCATAGAGCGCCTTAGAGAGCTTGTAGACGTGGTCGGATACCTGTCATCCTCAAAGCCAGGGGGTTGTTCTACGTATACCTCCTCCTTGATTGGTCCATTGAGGAAGGCGCTCTTCACGTCCATTTGAAAAAGCTTAAAAGAGTGGTGAGCAGCATAGGCCAATAAAATCCGAATTGATTCTAGCCTAGCCATAGGAGCAAAGTCTTCTCAAAATCCAAACTTGCGACTTGGGCCATAACCTTTTGCCACAAGTCGAGCCTTGTTTCTTGTCATCACACCGTGTTGGCCCTGCTTGTTGCGGAACACCCACTTGGTTCCCACAACATTTTGCTTTGGACGTGGCACCAGGCTCCAAACTTCATTTCTCTTGATGTTGTTGAGCTCTTCCTGCATGGTCAGCACCCAGTCTTGGATCCTGCAAGGCTTCTTCTACCCTAAAAGGCTCAATAGAAGAAACAAACGAGTAATGCTCACAAAAATTAGCTAGACGTGAGCGAGTGGTTACTCCCTTGCTGATATCACCTAGAATCTGATCTACTAGATGATTTCTTTGAATCATTGATCGGACTTGAGTTGGAGGAATGTGTGAAGCTTCTTCCTCCTTATCATGTTCTTCATGTGCTCCCCCTCGATCCAACCCTTCATCTTGAGGTACATGTTTCTCATCTTGAGTTGGGAGATGCACCAATGTAGAGGAAGAAGGTTGATCTTGCTCTTGTAGTTCCAGTGGTCGCACATCACCTATCGCCATTGTTCGCATTGCGGCCGTCGGAACCTCATCCTCATCTATATCATCAAGATCAACTTGCTCTCTTGGAGAGCTATTAGGTTTCATCAAATACAACATCGCTAGAGACTTCAACTAATCCTGATGATTTGTTGAAGACCCTATACACCTTTGTATTTGAGTCATAACCTAGTAAAAACCCTTCTACAGCTTTTGGGAGCAAACTTTGAATGCCTACCTTTATTTACCAAGATGTAGCATTTGCTCCCAAATACACGAAAATAGGAAACATTGGGTTTGTTACCGGTTAGTAGTTCGTATGAGGTTTTCTTGGGGAGGCGATGCAGATAGAGCCGGTTTATGGCATGGCAAGCTGTATTCACAGCTTCCGACCAAAACCACTCAAGCGTCTTGTATTCTACAAGCATAGTCCTCGCCATGTCAATTAGCGTCCTATTCTTCCTCTCTACTACACCATTTTGTTGTGGTGTGTAGGGAGCGGAGAACTCGTGCTTGATGCCTTCCTCCTCAAGATATTCTTCGACTTGAAGATTTTTGAACTCAGATCCATTATCGCTTCTTATCTTTTTCACTTTTAGCTCAAATTTGTTTTGAGCTCTCCTTAAGAAGCGCTTTAGGGTTCCTTGGGTCTCAAATTTTTCCTGCAAAAAGAAAAGACAAGTGAAGCGGGAAAAATCATCTACAATAACAAGACCATACTTACTTCCCCCAATACTGAGATAAGCAACAGGCCCGAAGAGATCCATGTGTAGGAGTTCTAGTGGTCTTGATGTTGTCATCACATTCTTGCTTTGATGAGTACTTCCCACCTACTTCCCTGCTTGGCACGCTGCACAAGGTCTGTCTTTCTCAAAACAGACATCGGTTAGTCCTAACTCATGTCTCCCTTTAGAAGCTTATGAAGGTTCTTCATTCCAACATGTGCTAGACGGTGGTGCCAGAGCCAGCCCATATTAGTCTTAGCAATTAAGCATGCATCTAGATCGGCATTCTCTTTTGAAAAAAACAACTAAGTAGAGCTTGTCATCTAATACACCCTTAAAAGCTAATGAACCATCACTTCTTCTAAAGATAGATACATCAATATTTGTAAATAAACAATTATAACCCATATGACATAATTGGCTTACAGACAACAAATTGTACCCGAGCGATTCTACTAAAAACACATTAGAGATCGAATTCTCAGTTGTGATGGCTATTTTGCCTAAGCCTTTGACCTTGCCTTGGTTCTTATCTTCAAAGATGATAGTGTCTTGGGAATCCTTGTTCTTGACGTAGGAGGTAAACATTTTCTTCTCCCCCGTCATGTGGTTTATGCATCCTGAAAGGGAAATAGGGTTAAACCTTTTCCCGCAATTATTTAGTGGTGAATGCCCAACACAAATAAATGGACTAACTAGTTTGCTCTAGAATAACATGTTCTACATGTGCAAAAAGGTTCAACACAAACCAATAAATATTTCAAGTTAGGGATTCAATTGAAAGGAGCAAAAGAAACCAAGTGTGCTCTGGTCTGGCGCACCCGGACTGTCTGGTGTGCCACCGAACAGTGTCCGGTGCACTAGGCCCGTACAAGGTTAATCCAGCCACTCTCGGGTTTCAGCAGGCGCACTCCGCTATAATTCACCGGACTGTCTGGTGTGCCACCGGACTGTCCAGTGTGCCAGCGGAGCAATGGCTAACTTGCGCAACGGTCTACTGCAAAAGCCGCTGACAAAGCAACAGTAAAGAACAGTGCACGCAGAGTTAGAGCTGCAGAGTCAGAGGCGCATCGGATAGTGAATAGGACTTGTCCTGTGTGGCACCGGACTGTCCGGTGCCGCAAGAAGACAAAGCTCCAACGGTCGACCGAGCTCCGAACCCTAACGATTGGGTGACGTGGCGGCGCACCGGACAGTGAACAGGACCTGTCCGGTGGTGCACCGGACTATCCGGTGCGCCCATCGCCAGCAGCCTTCCCCAATGGCTTCTTGGTGGTTGAGGGCTATAAATACCCCCAACCATCACAACTCCAAGCATCCAAGTTTTTTGAAGTAGTCATTCAATACAAGAGCTAGCGCATTCAATCCTAGATATAATTCAAAAGATCAAAGCCTCTTCAAGTCCCAAATTCATTCCAACCACCTAGTGACTTGAGAGAGTGTGTGTTCGTGTTCATTTGCGCTCTTGTTGCTTGGATCGCTTTCTTCCTTCCTCATTCTTGTTCCAAAGAGACTTGTAATCAAAGCAAGAGACACTTAAGTGTGTGGTGGTCCTTGCGGGGTCTAAGTGACCCGTTGATTAAGGAGAAAGCTCACTCGGTCTAAGTGACCATTTGAGAGAGGGAAAGGGTTGAAAGAGACCCAGTCTTTATGACCACCTCAATGGGGACTAGGTTATTTAGAACCGAACCTCAGTAAAATAAATCACTGTGTTCATTCGCTTGATTTCCATTTGATTGTTTTCCCCTCTCTCCTGGACTAGATTTAAGTTCTAACGCTAACCCCGGCTTGTAGTGTGTGTTTTAAAGTTGTAAATTTCAGATTACGCCTATTCACCTCCCCCCTCTAGGCGACGTTCAATTGGTATCAGAGCCCGGTGATTCATTAAGAGTCTAACAACTCGAAGTGATGTCAGGAGATCACACCAAGAGGGAGATCGAAACAGGCGACAAGCCCGCAAGCCTTGGGAAAGCTCCATCAAGGGAGTCCGGCAACAAAGCCAAAAAGGGATCCCCTCCCTCCATCAAGTCGCATCCGAGTGGCGACAACAAAAAGAAGATGAAGAAGGTGGTCTACTACGAGAACCGACTCATCGTTGCCCTCCACATCAAACTCCAAGGCAATCCGTTGCTTCTAAGCGCCATGAGCGCAAGAAGTATAGTAAGATGCCCCTTCGCTATCCCCATAATTCTAAGCGCGCTCCTCTACTTTCCGTTCCCTTAGGCAAACCACCATATTTTGATGGTGAGGATTATTGTATGTGGAGTGATAAAATGAGGCATCACCTAACCTCACTCCACGCAAGCATTTGGGGACATTGTTGAGTTTTGGAGCGCAGGTACCTAAGGTGGGGGACGAAGGCTACGACCACGGACGAGGTCGCCCAAATTAGACACTTTAACTCCTAAGCCACAACTATACTCCTCGCCTCCTTGTGTCGAGAGGAGTATAATAAGGTGCAAGGCTTAAAGAGTGCCAAAGATATTTGGGACGTTCTCAAGATGGCGCACGAAGGCGACGAGGTGACCAAGATCACCAAGCGCGAAACGATCGAGGGAGAACTCAGTCGATTCGTCCTCAACAAGGGAGAGGAGCCACAAGCAATGTACAACCAGCTCAAGGCCTTGGTGAACCAAGTGTGCAACCTCGGGAGCACCAAGTGGGATGACATGAAATGGTCAAGGTTATTCTTAGATCACTTGTTTTTCGTAATCCCACTCAAGTGCAAACTAATCCGTGGAGACCCTAGATATAAACAGATGTCTCCCGAGGAAGTTATTGGCAAGTTTGTGAGCTTTTGAACTTATGATCAAAGACTCCAAACATATTGTCAACTTGAAGCAAGGTGCCACCTCCACACCCGAGGTGCAACTCGTCGCATTCAAGGCGACGGAAGAAGAGAAGAGGGAGTCTACATCAAGTAGGCTTCTAATCAACGCCTCCAAGCTTGACAATGAGGAAATGGCTCTCATCATCAAGAGCTTCTGTCAAATCCTCAAGCAACGGAGGGGGAAGGACTACAAGCCCCGCTCCAAGAGGGTGTGCTATAAATGTGGTAAGCCCGGTCATTTATTGCTAAATGTCCAAATTCAAGTGATAGTGACAGGGGTGACGATAATAAGGAAAAGAAGAAGGAAAAGAAGAGGTATTACAAGAAGAAGGGCGGCGATGCCCACGTATGTTCGGGAATGGGACTCCGATGAAAGCTCCACCAACTCCTCCTTCGACGAGGATGCCGCCAACATCCCCATCAACAAGGGACTCCTCTTCCCCAATGTCGGCCACAAGTGTTTCATGGCTAAGGACGGCAAAAGAAGAAGGTACAATCTAGAACCACCCCCAAGTATACTACATCTAGTGATGAGGGTAGTTCTAGTGATAGTGAAGATGATTTAATGTCCCTTTTTTGCCAACCTTAACATGGAACAAAAGAAAAAATTAAATGAACTAATTGAGACCATTAATGAGAGGGATGATTTCTTGGAAAGCCAAGAGGACTTCATTATTAAAGAAAACAAGAAACATGTTAAAGTAAAGAATGCTTATGCTCAGGAAGTAGAAAAGTGTGAAAACTTGACTAAGGAGCTTAGCATTTGCAATGATTTAATTATCAGTCTTAGAAATGAAAATGCTAGTCTAAATGCTAAGATTGATGAATTAAATGTTTGCAATGATACAGTTTCTAGTCTTAGAACTGAAAATGATAATTTAATTTCTAAGATTAAAGAATTGAGTGTTTGCAATGATTCCATTTCCTGTCTTAGAAATGAAAATGCTATGTTAAAATCTAAGATAGATGAACTAAATTTTGCAAACCCTCTACATCTACTGTCAAGCACATTTCCATTTGCACTAGATGTAGAGATATTAATGTTGAAGCTATTGATGATCACCTTGCCATAATTAAACAACAAAATGATCATATAGCTAAACTAACAGCTAAAATTAATGAGCATGAACTTGAAAATGAAAAGTTTAAATTTGCTAGAAGCATGCTCTATAATGGGAGATGCCCTGGTATTAAGGATGGCATTGGTTTCCAACAGGGAAGCAATGTCAAGCTTAATGCCCCTAAAAGATTGTCTAATTTTGTTAAGGGCAAGGCTCCCATGGTTCAGGATAATAAAGGCTACATTTTATATCCTGCTAATTATCCTAAGCACAAAATTAGGAAGATTCATGCTAGGAAGCCTCACAATGTTTCACATCATGCTTTTATGTATAAGAATGAGGCATCTAGCTCTAGGCATACCTCACATGTTAAAATGCCTAGAAAGAAAATTCATGCTGCATCAAATGAGCCTAACATTTCATTTAAGACTTTTGATGCATCATATGTGCTTACTAACTAATCAGGCAAAGTAGTTGCCAAATATGTTGGGGGCAAACACAAGGGTTCAAAGACTTGTGTTTGGGTACCCAAGGTGCTTGTTTCTAACGTCAAAGGACCCAAGATTGTTTGGGTACCTAAGAACAAGGCCTAAAATTGTTTTGTAGGTTTATGCATCCGGTGGCTCAAGTTGGATAATCGATAGCGGGTGCACAAACCACATGACTGGGGAGGAAAGAATGTTCTCCTCCTACGAGAAAAATGAAGATCCCCAACGAGCTATCACATTCGGGGATGGAAAACAAGGATTGGTCAAAGGTTTGGGTATAATTGCTATATCACCTGACCATTCCATTTCAAATGTTTTTTCTTGTAGATTCTTTAGATAACAATTTGCTTTCCGTTTCTCAATTATGCAAAATGGGCTACAACTGTCTTTTTAAGATACAGGTGTTACTGTCTTTAGAAGAAGTGATGATCAGTAGAATTTAAGGGAGTATTAGAGGGTCAGCTATACTTAGTTGATTTTAACAAAGCTGAACTTGACACTTGCTTAATTGCTAAGACTAATATGGGTTGGCTCTGGCATCACCGACTAGCCCATGTTGGGATGAAGAATCTTCACAAACTTATATAGGGAGAACATATTTTAGGACTAACCAATGTTCATTTTGAGAAAGACAGGATTTGTAGTGCATGCCAAGCAGCAAAGCAAGTTTGCTCGTCATCCACACAAGAACATTATGACGACTGAC
Organism: Zea luxurians; assembly: GCA_029449295.1. NCBI lineage: Eukaryota > Viridiplantae > Streptophyta > Magnoliopsida > Poales > Poaceae > Zea > Zea luxurians. The sequence continues at coordinate 27,226,137 of JAOPSE010000024.1, read as the reverse complement.
AGGCCGCTCGAGCTACTCCACATGGATTTATTCGGCCCGATCGCTTATATAGGCATTAGCGGGAGTAAGTACTATCTAGTTACTATGGATGATTATTCTCGCTTCACTTGGGTATTCTTTTTGCAGGAAAAATCTCAGACCCAAGATACTTTGAAGGGATTCTTAAGATGGGCTCAAAATGAGTTCGGATTAAGGATCAAAAAGATAAGAAGCGACAATGGGACGGAGTTCAAGAATTCTCAAATAGAAGGAATTCTTGAGGATGAGGGCATCAAGCATGAGTTCTCTTCTCCCTACACACCTCAACAAAATGGTGTAGTGGAGAGGAAGAATAGAACTCTAGTGGACATGGCGAGAACCATGCTTGATGAGTTCAAGACACCGGACCGGTTTTGGGCTGAGGCGATTAACACCGCCTGCTACTCCATCAACCGGCTCTACCTTCATCGAATCCTCAATAAAACATCATATGAACTCCTCACTGGTAAAAAGCCCAATGTTTCATATTTTAGAGTCTTTGGAAGCAAATGTTTTATTCTTATTAAAAGAGGTAGAAAATCTAAATTTGCTCCTAAGGCTATAGAAGGCTTTTTACTAGGATATGACTCAAACACAAGGGCTTTTTACTGGATTAGTTGAGGTTTCTTGTGACATTGTGTTTGATGAGACTAATGGCTCCCAAGTGGAGCAAGTTGATCTTGATGAATTAGATGATGAAGAGGCTCCGTGCGTCGCATTAAGGAACATGTCCATTGGCGATGTGTGTCCTAAGGAATCCAAAGAGTCTCCACAAGCACAAGATGAACAGTCATCTTCCAATCAAGCATCTCCACCAACTCAAAATGAGGAACAGGCTCAAGATGATGAAAATGAAGATCAAGAGGATGAGCCATCTCAAGAGGAGGACAATGATCAAGGGGGAGATGACAATGATAAAGACAAGGAAGATAAGCAGGAAATTTAGGGTCAAAGACGCCACACCCAAGAGTCCACCAAGCAATTCAAAGAGATCACCCCGTCAACTCCATCCTTGGCGATATTCATAAGGGGTAACCACTAGATCTCGAATTGCACATTTCTATGAACATTACTCTTTTGTGTCCTCTATTGAGCCATACAGGGTGGAGGACGCACTAAGAGATTAGTTGAGGTTTCTTGTGACATTGTGTTTGATGAGACTAATGGCTCCCAAGTGGAGCAAGTTGATCTTGATGAATTAGATGATGAAGAGGCTACGTGCGTCGCGCTAAGGAACATGTCCATTGGGGATGTGTGTCCTAAGCAATCCGAAGAGCCTCCACAAGCACAAGATCAACTGTCATCTTCCAACCAAGCATCTCCACCAACTCAAGATAAGGATCAGGCTCAAGATGATGAAAATGAAGATCAAGAGGATAAGCCACATCAAGAGGAGGACAATGATCAAGGGGGAGATGATAATGATAAAGACAAGGAAGATGATCAAGAAATTTAGGGTCAAAGACCGCCACACCCAAGAGTCCACGAATCAATTCAACGAGATCACCCCGTCAACTCCATTCTTGGTGACATTCATAAGGGGGTAACCACTAGATCTCGAGTTGCATATTTCTGTGAGCATTACTCTTTTGTGTCCTCTATTGAACCATACAAGGTGGAGGATGCACTATGAGATCCAGATTGGGTGCTGGCTGTGCAAGAGGAACTCAACAACTTCACGAGGAATGAGGTATGGCATTTAGTTCCACGTCCTAACCAAAATGTTGTAGGTACCAAATGGGTATTCCGCAACAAGCAAGATGAGCATGGTGTGGTGACAAGAAACAATGCCGACTTGTGGCCAAAGGTTATTCACAAGTCGAAGGTTTGGACTTTGATGAAACTTATGCACCTGTAGCTAGACTTGAATCAATTCGTATATTACTTGCCTATGCTACTTACCATGGCTTTAAGCTTTATCAAATAGACGTGAAAAGTGCCTTCCTCAATGGACCAATCAAGGAAGAGGTCTATGTTGAGAAACCTCCTGGCTTTGAAGATAGTGAGTACCCTAACCATGTGTATAAGCTCTCTCAAAGGCGCTTTATGGGCCCAAGCAAGCCCCAAGAGCATGGTATGAATGCCTAAGAGACTTTCTTATCACTAATGGCTTCAAAGTCGGAAAAGCCGATCCTACACTCTTTACTAAAATTGTTGCAAAAGATTTGTTTGTATGCCAAATTTATGTTGATGATATTATATTTTGGTCTACTAACAAATCAACTTGTGAAGAGTTTAGTAGGATGATTCAAAAATTCGAGATGTCTATGATGGGGGAGTTGAAGTATTTCCTAGGATTTCAAATCAAGAAACTCCAAGAGGGCACCTTCATCAGCCAAACAAAGTACATTCAAGACATTCTTAAGAAGTTTGGGATGAAGGATGGCAAACCCATCAAGACACCCCATGGGAACCAATGGGCATCTCGACCTCGACACGGGAGGTAAATCCGTAGATCAAAAGGTATACCGGTCGATGATAGAATCTTTACTCTATTTATGTGCACCTCGACCGGATATTATGCTTTTAGTATGCATGTGTTCAAGGTTCCAAGCCGATCCTAAGGAAGTTCACCTTAGGGCTGTGAAGAGAATCATGAGATATTTAGTTTACACTCCTAAGTTTGGGCTTTGGTACCCCAAGGGATCCACCTTTGATTTAATAGGATATTCCAATGCCGATTAGGCAAGGTGTAAAATTGATAGGAAGAGCACATCATGGACTTGTCAGTTCTGGGGAGATCCCTGGTGTCATGGGCTTCAAAGAAACAAAACTCAGTAGCTCTTTCCACCTCCAAAGCCGAGTACATTGTCGCAGGTCATTGTTGTGCGCAATTGCTTTGGATGAGGCAAACCCTTAGGGACTATGGCTAAAAATTGAGCAAAGTACCTCTCCTATGTGACAATGAGAGTGCAATCACATGGCGGATAATCCCGTTGAACACAGCCGCACTAAGCACAGACATTCGGTATCACTTTTTGAGAGATCACCAACAAAGGGGGCTATCGAAATAGCTTATGTAAACACCAAGAATCAATTAGCCGATATCTTTACCAAGCCATTAGATGAGAAAACCTTTAGCAAACTTAGGAATAAGCTAAATATTCTTGATTCTCGGAATTTTGATTGAAACATTGCACATAGCTCATCTATATATCTTTGATCATATCTCTTTCATTTGGTACAAATGCATATCTCTTATTATTTATATACCAAGGCTACGACTAATGTGTTTTCAAGTGTATTTCTATACTAAGTCGTAGATTGAAAGGGAAATGGAGTATTCGACGAAGACAAGGCTTCCACTCCACTCTACTGGTATCATTTACCCTTCGTCGTCACTCCATAACACTCTCAATTGGTATAATCCTTCACTCTTATTTACTTGTATCAATGGAGAGAAAGTATTAAAAGGGCTCTCAAGTTCTCCGTTTTTGGCGATTAATGCCAAAGGGGGAGAAATATTAAGCCCAAAGCAAAAGGACCGCACCACCAATTTCAAAACTTTCAAAATAAAGCTTTAATTGATATTTTTCATTGGTATCTACGTCATGACAATATATCAATTGATATCCTTATCTTGAGAAAGCAAAATCTCAATTGGTATTGTTTTAAAACTTCTATTGGTATCTTGTAATGACGATCTCTTAAATTGGTATAATTAAAGATAGATATTCAAAATTGATATCTATTTTAAAACCCTCTGAA